>JAYGXS010000005.1:7553927-7644166 GCA_036362985.1 Ligula intestinalis
TAAGTGGCGCTTGGGCAGCCGCAACAACCTGGACGCACGTGTATGTGTTTGTCCGAGCGGGTCGGTCGAGTCTCTGTAGGTCAGCGCACCTGAAAGAGTTGACTGAGGTATTGGATGACCTTGAGACAGCTGTTCGTGAACACGGACGCCGGACAAGGCGTTGTTAGGCGTCGGCTACAAACTCAGCCCCCCCCCCTCTCGTAGACTGTAATACTGTAACCGCGACTGATACCACTGTGTCTCATCACGACAGTCTGATGAAGTCCACACTGTGCTCTCTAGCAGGATGCTGCAGGGACGTTGACTAGCACGTGGATCAGTTTTAAGTGATGGTAAACTTGCGCTGCATCTACCACACTCTCTCTCTCTCTCATTCCTCACCTACCTGTGCTTGGTGTCAAGACAGAGGCAAGCAGATTGGGGGCGGGATTGGACGCAATCGGCAAGCAAAAACAACAAATTTACCATCTTTTTTCGCATCCTTCATCCCGTCCCCCTCCATCGTAGAGTCTAACTTCGGTTTCGGGCCGATGTTTACGCAAGACTATCGACAGCCTTGTTCATGGGAACCGGCTCACCCCATGTGCGCAAAATCTGCGCACTCGTGTTAGGACTTCACTAGGAACACCCTCCTACCGCCTTTAGCAAAACGTGAATTCTGTTGTGCTGCTCTCCATCTTGGTTCCTAGTTGGTTCTGGTGTGTGATAGCAAACCCTGGGGGGGCCAAGGGCGTAGACTAGTTCTAGGACCCCCTAGAAGGCGGGGGGAGGGGGGGTGTGGCGGTCTTCATCATCTTGTTCCACTTCACACTCAGGCACCGACAAGTGCTTTGCGCCCGCGAACGTTGCAGCGCCTGACTCCCATGACCCGTGAGAAGGTACCCTACAGGAGGCGGGGGCATCCTGATCGTCCGCCTTGCTGCCCCTTCTTTCCGTCAAATGTTTGTTTTCCTAGTGCGGACATAGGCGAGTCTGGGTGGGGGGTAGAGGACACTTTGTGGATCTTGGGTGCGGTGTGAACTAATTGCTTGACCGGCTCTGCAGGGTGCCGGGGGGGAGGGGGGAGAAGAGTGCGCAAAGGGCCAGCGGCGTGCGCGTGCCGCCAGCGATGCGTGGGGGTGGCAACACGCAGAGATAGAGTCAGTGCGCGATCTCCTGAACTGCCAATACAAGTGAACGTGCTAGTCCCAGGAAGTAATTGAGAAGAAGAAGTGCAGTGAGGCCGGTATTTCGTGCAAAATGCGAAAGATTGATAAACACAAAACGCAAAATGCACTATTATCTGACCGGGTCTATGCAGAAACTGGATCAGCGAAGAGGTTGAGGCCTCACGAAGGGTAAATGTCTCTCATCGTCGGGCCGATCGAAGCGCATCGCACCCAAATAAATTGCCAATACAAGCGAACATACGAGTCCCAGGAAGACATTGTGAAGATAACTCGATCGCTGAGACAATACTTGCATTCGCCTGACGTTTCGACATCCGTCGAGGATTCATCATCAGAGAAATTAGCATAAAACGGTAGCAGAAACGAGTCACTACTACATCTGCTACCGTTTTATGCTAATGTCTCTGAATAAAAGTATTGTCCAAGCGATCGAGTTGTCTTCTCTCCTATTATCTGACCAATATTTCGTCGTCCATCGGGTTTGATGGGGGTCGCCAGCCAGCCACCCAGTGCTAACGCGAATCGAATATGAGCTAACCAGCTGCCACCTCTTTAACTGAGGTGATGGTGTATAGCATGGGGGTTGCTCTGGCGGTGCAACATTGGCGAGCATGCTGGCAGCCTTTACGGGGAACGCAGACCGGAAGCAAATACAGGCAGCTTCACGCCAGAATCTACCGTCATGACAGCAGCAACTTCGAGGTTCACATGAATGCTGCGAACGTTGAATAACTGCCAACCCATTTTATAAACGGCTTTTTTTCGATCGAGCGCCGGGATTGGTTTATGAATAGCCAATGACTACCGGATTTGCAGATGGGCGAGTCTTCCCGATTAGACTCTGATCGCGCGGCTTTGTTTAGTTTTCCATATCTAGGGAACTAGGCGGGACTGACACTTCTTAACACAGCTTCGATGTATTGACCTCCAGAGAACCTACTCCGCAGACCTCCTGTCGGCTCCAGAATTAGCTAAGCCAGGCAACATGGTGTATCCTATTTAATGTATCAATATCTGAGTGATGAGACACACACATCCAGCTGTCACATCCTTCGAACTGAAGTGTTGGAAATGCGTGCTACTACAGCACGTTTCTGTTTATGTCTTGAGACTCCTGCTCGAGATTCCCAAGCTGCCACATAGCGGACAGTAGTCTAGGCAGATAGCATCGCCGGCAAGGACAAGGGAGATTAGAGTGGTCATTGCTGGCCCATTAGCCGTCGTTAGCCCGTCATACCCAATCCCAAATATTGCTCCAGCCGAGGCTTGAGCCCGCGGTGTTTTGATCAGAAGTCTTATAGGTGTTAAGGCTAAGACAGTTAACCCTAACAGCTACGATCTTCCAGGCCCGGTTCCTTAGGAGAGGAGAGAAGAGGGTGGGAAAGCCAAATTGTCAGGAATGGTTTATTCTGCAGAAGGATAGGAGAATAGATGGAAAAAGTGTGGACTCTCGGACGGCCTCAATCCAGCTGCCAGGTCGTCAGTTCTGGAGTGACTAGAGCATCAGGAATCGCCAGTGCCTGCTTTGTTACGACGGCCAATCAGGCAGCTGATGTCTAAACTAGGTCGTGGGGCGACCTTGATATGAGCGAAGGCTGGCTAGCATGAGCGCGCGGTCACGCTAAGGCGTATGTGCGCGTCAGTCAAGGACAGTTAGCGCCTAGCCCCAGGAGGCAATGGGTGCGCAGGCAGGCTAAAGGCGCCATGCGTCAGCGGCTCATCTTGGGTTCCAGGTGGCTGCAAAAGGCCACTGCAGTCTAACGCTCTGACCGTTGAGCTATCTGTCCAGGCTATCAGCCGCCATTTGGCTGCTGGCGGGGTCGATAATGGGACCCGAGGCAGAGCGGGACGAATAAGCTCCGTTAGCGATCGGTGAACTTCACCCAAGGCGTATCAGTATCTTTCGATTTAAACCGGCAATACAACGAACTCTTGGTTCAATGATTAGAGCGTTAGACTTCTACTCAGAGTGGTCACGAGTTCGAGCCTCGGTCGAGGCACCGTTTGGGCTTGGGTATGACTGGCTGATGACGCGACTTATGAGCCAGAAATGGCGGCCATTCCAGTCTTTGTTGTTATCGCAAAGGAGTTAAGGCTAAGCCGGTTAAACCCCAACTACTGCGATTTTCCAGGCCCGGTTCCTTAGAAGAAGAAGATAGAAGTCATGGAAGCCAAGGTGGAAGGAGATTTTATTCTGTACAGAATAAATAGGAGAAGAATTAACAGAAGAGTTGACTCGGCCTGAGGTGGAGTTCGACCATGAGGAGCGAAAGAGAGAGAGAGCGCCGCAGCCTCGCATCCGCCGCGCACCGGTGCGAAAGGCCGAGTGAGTTCCGCCTTGCCTGTTGAATGGGCTGAGTGTGAAGTTGCAGTCAACCAGGTGGACAGGCGGTCATCGATTGGCTGGCGCTTGTGGAAGGCTTGCTGCGGCGAGAAGGGGGAAGCGTACGGCTTCTGGCAGCGGTTGCCACGTGCGCGGCGAAGAAAGGCAGGCAGCGCGGGTCAACAACGGCAGGCTCCAAAAATTGTTTTGCTGGTAATGTAAGAGAAATCATGTTCAGTATCAACTTATTGCAGATATGCATTTCCTGCAATTATTCCTGCTCTCTCAGACATTTCGATATATGCAAGTGAACTCCACGAGGCTATCTGTAAAGTAGCTAATGCTATTAATTAGCTCAAAGTAGGCAGACGACCATTTTTTCCTTGCTAAAGCCTTACTGAAACTCACGCCTATGTGACCAGCAGGAGTGGCGACGACCACCAAGTGATCCACAGAGTGAGCGCACCACCGGACAGACTTTCGCATGAATCATTTTATAGTTGGAGAGACTTTCGTCGCATCTACCTCATTCTCAAAGCCATTTGGACATACCTCACTGTTGCGGAGACGAACACACAACATGATTAGCCAAGAACAAATGCTGAAAATATTGGAAGCACGGCAAGCCAATATCATGGCGCTCCTCGTAGTGCTGTAGAAAGACTGGAACCCAACAGACAGAAACGATAGAATGAATCGGCGGGTGGATAGGCTCACAAAGTCAACAACAGAAGCAGGCACAGAAGCAGAAGAGGTAGCAACCGGGACACCGGCACCAGAAGCAGGGGTAGCAGCAACAAAAACACAAGAGTCAGCAACAGCAGTGGCAGAGGCAGCCGCAACAGAAGCAAAAGAAGCAGCGGTAACAACATCAACAAACGCACAAGGGTCAGCAACAGAAGTGGCAGTTAGCGCGGAGATTTTGGCAAAAAAGGGGAAGCACCTATCTTTTGAAACAGGACTCCCCCCCCCCTTAGAAATCATGCTAGATAGCGGCACCCAGTTTACGTCAGCACTGTTCCGACAGTTACGCCAGAAATGGGAAATCCAAGACGAGGCATAACCAATTCAGCCCAAATCGAATGGTCAAGCAAACAGGTTTATTACTACCGTCAAGAGAGCTTTGACGAAGATGTGGGAGCTGGGGGTCCGTAAGAGTTACAGACAACCTCAGCCGTCACAAAACACATCAGGGACCCAAGAAGAAAAAAAACATGGGCTCCACTTTTCAAAAACGGGAGTTGTTATTGAGACGCGAGCGGCAATGTACTCAGACCCTGCGGCCAGAAGCGCACGCGAGTTGAGTCATGTGCGCGGACCGGCCGCGCACGCCATCGGCTCGAGCACACGTGACGCTCGCTCGCTCACACGTGCAGTAAAGATATTCTAGAAACGTCTTCTACCGTGTGAAAGTACGAATCAGCATGCAGGCCAAACCCCCGTAACATGCTATAGGTCAAGAGTGTTATAGAAGGACCAGGGCCTTTAAATAGGCTGAACTGGACGAGCTAAAGGATCTACTGCCTCTCTGCTGTCCTGACTAAAAGCTCTTGCTGACAGAACCGGCTCTTTGCCAGGACACTCACATCACCAATCATTTTGGGCAGCAGGCGATGCCGACCCTCTGACCAGGTTGAAATCCCGCCCCCTCCCTCCCGTATACAGTCAAAGAAAATAACCTAATTTCGGAGGTGTGCAGCTTCCTAGATTGCCGAGTCATCAGGCACGGGGACTTGGGTGAGTTTTCGAGAGTAAATGAAGTTCAAGGTATGATAATTGACAAGAGAGTTTGTTTAGAGTGGGGAGGGGAGCATATCTCCAAGTACCCAGACTTTCCATGCAAGGTATGCTGGCTAATCTCGCGTCAGTTGTGCATTAAATTTGTCTCCATACTGCCGCTAGCTCATTGATGCCGATGAAAAAAATTTCAATCAGTGGGCCATTTACATTTCAAACCTGTTGAGTGGCACTCTCCTGGGCGATGCTGCTTGGCAGGGCACAATTTGCTGTCCCTCTCTCCACCTTTCTGTCCTAAAGGAAATCGGTAAGTCGACGAGTAGGACAATCGGCCGCGATAGGCACAGAAGGGTCGGCTCTATTTCCCAGCCAACCAGCCAGCCAGCCAGCCAAGACCATTAGTGGTGGTAGACAGAAAGAAGGAGAAGATGAGAGAGAGAGAGTGAGAGGGAGGGAACGAATGTCAGCAGTTGACATTTTCAGTATCTGGACACAATTCGGAGGCCTCATTTTGTCCTGAGGTCCCCCTCTCAGAACGGTCTGCTGCCATATTAGAGGAGGCAAGAACTTTCATCATCATATTTGGCACTAACGTGCGGCACCACCTAGGACTGTCTAGTTTCGGTAAATTGAAAGGAGGCTGCCCTCTGCTCGGCTCCCCTTCGTCGTGAGTCATCTCTGGTCGAATGCCTCAACCTCATGACATTTAAGGCACACGCGCATCCCCGCGACGCCCTGATTGGCGCCTTGATCGCACAAATTGGGGCGTGAAATTTAACGCGAAAGGGAAATTTATTGTGCAGTGTTGCGCAGACTGAGTTTTTGTTGGTCTCTCGAAAGCACCCGACAGAGTGCCGGAAGTTGGCTGGTTCTTCAGTCAATCCCGTCTTTTTGTGAACCAGGTCTTTCCAAGGCGATAAACTCTCTTTCCCCGACAGTGTAGTTGATTGTCCTGCCAGCATGTGAGAGCATAGTTTGCGTAGGGGCCAACTGTTTGTATTCCCGGGTTTTGGGCTGTTATGAGCCATTTAAAACGGCCTCAGTAGTAAACATGTGTTGGGAAATAAAAAAAGCATACTTAATTCCATCATCATCATTCCAATAACGAAGGCTATAGAATATCTGCGATGGAATTTAATTTAAGAAAATTTCGTAGACGAGCCGATACGGGTTCGAATCCTACCGAAGCCGGCAATTTTTTTCACAATTGGGTCAAATTAGTCATTAAACTCCGTCAAAACTCTTTAGTAATTTGGTGTGTCTTATAGTAATCTGGTGGATTCTATATTGAGTGTTACGGAAATGCTATTTTGGCAATCAGCTTACCGAGAAGAAGAAGACTCGATCGCTGGGACAATATGTTTATTCGCCTAACGTTTCGACATCCGTCGCGGATCCATCATCAGAGACATGAGTAGCAGAAACAGGTAAAGCATGCACAGAAGTTTGCAGTACTTATAGGATACAGTCATTACTACAAACACTCAGTGACAATAAACGTTAACTGCCTTCTTGCGCGTGGATTGCTTGTTGGATGGCTCGCGGGCTCTGATCTGTTGAACTCTCATCACGGGCGGTGGGCTCGGGCGTGATGATTGCTCTGCCGTCTGGCTCCCCGGTGTTGGCGTACGATGAGGCGGTGGCCTGCCCGTTCCTCAAGCGACGACTTGCTTTGGCCAAATTGAATCTCAGCATTGAAATGGATTGGGCAAATCGTTGCACTTGTTTATGGATATGGAGCCCGTGAACCATGGTTCAAGTAGTTCTCAGCTCACCCGATTGTCACCTCTTGCGAGAATTTCGGCCTCATCAAATTGGAACGTGTGGCTGGGTCTCGTCGAATGAGCCGCAACTTGAGAATTGACATCATTTCGCCGCACTGTAGCCGCACTGTTCGCCAGTTCGTGTCTTGAGAAGTCTGCAAGTTTCTCCGTCATAGTTGCTTTGACCGCAAATGCACCAGATCCTGTAGACGACCCCAGATTTTTCTTGCCATGATAGTGGGTCTTTCGGCTTCATAATCTGACGCCTTATGGTTGCCTATAAATACTGAAAACTTCTGTGCATGCTTTACCTGTTTCTGCTTCTCATTCCTCTGATGATGAATCCGCGACGGATGTCGAAACGTCAGGCGAATAAACATATTGTACCAGCGATCGAGTTTTCTTCTTCTCATTTGCTTCCTGGGACACGCATGTTCGCTTGTATAGGCAATCAGCTTACTGTATCCGCATTGGCGGATTCCATACTTTGCAGTAGGCTGGGATGAGTAAATTTACAGCTCCCGGTGAGGGCCTCGATAGCTGAGTTGGCAAGAGCTTTGGCTGTAATAAGGCCTCCTCCGCTTGCTGACCTGGGTTCGAATCCCATCAGGATCACCGAGGTTTTCATAACTGGGTCAAATTAAAACTGCCCTTTTCAAATGGAACTGCGAACTAGGTTTTCTGGCGATGCGAGCTGAAACACCAACTTGCCTACATACAATTTACCCCTCCTTTTCTGTTTTTCATCGCCTTACATAATTCATAAATTGAGGAATCAACCTACAGGCTATTTGAAGGCTCGCATGCCTACACCTCTGTACCTAGTCTAGCGCTTATCCTGGGGCTAACTTTCAATTTCACCCTAGGCAAATATTATTACCGGCATAGATAAGGGAGAGTGGAATGGCCGGCTTTGATCTCCTTGTGCTTTTGCCTGCAATTCATATAGCTAAAGAGTACCTTGGGCTTATTCACAGCTCATTCTATGCTTCGTGTTTCATATTACCCTCCGCAGTGTACGGATATTTTATATTACCTCATTCCCCTTTCAAAGAAACGCCTCGTAAACTATAAATTGCCCTGTTTTACCACACTCCCTTTCACAGTTCGTTCATCTGTCTCTTTGAATTTCGCGTTAAACAGACAGTACCTTTTATTGCTTGGAAGCTCTTGGCCCGCTCGGCCTTGGACCTCATTGCTGTGGGCCCTGACAGCAGCCGTTGTGGCTAGTAATCTTAAGCAGATAGCACTACCGGCAAGGACAAGAAAGACAGAAATGGTCATTTCTGATTTATTATCCATCGTCAGCCAGTTATACCTGGCCCAAAGTGGTGTACCGCCTGCGGCTCGAATTCGTGACCTTTTCGACCACAGTCTAACGCTCTAACCATTGAGCCCCGAGCTTGTTTGCTTGCCGATTCACCGTAACTCGGATCTCCGTATAAAATGTCCGTGAGAGCCTCAGCAACGGCAATCTTCAGTGCATCGTGGTAGCCCTCTTTTCTTGCATTTAACAAAGCAGTGATGCCGCTGCTCAGAGTCCTACCAAGGCACTGCTATCTTTTTCTTCGAGGAATTACTTTCATCCTCGTTAAGAGAGAGAGAGAGAGAATGGTTTATTTTGAAGGTTATATCCAAAATTTTCAGCAAAAAATGGCTTCATTCACAGAGAGCAAGGGATAAGAAAAGGTAAAAGGTCACGGTAAGAGGTAATAGAATACTCAGAGTAAAAGGTTTACACGAGATTCACATCTGTTATGGAGATAGGTCAGCTTTCAATTTCTAAATTTCCGTATCTTCACACGTGAGGTAGCATAATAAGAATAGGAATATAGAATGCTGATATGTCGAGGTACGGGAAGACATATGACGGAAGCCTGGGCGCATAGTACGAGAAGAATTCGTAGCCATTAGTTCAGATTGTAGGGGAAGAGCGATCTCACTAAGGATGCGATCTTTAAATTGCTTGACCGTTTCAAAGTGTCGTTGCATTATATTTTCAGCTAAAAAAACACAGGAACCACCGGCAGATGAAGAAAGCCTTCGGAAGATAGGCTTAAAAACGACCAGGCCTTTTTAAGTAAAGCTCGAAAAATAAATGGATAGCAGTAAAGAATGAGGGAAAAAATGCAGGCATCTGTAAATCGCCAGATCAGGGCTTGCGGTGTGCGATCTGACCGCAAACAGCGGATATATTATAAAGGTTTACTAATTGTAATGGAGGCCTTCAATATGAAGAGTAAATGAGAGGTTAGATACTAGGGTACCGGAAAGAGGATATCTCGTTGGGCAGAATGGCAACGGATTCAGGACTGGGAGAGGTTTGCAATCGAAAAACACACTGGACCGACTTCTAGTCGTTAATTAGAAGGCCATTTGCTGACGAACATGCTGAGACGTGGCTCATCAGTGAAGCAAAACGTACCCTTCAAAGACACCACCTGTCTGTGCACACACGCGTGCATGCAAGTGCGTATGCTTCAGAGACATCCAGACAGCTGTTTTTGCTGTTGTTGTTGTTGCAATGTTGACGGAGACTTTCTCACTTTACTCGACTCTCTCACACACATGTTCAAGCCAGTCCCCCCTGACCTCAAAGGTTTCTTTCCCTTCCAGAGGAGGAGCAGGAGGAGGGGTTAGGCGAACGGCGTCGTGTTGTCGCTACGGCTAACATGGGCCATGTTGTCAGACCTAAGTCCCCCCCCGCCGCCTGCCCCCACCCCATTAACCGTGTTTCAGCAGAAGAAACGAGGCGGGATTTATTGAGGGAGCGAGCGAGCGAGAGAGAGAGAGAGAGCGAGGGCAGCCGATGACAACGCGCCTTCCGGCATCTGCCCTTCTTCGTATTTGGGGGGGGGGGGGGGGGGTGGGCATGATGAGGGTTGTGTTCTTGCAATCGCGCCGACCGGGGGGGGGACACCTTGGCTTTATACGACAGACGTTGGCGGCACGACAACAGCACATGCCACAGGATAATACAGCACACATTAACATTCTGCTACAAGGTAATTTGCTTGGGGGAGAACCGAACAGGGTTGACCGCAGAAACATGCACCGTAGCCGTAGTAGTACCTGTTAGCTAATGTGGGAGATTACACGAGTACCGTCTTCCGGTGGGAGGGGGAGGGAGGGCAGGAGGCTGACAGGCCGGAGTAATTATAGACGACTTCTGTCGGAAAGATCTTCTTGTCAGCTGTGCTGTGCTGTTCGGCAGGTGATTACATTTTTTACACAAATGCCAGCGTCTCTGTGTGTGCAAGTGCAGTTTCTTCCTCTCTTTTTTCCCAAACCGAACGTTGATGTGTCCTAAAAGTATTTGTATTTTCATAAGCCCGGGAGCAAGCGACAGTTTGTAGGGTTTGTTTTTAAGGCTTCAGTTTTGAGTAAGCAGGCACTTTCGCTGTCTGTTTAAACATGCATTGGTCTTCAAAACACGCTTGTGGGCAAAATCGTCGTATAGGGCCCCCTAAATATCTATTCTTCACCCGCCTAACTCTCTAACGTATTTTGTGGTCAAACATTAAGCTCTTGGTTAGTGAGTGTAAGTGGATATTTAAATATGGTGGGAGCGATCAAAAAGTATTAAATTAAAGAAACTCATTTTTGTTTCAATGCACTATATCGAATAAAATCCATCATCATATACTCTTGTTGCTCAATTGGGGGAAATTCAACATGATATTGGCATAATATAATGAAAAAGCGAAATTCAACCTTAGATTGGTGGAATTTAACGAAAAAGGGAAAGAGTGAGAAGAACTAGTTTCGATCACCGGAATCGCAGTTTTATTTGTCTGAGCTTTCGAACTCTTGCGGCAGTCCATAGTCAGAGATAAAACCGTCAACGAAAGCAAGCAACCTTTATAGGGGGGAGGGACCAGTTAACAGTCAAGAGTTAACCGCAAGAGTTCGAAAACTCAGACAAATAAAACTACGATTCCGGTGATGTAAACTACTTCTCCTTAATCTATGCACATACCGGGGATGCGAACCTTTGCCTCAATTCGTGAAAAAGGGAAAGTCAAGGGCAAAAATGACCTCTAAGGACGGTTCTGCCTGCCGGTGTTTATGAGATTTTCGAACACCGGGGAACTTTCATCCAAATCGCGTCGTATCTGACGGCTCAATAATATTCCAAATTTATTCTACCACTTAGTGAACTCCTTATGGTACCTTCTTAATCACATACAGGAATATACTGGTTTTATCGCACAGAAAGTGTCAAATGTGTACTTTCGAAACTGCAGATGCAAGTGTCGATGCATGTGATGTGTATTATTACTATTCCGGAGTTAAAAATCTTCTTTAAAGTCCTAAGCCACAATTTATTTGATAAAAAAAATTGAAGAAGACGTGGTTTGCTGGCAAATAAATACCGAACTGTGGTTTCTAGAGATGACTGAAGGTAAGTGCAGTTAAAAGATGGCACAACTTGAAATTATACTTCATGATAATCAGTGTTACAGCTCCTGCTGCATAATTATTTATGCTTGCTACAGGGTGCTGCATAGGTACTCTTTAATAATGGCTCCGACAAGGCGACAGCCACGCGTCCTCAGTGTTACAGTACGACCGGTATTTCATGCAAAATGTCGAACTTTGCGAAATATCGATGCTCCCTCATAAAACAGCCTTAAGTAGGGTTGTAATACCGATTATTATGCAGCCCAATCTCAAGTAATTTCAGTCACATCCGGATGCAGGCTTTTAAATGAGCTTCTTTCTGCCTGCTTACAAAAAGTACCTTCTACGATAAATGGCTACTTAAGGCGTATGCAGTTAACTGCCCCTCCCCATAAATTCATATAAAATTTCATAGAAAACATTCATGAAAGTATTCTTTCTTGTACTCGCCTGGAAAGAAGATATACCTTTTTCAAATTTTATACTTGAATGAGGAAATCATCCGATTTAAAAAAGGCTTCTACTGAACCTAATACACTTGAATTTTAAGTTTCCTAACTGTAGTCTGTGTAAATCTCATCAAAAGCCAACCATGCATTTCTTAACGCTACAAAGAAAAGGTCAAAAAGTTCTTCAAAAATTTTGCAAGATCATGCTGTAGACGTTAGAGACAATATTAATGAACTGACGGATACGATGTATAATGAAGGCGAAAAATGCAGTGCTTACACGGGTTTTGTAGGAAATCATATGCTTGATTTTGAGTCAGAAAAATATGAGGGTGAGGAGCTGTTGATTTTAAACTGGGAGCGTTTATGATCACAAGTTTATTTACGTTGATTACAAAATTCTACCATAATTCATAACTGCCACAAGATTTTATGTGAATCAGGGCACTTTTTGTACAAACTTGAAGGGGTAAAGTAGCCATCTTCAAGGGGAGTGCGGTTTGCAAAGGTGAAGAACGTATGAAAAGGTAGCTTTTGACAAAAAAAGTACACATGCGAACGTCGGAAAATATATATTTTTAGAATCAGAGGACACCCTCCTTTCTAGCGAAAAAACGCTAAGAATACATGGTTTCCTAAAAAAAAAGTAAAAAAGGGGGGGGGGGGGGGGGAATGTGCGGAAGTATAGAAAACATCGAGAAAAAAGAAGTAGAGAGTTGGCTGTGTTTTTCTGAACTCGAAGCAGTGTCGGTCTAAACCCTTCCTTCCACCTTTTCCGAGCCTGTCCTAACTATGACGACAGTTTCACCGTGGTTACCGGCAATGCTGTCCTGCATGCAAAAGTGGGGGGGCATGCGGATTATTGAAATTTTTTTTTTCTCGGACGTTGTTTTCCCACAGACAAGAAAATCCACCCGAAATATCAGTGCAAAAAAGTCACCCTTTTCACGGGTGATAATGTATGCAATGCGATAAAGCGAAGGCTTCGATGCACGACTGAAATAAGTTACCCCGCCTCTAAATTGCTGTGCACAAGCACAACAACGGCTGTTCTAGTTAGATGTGCTAAAGACAGTCTGCCTATGCACGCTACATCAAACTGCATTCACGAGTTTGCATGTAGTTGCGGATGCAAATACATCGGGCGCACGCAAATGCAGTTGGCAACGCGATCAGCTAAACATATGCCGAGGTGGTTGCTCAGGGCGGAAAATAGAATACCAGAGAGTTCAATCGTAAAAACACCTAGTGGACACTGGTCATATAGTCAACCAGGAGACTGCAGTTAAGGTCGGACTTCGGGCGACGACCGGGCGTCTCCTGCGTTGTGCGGAGGCCATTAAAATACCGAGAAGAAAACCATAACTCTGTAGGCAGCTGGAGCATTTGATAAACCTCTCATTGCCCCTCCCCCCTTGACCACGCCTGAGAGGCTTTCATGAACATGAACCAACATGAACTGCCATGCTGTGAGAACTGTCTCCCCCCTCACCATGCGCCCGCATCTAAGACTAATAGCTTCTAGCATTCTAGGAACGTGTATATTATCGAACACCGGAATCATGATTTTATTGGTCTGAACACACAGTCTCAAGGCTACAATGCGCAGCCGTGTCATGAGAATCAAGGATCGATTGAATACCAGTGAGCAGTCAGACGTAGTGTATCACATTCCATGTCTAAACTGTCCCATAAATTACACGGGACAGACTGGACACAAGCTGGGTTCGCGCATACACGAACAAAAGTCGGCTGTTCAACGGGGTGACCCATTATCGCAAGTGGTGGCCCACATCTACGAGACGGGTCACGAATTCAACTTTACAGCCGCGTAGGTAATTGCCCACGCTGGCAGCAAGACGGGTCGAGAACTAATTGAAGCCTGGGCATCGGATGACAACTCACTTAACCGATGTATTGAGCTGGCGTCCGCATATGTTGCCCTGCGCAAGTGTCTCCTGACTCACGACACCGGTGTTTAACTTACCCTCTCCTATGACTTTTAATTGACCCTTTCCCCTATAAATGTTATTTGTTATTGTTGACGATTTTATTTCTGTAAATATTCCCACCCAACATGCCGATCTCGCCCACTAGCACAGACTGAAACTGTCCGCAGTGGCGAGTCGGCGGCCAAACCACACAATTAGGGATTTTCTAAACGTTAAAATTTTAGTTGTTTTGTACACACGCTAGAACTAGCCACCTCATTTTTTGCTGTTTTTCCATCTCTGACGACGGGCAGGAGCCCGAAATCTCGGACCAACTAAATCACAATAAAACTTCTCAAAAAAGATTAGTTTACACTCATTGTAGAATTTCGCAGGGTCTGCGGCGGCAACTGTGATTGGCTGTTCCAGATGCAGGCCGAGAACTGCAATCACATGCGTGGCGTGGCGCTGGAGGTGGAGTCACCACACACACACCCACCGCGGGGCCCATTGTAGCAGCACTTCAAGAGATTGATGAAAACCCCACCATTACCCTCCTTTGGACAGAATGCACTCTCTTTTTCATGACCCGTAACAAAACTTCTACGAGCCACCTAGGCCGCGAATTTAGGCTGTGCAAGAACAAAAATTGGTAACCGTAGCGTGGGTAGGCCCATTTTGGGAAGAAACACTAAACTAACTACTATATTAGTTTCAGTAGGCGCATTTACACCTATTCATTTAAGTCGGAAGACTAGTAGCTGCAGATCACGTCCCGCTTCTTGAATGCGCATTGACAACCCTGCTACTATATCGCTGCCTACTCTACTTTCTTCATCTACCCAGCCTTGCCATTACGTTGCTGCGACTAAAAAAGAAGCAACAGCTGCACTTGCTGATAATCGCGCGAAATTCTTTTCATGCAGTTGCGGTTTAACAAAGTAAAGACACAGTTACGCAAGAAAATAGGCAGTGACATACATCATCTGAAGTATTGTGGTTCCTAAAACAAGGAAAAAAAATTTCCATGACCTCGCCCAGGGTCAGTGAATATCCCCCAACTTACACGCACCCGCCGTTGGTCCAGTTGGAGTTAGCGATGATATTAAAAAATATACCTAAGTGACCTCGTCCAAGGTTAATGAACAACCCCCAACTCGCGCGCCTGTCGTTGATCCATTGGGGTTTAGTGAAGATATTACAAATATGTACCTCAGTGACTTCGCCCAAAGGCAGCCAAACTTCCCAAACTTACATACACATACCTTAGCCTAAGGAATTATAAGGGATATTCGGATTGCTTCAATTTAGACTTCAAGGAGACCTGCCACAACACAGCCTGTTGTTCACAACAGTCAGCCACTGGACATTTAGAATTGTAATATTAAACATTACATATAACTCTTTCATACATATGTCCAGTAATACTTTTTACGAGATTTGTTTCATAATAAACGCTTTATATCACGGAAAGACTTCACAAAGTCTATTATTACTGGGTTTTGGGAAAGGGGGAGTTTTTGGAATAAAACTCCGAATTTCCAGGTTTTTCAACGTCGGTTTGAGGTCGATGCGATGTCGATTTGTTTTTCGCGCTTTTTTCTATTTACGCGCTCAACGTCGTCGCTATACAGCTGTCGCATTAAACTATTTCAACAAAATTTAACAATTTTTTTACTTATTTTTACAAAGGCCCTTTCTCATCCACACATCTACCCCACCCATAAAACCTCCACTCCCACCAGTCCCCTAAGGCAAATGACTCGGGCTTTAAAAATCCAGGTGGGCCTACACAAGCTACTTTTGCCCAAAAATTGTTAACAATTGCAGCTGGCAGGGAGAGTTTTCGTTAATTGCGCGCGGCGGCTTGACTGAGGCGGAAAGACCACGTCACGCACGAGTTGGCCGCTGAGCATGCAGTGGAATCGATAATCTACTCGCAGGTGGGCGGCTGTGCGCTCATTGGTTGGCGCCCTTAATTACACCAGTGCATAGGATCCAACAACCAATCAATTGCGAGCTCGAATGGAGCGAGAAAGTTAGAGCTCGAATCGCACTGCCATTGTTATTAGGGCTAGCACACTCGGCAGAACTTCTCAATATGAATTTGCACTGATTCGTTTTCATTATTCGAAAGTTCACTTTTGCTTCTTTGTTAATTCCAACCCCTTATTCTTTTTTCTGCGGTTTCGACACCAGGGGAACAAAAACGAACTCCCGATTCGTGGACGACTGTTACAACTGGCCAACCTCCTCTCCTGGGATGCAAAATGTAATCGTCTGCTGCACGATCTCGTCGTCAGCTGTTACGGCGCCCCCGGTATGTATGTAAGAGTTGATGACACTATTCCGCTATTCCCCAGAGTGTTCGCGCATCAAATTCCGCCTGTCTACGCGAAGGCTATAAAAACTTAAACCAGGATTTTACCCCATAGTTGTGCATTAAAAATTGCATTGACAATCAAAGGACGTCGTCAGTGTTTCGCCAGATAGAGGGAGAGAGAGAAAGCAATAGGCAATTAAACTAAGCAAAAGGTCAATTCTAAATGTTGCGAATTCTTGCTACCGTTTGGCCGGAATTCAGTGAGGAATGTGCAGTTCATTGCAAAACAAATCCTCTCACCACAGGCAGAGTAGCTACAACCTTGTAGCTGCTATGCCAGCTCTTCGGACGAAAACAGGTTCATGTGGGTTGTTTGCATTCAATAAATCAAGAGAGCTTACCCAACTTTTGCATCACAGATGGGTATTTTGGAGCCCTGTTGAGGTATAAACTTGTTTGCTCGATAGGGACTTTTTGCAGCTATACCTGGTCATGCTACCAGGCGGCTTGGTCTGAAGATTGTACCCCGATAGGATTGGAGGGCACGCTCCCAACTAAAAGAGGCACAGAAAAGGCAACCACGAATCGGTTTCTGCAGCTAGTCAAAGTAGTAACAGCCACGTTTCGGGCTCAGTGCAGCAAACGAGAATCTCAGCATTCTGTACTGCGGGACCGATGGTAATAAGGGGAAATAAATAAGAATAAAAAAGTAGAGCGCCTAAAAGCAGGAAATAATAGTAATAATTTGTAAACCACCCAGTGTTTGGCGCACGATAATTAAAATGATAAATACAACTAATAGAACGCAAGGACTACCCAATATGTAGATACTTCGAATAAGATGCAGTCACACATCGACTCCTTATCGAATCATATCCGCGACTTGGATACAACCTTATACCGATTCTATATCGATATTAAAGAGATTAAAGTAAAACTAGGAAAGATAGGCTTTCTCCCCATTTTTTAAACTCACAATAGCTTCTAAACAAAAAGCAGCCGTAGGTCACCAAAAAAGAAGAAGTAAAACAAACTAAAAATAAACTAATTAAAAATAAAGTAAAGTAAAAGCTAAGGGGCAAAAGTATCTTATGTAGCCCCACTCATACATCACTAGTCCCAGCATTTTGTCCTGCAAAAACGCTGGTTATAGAGTTTTGGGAGGTAGGGAAATAGGATAGGCAGAGAAGGACATTTTTAGAAGTAAGTGAAAAGTGAACAAATGTAGTCGAAATTACTTCCCGCAGCCACTGGGAGCAGGTTGTTCCGCATGTAAATGGAAGGTGTGCGCGGCGCTTAGCGCCACAGACTGTACTAATCTAACTCCAGAACGGTAAGTTGAACCTCAGGTAAGTTGAAGTAGACGACCTCCTAACCACCATTTCAATTTTTCGGGAAATGCAAGAAACCTGCAATGTCATAATCAGATTTTTCCGCAATAAATTAAATGATAATACATACAAGGAAAATCTCAAGATATAAATCAACAATACTTTCACATACAGTAAAATAAAAATGAATTTAGCATTTATAAAGTATATTCCACTGCGTGGCCTAATTACCCTCCCATAAAACCCGATATCCACCGTTTTCGTAGGCAAACATGCAGGTTGTAGGGCTTAATGAGTGGGGCTACATAAGCTACTGCTTCCAGCTAAGGCAAAGGAGCAAAGCTGAAACAAATAAAAATAAATAATATACGAAAACTAAACTTAAAATTGCACTAAACTAAACCTAATAAAATTAAAATTGGCCACAGGATGCTAAAGAAACCTATGCAGGGGGTCATTGTGGATGGAGTGCGTCGTAGCTTTGTGGTAAGGAAACAGGTTTACTGCTACGAGACATGTATGCAGCTATGCGAAGTAAGCGCAGTGAGCCCAAAACGAGACTGTTACCGTCAAAATAAAAACACTATTACTTCGTGATTATATATATATATATATATATATACAGATCGGTGTACAATAAAAACTATTATATACACATATATTCACTCAGAAATGTACGAACACCAATCAAATAGGCTTCCAAACTAAACAAAGTTCATGTGGTGGTCAGAGGTCCCCAACGGGTGACCGCCTGCTAGGCCGATTCCAGCGGTGGACCAACTGCGCCGTCTGTGAATGCGTTTGTTTGTGTTGTCCGACCAGCTGGTGTTCAGGGTTATGCTTCGCTGATGAAGGCTAATATGCCCGTAGCAGTCCTGTATCTAGGTACCCCCAAATGCTGTCATACACCCCTTACTGCTATATATAAACCCTCACTGCTATTATGACTTGGCCGGAATCGGCCTGGCGGGTGGTTACCGGTTAGGGACCTCTGACCACCACATGAACTTTGTTTAGTTCGGAAGCCTATTCGATCGGTGTTCGCACATTTCTGAGTGCATATATATATTGCTAATAGAAGCGAAAATCCAAGTCCTTGGTCATAAATGAGAAGAGGCGATCACGGGAACCATAGTTTTACTTTCCTGACGTTTCAAATGCGTACAGGCTTCCGTCATCAGAGGTGGGGGTTGTACCACGCCTCACAGTATTTATAGTAGGTGACAGTCATGGTCAAAAGGGTTTAAGCCAATGCAAAGGAAGGGGGGCGGGACATTGGAGGGATGCCCAATCGTCGGCGCCTTGAGGCAGATTAGTCCGGACGAATTCCGGACACAAATTCGCTTTTCAGAATGCCGAAATTCTGGGTCGAGGAAATGACCGCGTTGTGGGGGAAACAATCGAGGCCTGGCACAGGTGTATAACCTCCATTAACCATTGTGTGTCGCTTCCCACAGACTACCAAGCCCTCCGAAAGAAACTCAATGAAGGGAAAAGTGAACACCAAATTAGACGGAACGTAAATCTGGGCCCTCACGAACCCATGGTGGACACAGAAGTAATCGCACCGCAAACAGACGGAGCAATCATTAGCTTAACTGCTTCATCCGCTCATTCTGTAGGTGCGAACCCAGATGGACGTGTGAAGACAAACAGGGTCATCGGAATAGGACGGCAATTTAGATCAATGATAGCGGCCCAGGCGCGAACAGCAGAACCCGACGCTAATCCGGACCCCTGCGAGCCCATGCTGGGCATACAAGTCGCCGCACCACAATCAAACAGAGCAATTATCAGCCTAACCGCTTCATCCACTCATCCTGTAGGTGCGAAACCAGCTGGAAGTGTGAACACAAACAGAATCACCGGCCCAGGACGGCTACTTAGATCAATGACAGTGGCACAGGCGCGAACAGCCGAATCCGACGAGAGACCCCTTGACTAAGACAAATTCGCCTCAAGGCGTCGATGGTTGAGCATCCCTCCAATGTCCCGCCCCCTTCCTTTGCATTGGCTTAAACCCTTTTGACCATGACTGTCACCTACTATAAATACTGTGAGGCGTGGTACAACCCCCACCTCTGATGACGGAAGCCTGTACGCATTTGAAACGTCAGGAAAGTAAAACTATGGTTCCCGTGATCGCCTCTTCTCATTTATGACCAAGGACTTGGATTTTCGCTTCTATTAGCAATATATATATGCACTCAGAAATGTGCGAACACCGATCGAATAGGCTTCCGAACTAAACAAAGTTCATGTGGTGGTCAGAGGTCCCCAACGGGTGACCGCCTGCCAGGCCGATGCCGGCCAATTCATAATAGCAGTAAGTGGGGTATGACAGCATCTGGGGGTAACAATATAAAGAACTGTTTCGGGCTTATTAGCCTTCATCAGCCAAGCATAACCCTGAAAACCAGCTGATCGGACCACACAAACAAACGCACTTACAGACGGCGCAGTTGGTCCACCACTGGAGTCTATCAGATGGGTCATAAGCACTTCATCGAACCGCAGTTCATCAGCGCCTCGCCACCGGCCATTTGCTGTCACTGCTGATCGGGTATATATTCACTTAGAAATGTGCGAACACCGACCGAATAGGCTTCCGAACTAAACAAAGTTCATGTGTTTGTCAGAGGTCCCCAGCGGGTGACCGCCTGCCAGGCCGATTCCGGTCAAGTCATAAAAGCAGTAAGTGGGGTATTACAGCACCTGGGGGTAACTTGCTACAGAACTGTTTCGGGCTTATTAGCCTTCATCAGCCAAGCATAACCCTGAACACCAGCTGGTCGGACAACACAAACAAATGCACTTACAGACGGCGCAGTTGGTCCACCACTGGACATTACCGGCAAATACATGGGACACTAGGAAGGCCTTTTCTGGCTCGTTAGCTGTCGTCAGCTAGTGATATCCAACTCCAGTGTTGCCACTGAAATTGCTGCCACACTCGACGATATTCAATAATTAGTTATCCACTAATGTTAATGTGTAAAAACACTTGAGTAAGGAAACGTTCTTTTTATAGAAAGAAATTGGTTCCATTCCGTTTTCAACTTAAATAAATATTTAAATTTATTGTTATAATTTAGATCTATTTTTTACATCTCAGGAACTTGGGGTCTATCAGAAAAACTTTATTTTGCTTTGCAAATACCTAGTACTTCTGATAGTTTTTTAAGTACCCAATATGCCTAATGCTGCTTATTATTATTTCATAGTTTTATTTAATGCGTTCTCGGTGGTAGGCAATAAATAATCAAACTCTTTCAAACTTTGGCAAGTTTCTTGCAGCAGTCGCCATCCTGTATATACAGTATGAGGTCTATCTCATGTAAATTGCCGAAATTTGCAACCACTTGCTACTCACTCACAAGCCGGCCCGACTTAATGAATCAAAGTTTTTACATACTGAAGGCTTTGAAGGATTTGGAAGAAGAAATGAAATAATAAAGGGAATATTACGTTGTTTCAAGAAAAGAGAAAAATTTCGAAAATGTCACAAATCTCCATAACTGACTAAACGTAAGGCTTAAAGGCATAAAAAGCCTGTCAATGCAAAATACAGTAGGGCGGAGGAGTCGTACGAAATTCCGAGGTTTGCGAAAGCTTGATAATCATTCGCAAACCGGCTTAATGCATGCACGAAAACTTAGAAATGATAACTAACCACCTTTAGATCAAAAAAACTTCAATAAAGTTTCTTCTTTAAAAAGTACTTTGATTAGATATTCGGCTGACAAATGGCTGTGTACATTCACTTTTTCCGAGGTAATGTCACGATGAAATTGGAGGCTTTTGACAGTTTCTTTAGTTGACCTGAAGATAAACGATTCAATTCAACTGCAGATGAAAGAACTTACTTCGCATAAGTTGATTAATTCCACGATCTGTTGTAAGCTTGCGAATGAAAAAGACTGGCCATTTATGGCCCTTTTTTAAATACTTATTATTCTTCTGTCTGTCCTATTTCTAAGTAACGCATAAGGAGAATTAATTATGTGCAAAAAATTATATTTTTACTTGTTTTAGATTTAATAAGATTTTCTTTTCCCTTCATCTTCTCGATAATACGTAGGCAATTTTGATTAGCTGATGTGGTAAAAAAAATGTGATCAAAACTTTTTTACTGCATTTTGTCGTAAGAAGTACCTCACACATTGGCAAAACATAATTTTTAAAACTGAAATCGTTCCTTGTTTCTGAAAAACAATGCGATTCCTTAGACTTGGCTTCACCTGCTTTTGCTCAACTTCGGACTAAATATTTTTGATTCTCCAGGGGATATATTTTAAAATATTCGTACTTATATTGAGGCTCTGCCATAGTATAACACATATTAATAGGTTTATTTCTGCCTATGAAATTTCTTTAGTATCAAACTACCTCTGATTTCACCCAAAATTCGTGGCTATTCCCCTTAGTCAATTGAACTATGAGGTAGCCTTCCGTAATAAGAAGCTTTCCCAGGACTAAATCCGCTCAGTGGATCCCAATAACGTGAGTGGAGGCATGCTAAACTAACAAATCCAATTTTGTCATGACCTATTCAGGACCGTCCGGTCATACTCTTGTCGTTTGGTGCAGTTTGCACTTAAATATCGTTTAAAATGGGTGTCGTTCCAAGGATGGTCTATAACAAGCAGCCTACTGATTTGGCGCGAAATGGTTTTTTTCTTCCGTGGTGCTGTGTCTGCTTAGAGCAAACAAACTTTTGTTTATATTCGCTGATAGGGGCGTCAAAGGAATAACATCTTTAATAAGTTGGCGCATCGACATGCCGGTCGGTGACTTATAATAATATAATTGTCGGACTTAATTGTAATCTTTTGATTTCGTGTTTATTCAGAAAATATTTTGTTGGTCAAAGTTCTTTATCGGGATTTCTGGTGTTTTAGTAGGATGGGTTTCGGAGTGTCCCTGATATCGTGGTGAATGGCTTCGATTTTCAGTGTTTTCCATAGATGTAGATTTTGTTCTATGTATTTATCAAAATCTTCAATATAGTACGGCCTAGAATTCGTGTAACATGCCGACCTATGCGAAAGATTGATACCCTTTCGCTAATCGGCATTCAGTTAGTTTGTAATACTGACTAACCTGTAGGCTATTCTTTAGTGATTTCAGTCACGATAGGATGCCAGCTTCGTAAAGAGCTTCTTCCTGACGGCTTACAAAGCGTATGTACTGTAAAATGTGGCTACTTACGTTGCATGCACTTTTATAATTAATTTTGACTGCCTTTATAAGTTCAAATATGTTTTATGGAAAAAATGCAGCAACTAGTCTTACTTGTACTCAGTTGGTAAAAAATTACGACTTCGCTAAATTTTTTACGTAAAGAAAGAGTAACCGTGGGTTTAACAAAAGGTTTAAAAATTGCTGAATAATTTTTAAACCTATTGAATGCTACACTCGAATTCAAGATTAACGAACTGTGCGCTGTATACGTCATGTTTAAGGAAAAGTACGTTATCACGCACGGTTTGAGGAAGTAGTCACCTAGGTCTCATAAAATTTTGCAATAGATATGGATCATGCTGTATACATTATAGACAGCATTAATAAATTGACGAATGTGGTGTATTATGAATGAACAACTCACAATCGTAAAAAATTTCATATTAAGGAATTTTTTAAATCCGAAAGATACTATTGCTTCAAGTGTTAACTTTAAAAAAGGCTCAATTTACTACCAAACGAGTGCAATAAGTAATATATTTTCGTTTATGTTTTCCATAAAATACATTTGAATTTGTAAAGGCAGTCTATATCAATGATAAAATGCATACTACTTAGGTAGCCATTTTTTGCAGTACATTCGTTTTGTAAGCGGTCAGGAAGAAGCTAATTAAACAGCCGGCATCATATCGTGACTGAAATGAGTTGAGATTACTGTACACTATAATCAGCATTACAACCTCACTCAATGCCGATAAGCGAAAGGGTATCAATCTTTTGCATATGTCGGCATGTTACGCAAATTCTGGGCTTCAAACATAACGGAAATTTTACCAGGGGCCGTCTCGCAGAAAGATGAGTATTCGCAAAATGAAGAACAATTTTAGGAAATTGGATGAAATGTTTCAAGTTCAGCTTTATCATTGCGTTTTAGGGCATGAACTCATTGAGATTTGCAAATCTGCCACTTTCTAATCGATAAAGCGTTTGGTTTGATAAAAAACACTTAAACCTCACTATATCTAACTGACGTAAGTTCCACTTGAAAAATTGGTGACAGTCTTATTTCGGGCTCACTACGCTTACTTCGCATAACCACCTACCTATTTCCTAGAACTAAGCACCACAAACGTACGACAGTATCCATCGACACTGCACTTCCCACACGGGAATCTTTAGAGTATCGTGGTTTCTTTTAGATTTCTTAATACTAACTTCGGTTTATGTTTAATTTGGTTTTTTTATTTTAGTCAAGCAAGTTTAGCTTAGCGTCGTTTGGTTAGTTAACTTTAGTTATAGTTAACTTTTATTTTGGGTTGACCAAATTGTGAAGAATCTCTAGGCGTTCCGCGGGATTCGAACCCGCGTATTAGAGAAGGCCTTTACCGAAAGCCAACGCTCTAACAGCTGAGTTGCAAACGCCCCACCTCGCGCCGTGAATTTAAGCACACTTGGGTTGGTTCTAATTTATTAATTTTATTAGTCTGGGTTTAGTTTACTTGATCTTAGCTTTATTTTTATTTTCACCCCTGTAATGCCGCGCCCGCATACTCCTAGTACCGCCGGTCTTGTATTACATAATGCAGGTTTATTTTCCGTGGCACTCCATATAGTGGATTATTATCATTTTTCCCTTAGATTACGTTGCTCAGGCAGCTGAGGGGCACTCCAAACCCTACAGATACAATCGCAAATTCCCCTTCAATCTGAACATTCCACCAAGTCAGAGTGGAATGCAAAGAGAGGCCGAACCACAACGTCCAAACTCGGAGCCTCATCCGGCCTCAGCAGAAGTCAAGAGAAGACAGACAAGGATGGCGAGGCTGCCTAGCCAAAATTCTCCCAAGAATGAGTTTGAAACTCGGACGGACGGTGAGTACGCAGAGGGGCTGGCCAATGCATCCGCCACCACAGACAGGGAAGAAGGATAGGCGCCGTAGACAGCCACACCCGGCTCCACGAAGCAGAAAAACCTACCTCATCCAAACCTGTACGGAACTATCAAGTGCGCCACTCCGTTGTTTTCTGTTTTTTTCCAACTGAGGGGACAGGGAGAGGCGCCAAATTCGACCAAACACATTATGCCAATCTTTGTTTAGTTGGACAACGTTGTACGTTGTGTATATAAGTGGACATGCAGTAATTTCTGAAAAGCGGAAAATCGTATATTTGTAAATGTATTCACTCTTATACCTTTTATTTTAACTTTGGATCGATAATGAAAGCATGTTAACTTTACACACACAGACAATGTATCAGAGCAAGGTATCGAGTGATCGACAGTGACCAATAAAAAGCTTTCATGGTGAAAGGAGGCTTTAAGGTCAGTTTGGGAAAGCCTTCATCATCGAAGTTTTCAAAGGACTAAAATCGGCGGACAAAGTTTGAACATTTCTCTCTGATGGAGATAGCGCGACCGCGACATTTTCTCATTTCTAATACAAGCGAACATGCGAGGCCCAGGAAGTAGAAGATGACTCGATCGCTGGGATAATACGCTTATTCGCCTGACATTTCGAAATACGTCGTGGATTCATCGTCAGAGACATACGCACAGAACAGTAGCAGAAACAGTTTGTGTGTGCACAGTGTGGCAAAATGATGCCGATTCTCAAGTTGCGGCCCATTCGACGGCGAGACCCGGTCACACATTAAAATTTGATGAGGCCACCACATCATCTTATGTCAACACCACAAGGCCAGATGGTCATTGCTGACGCAACGAATCAGCTCACACTCAAGGCATTTATCGATTTTTTTATGTACGTTTATATTTAACGGCAAAACCCTGTGCACGCACAAACTGTTCCTGCGACTGTTCAGTGAGTAGATCTCTGATGATTAATCCGCGACGGATTTCGAACCGTCAGGAGAATAAACATATTGTCCCAGCGATCGATTCGTCTTCTACTTCTCATTTTTTCTCACGTCAAACGAATATGGGTGGTTAGCCGTACCTGGAAACCAATGCGCGTTTACAGTCAGATGTCTGTCGATATTTTTATTGATTTTTTTGGGCCTGGCGCCATTTGATTTCCGCCGACCACTGCACTTGAACAAAGTCGACTAATCCTACCGGAAACCGTCCTGTTCATCATTATGCACAACAGGAGGCTAAATGAAGTTAGCTTTTCGATTTGGAACAAGTTGGCAAAGATTTCATTTGGATCCGCGAAGAAGTTGTAATTTACCACACAAAATGATTCGTAACCACAGTTCGAAATTGAGGGCTAACGGAAAATCATGCGCTTTTCTAAGCATATGGGTGAATTAGACACGGTACCTCATCTAAGCTTTTAACTGTGAAGAAAAAGGCATGAATGAACTTATAGCCAAGACACTTGCTTTTTTCCGGATCGGAAAACATAATGTCATGCCACTGCGACATAAAAAAAATCCACTGCGTAAGTGCTCCCGGTTGCACTATGGAGAAAATTAGCTAATTCTGCGTTCCTACAGGAGAAGCACACTGCGATTGGTTTAACATTAATTCATTTCAGTTTGTAAGAACGTAGGCGCACTCATAAGTACTCAGTGGAAAAAAAGACGTAACAGGAATTAAAACACTCGATTTATTGCCACTGAAAGAATTTTTCCGATTGTAATTCGTCAATCAAACCTTTCCTGCTCGTGTTCAAGGAAGTGAATAAGGCTCAGACAGATGTTTCGTCAAATATTAGGAGCTCGGTTCCTCAGTGAGTCTGTGTGTTTTCGCGTTCAAGAACAGTTAAAAGCATAATGCCGCCACTTGTCGAGGGAAGAACTGTGAGCCTAAGCGTTTTACTTAGGAAAACCACCCCTTTAGTTAAGTTTATTCAGGGTAAGGTGCATAACTTTTGGCAAAATTGGGAGTAGTCTCATATCGAAGGAATTTTATATGCTATTAAATACTACAGAACCAAACTTTGGTAAAAGTTCCAAGTGGGTTCTTCGAAAGGTCCTTTTGTATTGTAACCACCTACTTACACATTTTCAGTAGGTTGAATTACCGACAATCTTTCCGTTTTCTGCACACTAGCCGACGATCCAGCAGGGATTGGATGATGGCACTGACCTGCAGAGTGGTCCTCATAAGCCAACCGCATACAATGATCCCTTAAGTCAGTTAAATAAAAACAAAAATGGCTTTTCAAATTAACCACGGGAACAATCACCCACTTAAAAGATTTAAGTAAGGTGAATTTCTATAATCTTCCACCTTCTTCACTCGTTCGCCCTTATTCTATTTTTGTTTAGTGGTACTACTAGAAAGTGCATCTCAATGACCTCGCCCGAGGTCCGAACACACTCCCCCGATAACAACGCGCTCGCCGTTCGTCCGGTGAGGGGTTAGCGATGATATAAAAGCGTACTTCAGTGTCCCCGCGCGAGGTTTGAGTACGCGCCCCAGCTCACCCTCGTAACGTTTTCATTTTACAGAATTATTGCGATATAATTTGTTACTTGACATGCCCCGCCCCTGCTCTCTCCTAAAATCAGGAGCTCGTAAGACCGAGGGGTGCGCTCCACACACCCCTCAGGCGGCCCTACGAGGTACTCTTACCGAAGTTCGGATATAAATGTTAAGGTAATATGGCAAATGGATAAGGGAAGGCCTTTAAATGAAGTTTCAAGGGCATTGTTTTTTCGAATCACCCCGAAATTATAACTAGTAGTTGAGTCGAAGCCAGTCAACTACTTTGTCTCGGCTTTAAGCTTATTCCAAGTAGTAATTATTGGTGGTAGAATGGACATTATGTGATTACTTTGCAAAAGATGATGACGGTGTCAGTGACTCGTGTGTATATCGCAGTGTGTTAAGTTAACAGGTAAAACCCTCGCCGTTGCGATCTTCAGGCCCGGTTCCGCATGGGAAGAGGAGAATAATTTATTCTGTACATAAGGAATGGAGAAAAGACAGAAGGAAGTTGACTGCCGGACCGCACATCCAGCCGCAAAATGGGGGGGGGGCTTTGTCCGCAGTGATGAGAGCGTGGGCCGTCATCACAGTGAGGCCCTTTGTGAGACGGCCTTGAAAGTGATTGGCCAGACGGACAGAGTCAGCCTACGAGCACACGCGTGTTAGTGACCGCAGCGAGAGGCAGGCGTTCACTGCACTTGTGACTGTCTGTCTCAGAAACAAATCAGGAATTGCGATCACGTGACCTCAAGCCTGGCGTGCAGCCACTGGATTCACTACGCGTTCATTGCCAAAGATGGAAGGCGGTGCAAAGTCAATAAAAATACACTTAAGTGCGATGGGACGGAGTCATTTGCCTCGACTGTACTCACCTTCTCTCGAGATATATTTTGACTCCTACGTAACCTCACTGAAACACCATGCAGGACACTCGGACTTAGTCGATAAGTATGAAAGTACCACGTCCGCATCTGCCGAGGCCTGTGTAGTTGACGGTGCGGGACAGGGCGACAAGATTGGTCCTTGCTCCTGACCGTGCCAAGAATTTCCTTGACGGATAGCCGTTATCTGTTGTTGCAGTCTCCTTTCGCAGTTTGTTGAGCATATAGACGGCAATTTTCACTTAAGACGATCTCGTTGGCGATCCTGTCACTGTACACTTATTAACTGTAGGCCTAACCAGTAGAGCGACAACATACGACACTGCAATATTGTTTCGATGTCACTTGGTACGAAATCACTAGGTTTTTAGATTAGCTGGTATGCGCAATTCAATAGCAAAGAACAGCCAATTAAGCGGTTCAGTTAATCTCGCTAACTTCTTCCAAGGAGTCTGTATAACTATGTCTGATCGGTGAGGATATTTATAAGATCCATCTACTGCGAAATGGAGAATCTCAATGACAAACCAGGTTCAGCAAGCTCTTTTAGATGTCCTCTGTCTCATCCAAAATTTCTCCCTTCCGAAGTATACAGGACTTTATCTATCTTGCCAAAGGGGGTCTTCTTCCTAAACATTTCACGACTACTCGTAGCCGCTTTATTCCCCTCAGCAGTTAACTTTTACTGTAACTGATAGTTATTCCTCTTTCATCATTAGGTCTCAAATGGTGCCACTTTTTTGCATCTTCCTGGTCATCTGTAATGTTAACGCTAAAAATCACCACATCGTTCGCGTGCAGTTTACATTGTAATGTAATGTAATAGATATAAATAATTGATCCCAGATGGTAGACATTCAGACACCAGTAGCTAATGTGCTGAAGATGTGCAGTGCAGATACACATCTTCATCGCGTCGAAGAGTTTGATACGGGCCTCCCCACTAGTATCATACCACTGTCAATTTTGCAACCGCCTGCTCAAAAAGGAGAAGTACAGCACAATGTATGAGAAGCAGCTATGCTTCTGGCCGCCAAAACCTTGGGCTGGCTATCAACACGGACACAACGGTGCTCACGCATCTGTCGTTGCTCAAAACAAAAGACAAAGACCTTCACGTCAATGCTAAAGACACCCAAATTCAAACAGTGGACAAGTTCACCTAGTTAAGCAGAGCACTCATACAGAACCAAAATCGATTAAGAGGCTGCGTACTGGAAGCCAGTCAGGTCTTGGACCGGCTGCAAGCCTTCGCGTGGAATCGTTGCACCCCCAACCGAACACCTGCTGAAGATGTACAACCCCTAATCTTGACAACACCCCTGTATGAAACGAAAACCTGGACCGTATACTCCAATGAAGCCAGGAAACGCAACCACTTCCACTGCCACGACCACTGCCTCCAAAGAATACTGAATCCGAGGTAGCAGGATAGGATCTTGGGCTCGGAGCTCCTGGAACGGACGGATATCCACACAATCCACGCCATGGTGTGACCCAGGCACAACCACCTACATCATCCCGTCCAGAAGCCCACGAAGACTTCCATGTCGTCCATTCCTACCACGGGTGACAACACACCCGACACCCTGGCAGGTACTATACTCACAAAAGCTGTCCAACTTTGGGATAACAGGGGATCTCCTGATCTGAAATGAAGATTTCCTGGGCGAAAAAAGTTGCTGCAGATAGCTGCTGTTCAGAGTGGGCACCTGTCAAAAGTGGAGTTCTACAAGGGTCAGTTCTTGGGCCACGCTCTTTCATCATCTACGTCAATGAAATCATGCGAGATGTTAAATCTGACGTAATACTCTTTGCAGATGATCGAAAGCGGTAAAGGGTGATATAAGACGAAAGGGACACCCCAGTAATGTAAGAAGATGTAGACCAGCTGCACTCTTGGAGCAAAAGTTGGTGTATAAAATTCAACCCCAAAAAATGTGTATTAACGCACATGTTATCAGCAAAGCGCCACAGAAATGCACTCTTGCGATAGTATATTTTGGGAAACAAAGCACTTGAAACCATGAGTGTGCAAAGAGGCTTTAGTGTAGTTATTAAAGACGACCTAACTGTGACCACACAGTGTTCCAAAGTTGCAACGAGAGCAATGCCGGCCATGAGTGCCATATGAAGAACGTTTGTTAATCTGAATGCACATGTCTTCAGAAAAGTATATGGAACGTTCGTGGCCGCATCTGAAATATGCGATACTAGCTTCAGAAAGACATAGGGCTTCTTGAAGGTGTTCAACGACGTGCTACTAAGGCGGTTCCTGAACTAAAGCAGTTCACATACGAACAGCGTTTGACTGCTTTAAATCTGTTCCCCCTCCATTATAGACAAGACAGGAGGGACCTTTTAGCAAAGTTTAAGTTACTAAGCGAACTGTTCTAGATATCAAGTCCCAAGAAGAGACCTCAGGAGAAATGATTGTCAGTCAACGAAGGAAATGAGCCGCACAAACCAACGATCATAATTATTATCTGAAAATGTCCTTCGACAGTGGAACGCCTTGCCAGGGTCAGTTGTGCATTCACCTACTGTGAACGTGTTCAAGAGACGTCTGGATAATCATCTGCTAAAGGCCAATGCGACAGTTCCCCCGTCGATTTCGACGATGGGCACCACGCGCTCCAACAAGCCGCAGCAAGCGCTGAAGCAAGCCGCAACTGACACAGAGGTGGGCTGGGCAAGCAATACGCAAGCAACAGCAAGTAGGAGCAACGCAGAGAACTTGTGCGAGAGACCACAGGAGTTTAGGCAGACTTGCACAGAATCTACCCACTCGCTCGCCACTCCCACCTCCGTTGCCGGTGTAAAGACAAAGTCAATAAGACCGGGGATGAGGAAGGGTGTAGATGGCTGGCGCGATAAACACTCAGCACGCGCACACTTGACACAGCCATCTCGCTAGGTATGCTCCCGACTGCCCGGGAGCGCCATAAAGGCCACATTAAGAGGGAGCCATTGCAGCCTGACTCTCAGTCCTCCCTCTCCTCCCGTACGCACATACAGACACACGCGTACAGAAGGAGCAGCTACGTAGGGGGTCCGAGTTTTCCCGTCAGTTGGCAGACCCTCCAAGCCACGGCCAATGCAAGCATTCAAACACACACCTAGCATAAATGATTGTAAAACATACTACTCGCTTGATTTCAATAACACTTTTATTTTCACTTCAGGTGTCCAGACGAATATTCCACAGTGGATATACAGCGAACGTTCCGTACGCTGCCATTCCACAAACGCCCCCCCTTGCCAACCATTCATGCTTCCTAAATATTTTTATGCAGTTTTGCATAACAAAACGATCTGTAACAACGCTTGCATTTTTCACTACACTTTATGCATTCCTGTGCCGCTTCAATGGAGTTTTTAAGGGCTTCGGTAATTTACTCCAAATATACTGACTGACCAGTAATGTGGAATCCAGCACAATTTGACCTGTCCTCGGCCTGCTTGGTCACCTGGCAATCCATCGCACAGAGACCACCGAACCAGTGTCTGGAACACCAACATAAATCCACCTCATCCTACGCAATTGCCCACATCGCGTAGCCCTATCTGTCTACAGGTAAATACATGGCAACGAAATTCACCACATAATACTGGGAGACAAAGCATGAATACATGGGATAGTGAAAATGCACGAATATATCACTGTTCCGGACTGTCTGCAATGCGGAGCCAAAAGAATGAGAAGCAGCAGCGTTCGTCATGTCTGTAGCACTAAAAACGTCGTCAGTGAGTGACTGCAATTGCCCACAAGATTGGGCAGTTGGTTTTCGTGAAAACATTGTAACTGCCACCCCAAGTAATTGCACCCTTTTTCCAGCTGGCGTCGGGTGTAATTGTCTCACATATAAGGTAACCAGCTATTTTGAGTGTTCTGGGGTTAAATTGAGGTCTTCAAAACCAGGACCTTCTACGCAGCTGAGGGCCCTCTGCTGTGCCAAGCCCCGTCATACAAGCATTGGAGTCTCCGTTGGGACAACATTTATGCCATTTTAAATCACTTTATTTAGGAAAACGGGTTTTGTCCGCACAGATGCATGGTACACGCGGACCTTTCTGGAGATATAAATATCGCATTGGATCCGGCACTTTCGAAGGCTGGAGAAAACTCGTGCTGCGTCACTTCGGGAGAAAATATCACATTTAATCTCCCCATTCGGCAGCAACCTCACTCTGAGGTATTCGGAACTGTCTGCTTCTTCAAGTAGACAGTGACTAAGTTCGAGAGGTGCCTTTTCTTCGGCAGGGATGCAGCATGCAAACGCTTCGGTCTTCCCAGCGTTTATGGGCAAACCAACCGATTTTGCGACCTCGTTCACCCTTCACACCGTAGAGTGTAGATCACCAAAGCTTGAAGCCAGTTAAGCGATATCGTGGGCATAGTTGAGGTCAGTCAACCGACGCTCGAGTGTAAGCTCAATACCGTCATTATCCTGTAGGGCCTTTCCGAGGACCTATTCAATGGCGTAGTTAAAGACGATGGGCGACGGGACACAGCCCTGTCGAACGCCAGACCGAATAGCGAAGGGTTCTGAGAGGTTGTTGTGGAGTAGAACCCGCGCAGTGATGGAGCGGTAGTATGCCTTGACCAGGGCAATAGTTTTTGATGGTACACCATCGAATGCCATTATCCGCCATAAGGAGTCACGAACCAGGCTATCTGAAGAGTTAGTGGTTACCATTAACTCGCTTCACGCACAGGTAGACTATACGGCCAGTAAGAGAGCTAATCACTACCAGGAGGTATTGAAGAGGACCTGTAGATTTCACAACGGAAAAGGCCATAGGTATGAAGTGGTTTGGACGAACCACCAGATCCCATTCATACGATCACTATAGCGGTGTGAACCCATACGCCAATGAAGCTAAGACTCGATTGGCAGCTAAACTGGAGGTCAACGACCCGAAAAACATCAGACAACCCGAACGATAGAACATCACACAATAACATAACTTAGGTCAAGGAGTACTAACAACTGCACTGGACTTAAGGGTGAGTGAAAGGCATGGCTGGAGCAAAAACAAGAAGAGATAACGGAAGGTGCTGACAACTAAGCATTGAGGACTTTCTGCGTAATTAAGCCAAAAAAGCGAACGCAAACTACAGGCATAGAAACGCAAAACCCCAGCAAGAAGCCGTAGCGGCAAGTAACCAAAACGTCATGGCTGAAAATGTTGAAAAAGATGCGTTAACCCTGCAAACTGGCACAAGAGCTTTCAAAAAATGCCAAATGGTCGAACGGAGAAGGAAGACTGGTTTATGTGCAACAGTTGTTTCCAAAGACAGCTCGAGAGAAAGTATTTATCTTGAAAAATAAAAAAGAAAAAAAGAAGAAGAAGAAGGAAAAAACAACAAGTTTCAGGTGAAAATGCCACGCTCCACCTGCTCACATATTTTCTTGACCTTTTCGTTAAAAAACTCGAAGTTAAATGGCTGGTTCTGCGAATAGAAAGGATTTTTCAATACATAGTCAGTATAAGCTGAATACACTAATTTTAAAGCGTCTCGTGCATTGGCGGGTATCCGATGATCGGTGACAAGGAGGAATTTTGCTCCAGTTATGGATTCGTAACAGTGTAGACGACACTCAGGGGTTTCCAGGGTCTGAATGCCAGAGCCGTTCGAGCCTGGCCCGCTTTTGTCATCGAGCTTCGATAACGCCGTAACGGGCGTCAGGATTCGTGACATCTGGTGAATAGCCTGGAACATGCTAGCCAAGGTGATGCGATCGTTGGGGCTGAGTGGTGGGAGACCGAAGTTGATTTTGATTGGAAAATTTGACGGATTTGAGAAAACCTACAAAAGGAGGTAGTGAATGGGATAGAGGGGGAGAGGCGTGTGAACATTAGATAAATAAAGAGCAATTAATGTTCTGAGTTCCGGGAAGGTCCTAGGAAAAGCCTGTTGGGCTTTCTTGTCGCAAGAGCAACCACTTGTCCCGGGGGTAAAGTTTCCGTTCACCGTTAAGTCTTAAGCGGACTGGAAGTGTTCAGACTTATTTGGTGGGTTGAGATTACCCTTAGACAGTTAACTGAAACCTTAGAACAGTATGACCTCATTTTCAATTTCTGGATTGCAAATAGGTTGGCAGGGAGGGAGCGAATGATCATGTGCATCAATCATACTGCTATTATAAAGCAAGGAAATCTAGAAAAAAAACATACTAATCGTTTGCAGATTGACGGATTCCAGGAAAGGAACCACGCACAAGAAACGATACGAAGCCGTGGAAGAGTGAGGTCTGACAAACAAAATACTCAATAATGTACTGTCGAGGCCATTGACAGCATCGCTATATGGTGCCTTCCCTAATTTGCAGTCAGAAGACACAACCTTGAACAGGCGCACTGAACGGTTTCTGGGGATCAGGTTGAGATAAAAATTTCAAAGCAGCATCATGAAAATGTCTGATTCAAGTCTGATTTATTCACCCTACAACGTCCGCGAGAACCAACGCGTTTCATAATTTCGGCTCATTGATATAGGCAAACAGTATAAAATCTGTGTATTTATTCACTCACCCATTCCTATGGGGCAGAATAGATGGATCGCGCAAGCCGGCGTTTATCCGAAATAACATAATAAAATCTTCCAGCATGGTTAGGGAACATTAACAGGTAAATTTCAATACACATAGTAGTCAGATTATTGCTTGGGTGCCAGAACGACCTTCTGAATGACCTAAAAGATGCCCTCGGTTCAAAATTCCTTGAGCAAGGTCTGTTGGCTACGACAGAAGCGGCTGCAATAAGGTTACACAAACCGGCCCTGTGTACCCAAAGGAACTTCGTAAATGCATCGCAGTTACCATGGCCGAAAGTCGCCAATTCAACCACCTACAGTATATTTCCTTTCCCGGTGGCCAGGTTCCACTGACGCAAATCAGGTTGCTGACTCCCATTGTCCCCCCCCCCCAACCGTTACAACCGCCCGTTCGCCACAAGCGAATACAAATCTGTTAGGCAAACGATGATTACACGGCCAGTTAGATTCATCAAATTCTTGTCAACTTACGATAATGAATTTGTAAAGACTGACGTGTGGCACCGACATTGACAGCATTTATGGGTTTGACCATGTTTTCATTCGCGTGCGTTCGAACGGCCGCCTTTTATTAATTCCGCCTCAAATATATCATTAAATGTAACTTGCTATTCCAAAAAGACGATACTAAAGCGCTCGGAAATCTGAACAGACAAATCCGAGCTTGACCTCCACGCCGAGTCGAAGAAAGCATTAGTATCTGGTCAATAATAAAGTCTTAAATAATAGAGGCGAGTTAGAGGATTTTTGAATCCATGTACAGTCTTCATATGAACTGGATCATCCAAAGGGTTCGGGAACGTATGGCTCACGAGCCAGGTGTGGTTCTTTTGAGTACATCTGGCTCTCTCAGATAAAAATGGGATAAGAAACTTTAGATTTTGTGAGTTCGGTTCCTCCAATGACGTGCCACCATTTAATTGGATTTAATCTTAAAATATATTATATGGCTCTCAATGAGCGACAGTTTTTCTCCTAAAAACCACAAATGACATTCGATTTTGAATTATGAGCCAGCCTCAGGAGTTTTTTCACTGTCTGCTCTTCTTCCTCAGTTACACTGCTGGCTCGTGTAAAATGAGTGTGCGTTTATTACTTGAAACAAGCGAGTAGTCGTCTGAAATTGTGTCAACGACTTCTTTGGAATGTTCGGCTATGTCGATGCATTTCTTAAATCCTATGTACCAAGAGGGAGTTCAAAGGCGTTTGCCTATATTTCCTTCAATAAATTTGACTTGACTTGACTATATTTCCAACCATTTGCTTTCTTGACTGCCTGGGTCAAAAAGGTTCCCGACCTCAGTTCTAGTCTTTCACCTGGACAGTTCGTTTCAGGCTTCATGTTGTTGTTGTTGTTACGGCTGTGATCATGCCTGATCCAGCCGGCCTCAATGATGTCACGAACGGTACCTCTCCATGCGTGGCGATTGGCGGCAGCGGACCTCGAAAGCTCCACCCAGTCCCTTCTCCAGCGACGGAGGCCGAAGATAGAAGGTCCAAGAACTGATTCCATGGCTTGACGGGCGGTGTCTAGCCAAGTCTTCAGTTGCCCTCCTCTTCGACGTTTCCAGGTGGGCTGCGGTGTTGGGTCGAGGGCAGCATAGGTAAGCTCGTGGGGCGGACGACGGAGAACGTGTCCAAACCACCTCAGTCGCCTTGCTTGAATGGCTTGAGATATCCTTGTGATACGATCGCAACGGATGCGGACTGTCTCATTAGAGATGAAGTCGCTATACTGAACTCGCAGGATCGTCCTCAGGCACTGGTGGTCAAAGACCTCCAGTCTTCGCTCATCTTTAGCGCGCACAGCCCAGCATTCACATCCATGGAGTAGGACTGACCGGATGGATGCACGGTAAACACGAATCTTCCATTATTCGCCACAGGGACTCACGATAATGGAATCGAATGCGGCGGCAAAGTCGACAAAGCAAACAGCCATCGGTTGCTGGTAGCTATGGCGGAATTCTAGAGTGCGCCTCAGTGTGAATATCTGATCCGCACATCCACGCCAAGCTCGGAATCCGACTTGGTTGGGTCGTGTCCTGGAGTCACGTACAGACTGGAAGCGCCTGAAAAGATCTTTGCAGCAACATCGATAAGACTCATTCCACGGTAGTTCTCGCATCCTGTCATATCTCCCTTCTTATGGACAGGTACAGGGATACCTGAGCCCGTCATCGGGAACGGCCTCTTCTCGCCACGCATGTACAATCACCGTATAGAGCCGAGGAGCCAGGGTGTCGGCACAGGACTTGTAGATTTCTGGTGGAATACTGTCCTTTCTGCACGCCTTGTTGTTGCATAGCCTCTGCATTGCATCGGTAACTTCGTCTTCGGAAGGGAGGTCACGCGACACTGCGCAGGCAGGAGACGCTTGAAACTCCGCTGTGGAGGAGAGGGAGAGTGTGATGGTTTATTCGTCAACGTTGAGGAGGTGCTCGAAGTGTTCACGCCAGCGATCGACCTTGGCCGAGTTGTCAGCAATAAAACCTCCATTCACATCGCGAACAGAATCACAGAGTGTCGGGGGCTTACCACTAACCTGGCGGATGATTTGGTACAGTTTTCGAGTGTCACCAACTTTTGAGGCCTGCTCCATATAAGTCGCCTTTTCGGACCAGTACTTCTGCCGGACATCTCTAGCCGACTTTGCTGTCAGCTTTCGAAGTTGGCGGAAGGAGGCATCGCTTTGGGACCTGGCTCGAGTCGTCTCGGCCGATAGCTGCAGGGTTCTTCCACTGATCCAGTCACTGCGGCGCCGCTGAGTGAATCCGAGAATTTTCTCAGCTACACCATAGATGGATGTCTTCAGTTATGGCCACTTGCTACTGCCCTCGTTGTCAGCCTGGTCATATGACAGGACTGGATTTCTGTGCTTAGAGCCTCGGTAGTGTTGGTTTGCTGGAGCATTGCGACATCAAGGAGTCTCGCAGGTGGCAGTTTGGGAGCAGATGATAGGTGAACCTTCAGGCGCGTGCGAACGAGAGCATGGTCAGACCCATGGACGTTACCAGTTTTGGCACCTCGCATCGACTTTCTATCGTGGACCCAACTGCAAAACCTTGAACCAACTAGAACGTTATCGATCTGACTGGCGGTACGGTCACCGTTCGAATACCAAGTCAGTAGATGTTTGTGACGATGCTGAAAGCATGTGTTGGTAACAAACAGTCGGTTCTGTTCGGCAAACTGCAGCATCTTCTCACCATTGTCCGTTCGAGAGCCAAGCCCAAAACGAGCAAGAAGGTGGCTGTTTGTCGGGTCACCGAGCCCAGTCCGGCCATTCCAGTCCCCGGCAACAATTAGCCGATCTCGGCGAGGGAGTCGTTCGGCTAGCTCCTGCAGCTGCGTGTAGAAATTGTCTGACTCTTGCTGTTCAGCCGCCGACATAGGTGCATACACAGATACGACCGAGATGTTCGTAAAATGGCTTTTTAGTCAAACATGGGCCATTCGGTCGTTGACTGGTTCCCGTGCTAGTAGTGCACGGTTAGCTTCTTCCGAGAGGGCAATAGCCACACCGTGTCTACCAGATGAGTCACTCAGACCGCTGTGATACAAGGGGAAATGAGAATTGACCCCCGGGATTTCGATTTCTCGGGCGCCTGAGTCGGGGAGTCGGACTTCTGGCAAACAACAAGCATCCACGTGATATTCATGGAGACTGTGCGCTGTCAGACTTTGAGTACCAGGTTCCAGAAATAATTGCACATTCCAGCATTTAATACCAAGAGTCCGTTTTTTGCTAAGCAGTCCAGCTTGCACATTATTCGCCTGCACCACCGGACAAGGGTTGCGGAGCGCGTCGGTTCCCGTGGACGCCGTAGCAGTGGTCGCAGTAAGGTAAGGAGACATCATGAGGTTTCGAGGGAATTTTGAATACATGCAGGTCCCCAACGGCCGCTCAGATTCTCTGTTCGAGGTTGTCTCTTCTAGCACCTTGGCTCAAGAACCTAACCACAAGGCAGTGGTGTTGGTGGCAAGCAAACCTATTTAATGGCGGTTCACAGTGTCGTCATTGGGCCTTGCGGCATTTTTATAAGGCAGTCGGTGAGCCAGACCTCAGCCCACCGCGCCTTTGTAACACTGTCGCTGCTGCGTCCGCGACTGCTTATTCGCCAGACCCGAAGCCTGCTTATTTCGCAGCTAACCTTCACTGAAGGCCACGCCACTATCCACCACCCATGGACGCGCCAGGTAGCCTGCAGCTTGGCTAACGGGTAACCCTCCTTTCCCGGGTAACCCGCCTTCATCTGGACTGCATGTGATTATAAGGAACGCCGAGTTTTGTGAAATGATCGGTTTTGGGGGGTTTGCGGAGGACGATGGCGACGCCCACATTCTTCGTTCAGCCAGGCATATTTAGCGCTGCTGCTGCATGGCGCCGTATCATGACTTTTTGCTGTTATTTACGTAGTGACCAAGTGGACGGAATCCACTATTATAATAGCAGAAGACTTCCTGCAAATTAATAAAAGCTTGGAATACGAGGACTACAGCCTTTAGTTGGTAAGTTAACAATAGAGTATAAACACAAGACCTCAGGTCCGTTTCCTGAGTTGCATGGGAGGTCGGAACCTCTAAGACTTCATCCACTGGGTGTTCCACGATCTCTTCGACGACGAAATAACGGAAAACATCAACTTTCGCCTTGTGAAAGCTAAGGAGACCTTTTATGACCCACAGCTACATGAGGTAAAGACCCTTCAGATAACACTAATATATTGCATCATTGCAGACGAAGAATCGGTACCAGGGCCATCCCGTCCTCGGCAATAACCTCGGCCAGACAGGCCACAGACGTTTTGTGCACTATTTATTTCACTTTAATAAACGTCAAATAATTAAAACGACAATATACTGGCCTTTCTTTTTACTATAAATGGAAGGGATTACTGCCAGGGGTGGGGTTCGAACGCATGCAGCGCAGGCATTTAATAGCGACCATGACTCGAACAACGGTCTATCTACTCCTATAGAGGTACGGCAGAGCATCCAGGCTTTTTCGGTCCGGAATTTATGCAGACATTTTGACCAATATCAACTATGAAATCCGGTATAATATCCGGACCTGTGGATACCGTTATGGATAATTGGACGTATCAATCGCAAATTTTTACACAGTTGCTCACTATCGCCCTGATAAAGAGTTGCTACGAGGTAACAGTACTATTGAGCTTATAAATACATCCATTATAAGCGCTTTAATTGGTGGGACCAATAAATAAGCCCTCAAAATTAAAAAGAATACGGGCCTAGCAAATATCAGCATAGTACAATAGAAACTCCACTACATATAGGCCGGTTATGTGCAAACATTTACCTCGAGTATGTCACGTCCATCTTCTAATACAGAGCCTTTCGCAGGCACACCATTAACACCGAGGACACAATAGCCGACTTTGATGTCATCAGTAGCGCCAAAGTCAACTACTACTTTTCCGTCGACGTTTTTAAATATGAGCGGGAGGGGATATGAAAGAGTTTTTTCCACTTTTGTTGTAGGAGTACTTCGATCGTAATACATTTGGAGGGAACCGGACTCGCTAATAATATACACTGAGTAGACGCTCATCCTGGAAATATATTTGTGGAGGTACGTGGGATTTCAGGGAATTAAAACATTTTTTGATATGATTTCTGTGTCTAAGGTATTGTTTAAAAATAGTGACATTTTGTGTTTTAATTCATTTAAGTTGTTAAAAAGTACTGATTAAGCAAAAAGCTCTTCAGATCAGTAATTAAGCTGAGGTATTTATCTATCCTGGAATCTTCCGCCAACATACGCTATTCAGTATTGAGACATATACGTACGTGTCATATTTCGTCCCAATAAATGTATAGTGCTTCGCCTTTAGGATCACGACCAACGCTTTCAAAGATCCTTTGTTTATATTATTTAGGAGTAATCGATTCCTTACTAAAACCCTGGTTAACACCAAGAATGCCGTCGATATAGTAAAACTTACTCGACACCACGTAACATGAGTGCGTACTCTCATCAAATAAGATGCCTAGTGTTACAAATATGGAAAAAAACATCTGTGCAGTGTTCGATTTATATGCTGCCAAAAAGTGATACGAAGGTGCGTGCCCTTTGAATTCGGTTTGAAATTTTCTACGTCCGACGAATTCAGTCGTTTCAGGAGTTTGGTCTTCTAAACACTTTGGTGGACTTCATCTATCAAGCAATGCATTCTATTCTACACTATCGCCATCTTTATAAGCTAACAGTGGGACCGATGGTAAAATGGCTGATATCCTCCTGAGCACTTCTTGTCAGTAGCACTAAGAGACCTTCCAATCTATGAACGACTGAGTCGTTTTGCTCTATATTTTATAAGCAATTTCTAGCTAAAAATTTCGTGCCATAACTCTTACAATATTTATCATTTAAAATCTATCATGGAAATCAAAAATACCACCTTCGAGTCTTGTGCGAGACAAGTGGCGGGAACGGCAATCGAAACACCTCACAGTGCAGAACTGGAAATAGAACCTGATTATTATCACTGAGCCACCTTCATACGCTGAAACTGTTGAATTAAATTCATTGGATGGAATAGAGACTAGCAATAATATTCATGACTGCAATTTTAGACATTCGCTAAAAACGACTCCAACTGAATTAACAAAGCGTGTAAAACTTTTAAGGGATGTTTGTCACGAGTACCCCTAATGGCAGTGTTCCGAAACCAAAGGATAGAATGGTTCCAGTTGGACCAAAGTGTAGCCTTTGGTTCCACTGCGCCGTGCTTGCATATATGGGCGGTATTCAGTGTGCTGGCCGGGGTATTCTACAAGCCGTCATCGAAATCGATGGTCGAACACCCACACACAAGCTCCTCCGTCCACCTGAGAAAAATCCCACGCGCACACACGCCTCCTGTATTTACTACCCCTCCCCTCCCAAAATACGGCACCTGGATCGATGTCTTGCTGTGGCAACTTTTGCCGGCGTATGCCTAAGGTGAAAAACAAGTGTTCAGGTCACACGCATTCAAATAGGAGGGGGTAGAGGGGTAGAGGGGCAGGGGGGTAGGGAGGAGGGAAAACATTATAAATATTTTGCTTAACCGAGCCTGCTCCGACTGCACTTGATGCGCTTGAGATACAACGCCAAGATATAAAACAGAAAGAGCACCATCGAAGGTTAAAAAGGATCGCAGCAACTGCAGTCACCAAAGGCATGCCTGAAGCTACATTCAACACCACAAAGTTAAGAATACAAGATAACAGGGATTTAGACGGGTGCCGTACTCGAAACCATAGGTTTTACCCACTGGGACGTGACTGTAGCCATTCGTCGTTATCTTCAACCTTATAGTCCAGGACCAGATGGTGTCCCAGTTAGCCTTCTAAAAGCTAAAGCGAATGATATCTTGCTGTCTTTTCTTTGTAAGGTGCAGCGCTTCTTCTCTAGAATAGTTTTCACTACAGAACACCGTAACTTAACTTACCAACTAAGGTGCGAACTTATAAAGCTGGATCCCCTGTGGCTTCGTAGATTGCAGAAGGGTCTATTTTTACTGTTTAAGCATTTTAATGGTCAAACCTTTAACCCTCTCAGTACAAAAAGGCAGATTGAGCACTCTCGACGAGCCAGTCATCGAGACGCATTTTTATTTCTTCCTATGGCACGTTCAGTTAAGTACCGGCAATTCTTTTCAGTAAATGCCATATCAATCTGGAATAAGCTGCCCAAAAGTATTAAAACCCAGCAAAACTACCCTATGTTGAAGAGAGCTATAACTAGTTTCCTACATTCAGGACAACTTTCACGAATTTTGGGTGCTAACTCAGTGGAATCTCTCGTTCACTCTGATGGCGTTCGTGGACTTTGAACTCCGCCAGGCTTCATGCTTACGATAATGCTGCTGAAGCAGCAGCCCGCAGTCTGCTAACCCTTCAGCTGATAGCGCGCAACTTTTGCCGACAACCATTGAAGAAAGACTGAGAACGCTGTGTTCTTGTGCCAACCCTCTCCATCTCGAACTAATGTCCTTCAACGATAAGCAACATTTCTCCTGCTGATGTGTCCACTCAACTTTCAACTGAACATATATTCCGTTTGTATCATACCTTTGAAGGCAGGTTTTTTCACTTGAAACAAACTCCCTATTTCGTCCAGTATTGACAAAACACAAAACCTGAAACAAGACCAATGCTGGCTGCAAAATAGGTAGTTTCTTATAAGTTTTTTTCGGTCTTCGAGGTTTTGGAAGGCGCCCAAGAGGTGCAGTACCAACTCTTTACAATTGCTTGTAAACTGGCAGGATAAACATTTTATTATTTTATCTCAAATCCCTGCTAAATGATGCAGAGAAATTCAAAGTTCCGAATGGACAAAATAAGAGAGTCAAATGATAAAGAACGTCAATCAAGACCATTGAAGGTTGTTTTGAAGAGTGAGGTCGAGGGCCAACTATTGTTGAGCAGAAAATCAATACTCGGATACTCAAACTGAAGTTTTTAGCCGGATTATTCACCCGTGGAGAGGAAGAAATTGAAATTGCTCAAACTATAACTCCTCAGGAGATGCGAACTCGGACACTGAACAAAGAAATCGGACATGTCCAGAGGACACTTCTTTGGAGAAAGCCTATAAAATTAACAGCCTAGTCGGGATGGACAACTGTTCGTCCTTTTAAAACAATAGTCAACTCTCTCTGAGACGCATGGTGAATTAAAGAGTAAGAAATGGAAAAAACTCCTACCATTAAACCGGGGGCAGAATTTGGTTGATCCCCACTTAAAAAAATCGTAGGAGAAAAAGAATGCTTCCATAAAATTTAAGAGGTTGGTTGGTAGGATTTATTGTAATGCAATGAGACATGACTGTTGAAAAGAACGTATGAAGGTTGGAAACGCTAATTGTCCTCCAAGAAATCATAAAGCAGCAAAGGCTGCCGTTCACCATTGTAACACCGCCCGACAAGCTTAATGATCAACCACCAGGGAAGTGAGACCAGAGGAGGTCACTGCGGACAGCAGGGTCAAAAAGATGAGGGAACGGTAGAGGTCAGGTGCTCATCACCGAAACGCCGGGGATATGACATTGTGGACTGCGGAGTCCATTGACGAGCTGGCGAAAATAGCAGAACCACCACAAGCATGACTAGAGACCATGAAGCCCATCGTCCGGGTTGTAAGACGGGGAACGGAGAAATGCAAAAATGATTGGACAGAGAAGGCTAGGAAACACCGTTGCAAACATCACTCTAAAGAGGAAGAAATAGACGTATAGAAAACAATTAACAATAAATTGAACCACCTCAAATACCAGAGGGACCAAACAACAGTTTCTTTGAGGTAGGATACTGAACGCAGGCGTCCGTCCTTTTTTCGCCTTGATAGCAGTTCAAACCTCTCCCAAGGTTTCTGTCCTCACCCCCATTAGGCGTCACTAAAGCCTACGAAATTCGGCACTGATTATACCTCCTCCTGCATCCTGAACTTAAAAAGGCTCCCTATTTATTGCTCCCAGGTATAAATTTCTCATGAATGAGTTGTCAATGAAAATAAGATTGATAATTAGTCTATCTTCTTTCAAACGAAGAGCGCATATTTATCTGAACACCGATTCCACCAAATTTTCCTTTTTATTATCTTCCCGAGCAGCTGTCTCCATGACTTCAAGGAAAGGTCATCCGGAATTTAAGAAACCGTCTCACCTTGATGTCTACATCACTCGTTCAAATGGTGGAAGCCGTAAAGACGTGCACATTCTAAACTGCTTCCGTTTCATTGGCTACAAAACTTCATCAGAATTCTACAAAACCCGCTGAGATCTCGAGGCCTCAATCCATTAACCCTTTTTGTGAGCTGTTGTGAGCACTAGCGATTGAAACTGCACTATTGTTACGACCCGCGCCTGGTACTTCTAGTCAGGACGAACGGTTCACAAGAGCCCGTAAGAGAGAGACAGAGAGAAGACCAGTCAGCCAGAGAGCGAGCGTGTATTCAGACAAAACACGTGAGTGAAAGTCAAGTCCGACACAACATGCATGTACTTTAAAGGGAACGCGAGAGACATCGTCCGATGATGGGCCAATCAGGATTGATCAGAGAAGAATGGCTCATGACAAGAAGCTCTCGCCACGCCGTTGAGTGCATGATTCATCGTGGGAATCGTGGCATTCCCAACACACCCGCGTCAAGTCTGTCAGTACAGCTTATGCCGTGGATTGACCTGTATGCGCTGCGGTCTTTGGCGAGCATGTTTGGTCCGGCGTGATGCGGGTAGTTTTCCGTCTACTGATGTGGGGCCAGGAACTGGTTCCGAAAGTGGTACATCCGAAGGGGCTGCAGCATTCAGTTCGGGAATCGACTGGTCTGCTATAAAGGCAAAGGTGTCCAGCAGGATGTCGAGAAGGAGTAAGACGTCTGAATCAGGTCCGGTAGGACAGCTGCACTGCCGCCGACGGATCTGATTGTGGTAATGAACACAGTTCTCATCACCGACAGAGACGTCGAAAAGCATGCTGCAGCTGCACGTTGTTATCGTCCCCTCAATCCGGTCTGGGAACCCTGCTCGGTAGTCACGAACAAAGAGATGTGTTACGATAGAAAGCATGCCACGGTAAACAGGTGGAATTGGCTGTGAGGACGGCAGATTAGTAGGCAGCAGCGTGTGGAACTTCGTTCAAAGTTTCCGGCCCATATAGGTTTCGGCCGGGGATACACCAACAGGAGATGCTGCGTTAGTGGTGGTCCTGTAGAAAAACAACAATGTCCGGAGTATCTCGTCCGTCTTCCTCTCCCCATGAGCTTCCGAAAGGGCTCATTTTAAGGTGTCAACAAAGCGTTCCACTTGGCCGTCCGATTGGAAAGGGTAGAGCGCGGAGCGAAGATGATGGATGTGGTTTTCATGGCATAAATCCTCAATTATCGAGTAGGTAAATTGCGAGCCATTACCCAGCACAAGGAGGTCAGGTAAGTCATGTTGACTGAAGAGGCACCGTAAGAAGGCGATAGTGGCACTGCTTGTTGCCGGATGTGGTGGTGCAATTTCGGGCCACTTTGCGTAGGCGTCAACCATGACTAGGCAAGTGACAGCATCAAGTCAGATATATTCCTGCCGTAGGAAACATCCGTTTCCATAAACGAAGCAATTGAACTGCTTTTTGAATAAATTAGGCAGTTGGATTGCTAAAAATTTTTTACTGGGCGGCTTATGGAAAGCAGACATTGTCAGCGACAACTGTTGGCTGAAGAGATCGGCAGTTTTTCCTTTAAAATGAAAAAAAAATACTTCATGTATTCTGAGTAAGCAGACTAAAGCAAATAACAAGACAAAAATCTTGCTCACATAATAGATTATGTTCACAATCGATTATTGCAATGCGAAAGCGTCATATTAATAAACCTTTTTATTGTTCAATGTCTTCATATGAAATAAGAAACGGCGGCTAGTCAGGTTTATGCAGCAACTGATTAAAAATAGGCCTCGATCTAAGAGGTCACTAAAGACTACTTCCTTGTCTCCGCAATCTGCTGCAATAAAATTTGCTTCTACGTGTCGAATTAGCAAAATCGATTAACGGTTCCTTTCAATACAATAAAGTAACAGACGCAGAAAAAATACATGATCTCCATTCTTTTGCTCCAAATTTGGTTGACTTGTAAATTAAGTTTAGCTTAGTCTACTTATGACGAATGCTGTTTGAGTAGGTAATCGGACGCAGGTAAATTGGTGTTTCGGTTGTGCTCACTGACTTGCTGTCTTCGGGAGATGGAAATAATCTAACTGTCGCGTACTAGTCTAAATTAAGAAATAGCCGCAACGAAACTTTGTGTAAGGCATTTAGCCAACAATTTGCGTTATTTAAAATTCAAATACCATGTTAGCCATGCACTTGACAGGAGAGTCTGCGAGTTTGACATACATCGATGTATGTCTGATGTATCTCTGATCAGAGAAGTGAGACTCATGGATAAGGAGACAGCTCTTTTTTTCCTGAGTTGTACCTTTGAAAATATTACCGATTTAAAATAGAAGTTGACTATCACGTAAATAAGACACGGTGGGTTTCATACGTTTTCTTCTAATGGTGTTGTGCTAGATTTACATATGTAAATCTAGCACAACACCAACTAAATGCCTAAGCCTTAACTCTACGCGCAACAGTCCCAAAAAAGTGTACAGTGGGCGCATTTAAACAATCATGCTTGCATCTTCACTCCAACCCATTAGTTGCGCCATTCGTACCGTCTGAGGTATCCCTATCAAAAATTGCACTACAGCGAATGTGAAAACTTCCGCGTCAGAGTACAATCTTGGTTGATGACAATGTCCAAGTTGTTAACTGAAAGCCTTATTCGACATGAAAAAGCTGGCCTCCAGCCTATCGTTAGAACTATGGTCTCATGTATGCAGGACTGCTGATTGTGTACATTTTTCTCAGGAGTCCACCTACGACCAACTATAATCTAAGATAATTAGTTTTGAGACGATAGATCAATAACAATCAGCTATCCCCGTGAATTCTACCATAGGTCCATAAGTGCGTTGCCTTATTGAATTTTCCCTTTTCATCTTATCAGCCCTAACCATTCCATTCAGTTTTCTGAGTAATCAACATTTTTTTCTTAGGAACAAAAGCATTTGCGCACAGAATTCAATTCTGCCATGCCCGAATTACTCGAATACGAGAAATCCATTTTGTTAGACAGTCACAATGAAAGCTGCATGGTTGTTTGTTCCGAAGGCCTGGATCTTGACAACATAATCTACACGTCGATCAAAGTGCACAGTGATCCTCACAACTTAGTGCTGATTTCCAATTATGCTCTTGATGAAGCCAGGTACATTTCCAAACGATTAATGGCTGCAAATGAAACCTACGTCCCTTTTATCATCACTGCTGAAGTTAGCGTTAAAGAGCGTAAGGCTGCCTATTGTCGTGGAGGTGTTGTCTTTGTCAGTTCTCGAATCCTGGTTGTTGATCTCCTTAGAGGCACCATGCCCGTTGGGCTGGTGACTGGCGTCATCGTTCTTCGCTGTCATCGTCTTCATGAGGCCAGTCAAGAGTCCTTTATGGTGCGGCTACTCCGTGAGAAGAATCCTGACATATTTGTGATGGCCTTCACGGACAATCCTGTGGCTCTGATGTCCGGGTACAATAGGGTGGAGTTCATGATGAATCAATTCAGTATGCCAAAGCTTCTTCTATGGCCCCGCTTCAATATTGAAGTGGTTAAGTCTCTGACCTGCTGTCCCCCCAAAGTCGAAGAAATACAGGTATGATGGCAATTTATCAAGGCTCTTGAGTTTCAAATGTGCCCTTTTGTAAAACATTGATGCTATTACGTTAGTTTTTCCTCTAAACTCTATAGATTAGTAGGAATTTCACTTTTTAATGACAGGAAATATTCTGGGCAGGTGTCAGTGGTAGTATTTACAGCTTATATGAAATGTGATCCTCTGTGAGTCGCGATTCAGGTCGTCCCACAATCAGCCACAAAGTGTGATCCGATCCGGTCCGTATGCCTCTACCCACACATGAACTGCAGCTCCATTTCTTAGCCCAATTTCCTCTATCCAAAGTTCATCATCTGAGGCTGACAATATAAAATAATATTCAGTCAAGTGACGGTCAAGACCGGCTCGAATTCGCCTATAAGGTGGTTTTGAAAAAGATTTAAGCATTTTCAAATCGAACTTAAGCGACATTTTCGTGGTGTTATGCTCCTTTCTTTTCGGTAATCTCTGACCTGCCCCCCCCCCTCAATAGTACTGGTCGAAGAACCCCCTTGCAGTTAAATACACCTTAGCCTTGCAAACGCGATCCCTGGTCGTATAAACGGAACTGCTGTTTAACTTAAGGTAGGTGTGATGGCTCGATGGCCCATGATGATTAGCTAGTAAATTCCGATACTTACCAACACGAAGAACGTTTTTCTGAGTATTTTTTGCAATTTGAAAACCTGTTACGTTTCGAGCCGCTTTTGTGGCAGGTATAAACTGTGCAAATGTTCATTTCAGGTCAGTTTTATTCAGGAAAATATAGACGAACGCCTTTGTGCTCCTCATGGGGAAGAAAGTGACCAGAATATGTATCGATAAGAATGAAGAATTAAAAAAATACGTGAATTACATGATTGCAGGCGAAAAGTGAGCAGCTGTTGGTTAGCTACAAGAGTAATCATACATGACTACTCACCTGGCATGAATGGTATGAATCTTGCAAATGAAACCGCCTTGACTGATGACGTTATTCCTGTCCTTTCGCACTTGCCTGTGCTGATGTCTGGGGACTTCCGGTTGTACGCTGAACTTCTGCTCGAATGGTCTTACGCCCGATCGGACTGCGCTCGTTTGCTACCCAGGAGCGTCATTATTTTGTAGTCTGTAGTTCGGAGTGAACGCCTCGTCATAAAAGAAGTGATTTGACTAGTTACCCACCTGCTTGTGTACATCCCCCTTTGAGAATTGGAAGTTTTTTTTTCCTCGGATGGATGATACTTTTCAACTTATTGATCCCTTTCATGTAGTCAATGTAGTCCTTACTATTCCGCATATTTTTGTCTCAAACAGGTATTTCTAACCCCTGAGACGGTTTCCTGCCAGTCCTACCTTCTGGAAATGATCAAGGCCTCGTTAAAGGAACTAGTTGAAAATAATCCAATCCTTAATAACGACGAGTTCTCGCTTGAGATGGCCCTTACAAATGCCTTCCATCATCTGGTACGTATTTATTTTCATAGATGCAGTTTTGTATATTGTACTGTTGCAATCACTCAATTAATCAATCAGTCCTTTTGGAGAGAATGACATAAGCCCTTGAAAACTCCATTTAAATATACAGGTATGCACGTAAAGCAGCTAAGTAGCAAACCTTTAACAGGTATCCTTAGTATATAAAATGAATTAAAGTAATAATGAAGCAAAAAGGTTAAATGCTTAGAATTTTCGCAGTACTAGTGAATAACGTATTCATTACGACTGCACTTTGGGTGTCAAATTTCATGTAAACAGAAGGATTTACTGAAATACTAGCATCCCAACATATTCAATTAAGAAGAGAAAGGCTTCTTTGGGAAGGTTGACACTTAAATGTGTAAATATTCGGGGCAGGTTCCCCCGCTCCTCTTCAGACCTGAGAAAATGTGCACCAAACAATTAAAATTTTAAACGTTGAGAAAAATCAGTATTCATCTGACGTGCAAACCGATTGGCAGGATTATGTCAGTCTGCATTTCGTCATTTCAGTGTGGTTGGTGGTGCGCATTGCATTTGGCCTTGAGTTCTTCTTGAGATCTTCACTTTCAAATCTAAATCCAGCGCTAGAACATCTCACCTCCAGTTCACATGTGGTTTGCTGACGACAACCAATAAGTCAGAACTGGACATTTCTGAATATTTTTGGAAAAAAACTCGAACCTATGAAGTCGCCTTTATCATGGCGCCCAGTTTCCTAAGCTTCAATGGTCACCACAAACAGAATGCTTATTGGAGTGAAGCGAAAAAAAACAAAGGAGACCGGAATGGCCATTTCCGGCTTATTAGCCATCATCAGCCAGTCATTCCCAATCTAGACAAAAGCGACCAATCCTTGGTCCAGTAATCGAGTATTTTGCTCCATGAGCATAATCCCGGGTTCGAATTTCGAATGATCCACATCTAGGATTGGGTATGACTGGCTGAGGACGACTTATAAGTCAGAAATGGCCATTCCAGTCGCCCTTGTCTTTGTCAGTTCCACTCTATCATATGTTACAATTTGTTATGTGACTGCCCGCGATGGCTTAAGACTGAGACCCAAGGTAGTCCAGGACGAATGTGCTGCTGCCGAACCAACTTGATGAGCGCGCCTTTCTTCAAGATTGTTCCTTATTTGTTGCCGAACTTGTCAGCATTCTATTGCCTACCTTTCTCCTCACCCCTTCGTCGTTGACCAGACCAGCCTGTACATCGACCCCGTCTGGCACCAACTCAGTCAGACCAGTCACAGGCTGCTGGCCGATATTGCTGGTCTCCGTCGCCTACTCTTTAACTTGCTCGACTGCGACGCCGTCAGCTTTCTGGACAGGTTCGAGAGCCTACGACAGGCCGAGCTCTCGGCTGTCCGTAGTCAGGACAGCAGCGGTGCAAGACTGCTGCCCTCGGGCCAGCGCGGCGGTGCCTGTGCCAATTGGTTGCTAATGAATCAGGCTGAAAAACTTCTCACTGTGGCTCGCCAACGTGTCTATTCTTGTTATAAAAAACGTAAGTCTTGGCACTTTTGCACCTTGAAACATAATATATGACATACTAATAGGGACTCTAGAATGCTTATTTTTCTATTCGAAAATATAGTCTATTTACACAACTGTAACAGTTATTCGCTCATGTTACATAATCAAACGGCAGTTTGGTAGCGAAGGGCTGCTGACAGCCTCCCTCCGCGCCTAGTAAATTTCACCTCCTCCCAACGTACAAAAAGACATGTATTTGTGTTACTAATAATTAATAAGTAGCCATTATTTAATCAGCTTATTTCTCTATTTTCCGTTTGTATCGATGCCATACTTAAGTCAATTGGGGTAGTTTAAAGGCATTAGCCCATGGTCTACTTAGTAAATAAGCCTTTCCAATAATAAAAGAATATACACACTCAGAAATGTAAACATCGTGGACGCAGGAAGGTAGATTCGGCCAGGCAGTACAGAATTCATCCATATCCATCCAATATCTATCCATATTCACCTGATCTCGCCCCGTTGTTTTTCGGATGTGCCAACCCAATTAACGTTTTTGCATAAATGTGCTTATGCATGCATGCCCTTGTGCGCCTGTCATCCGTTATCTCCCCCCCCCCACAGGGACCTATTCCGTTGAACTCTGCCCAAAACTGGCGGCCCTGAGATCGATTCTCGAGGAGGCGCAGAGTGGCGCGGATGTGGAACAGGGCTCGACTACCGAAACTGCTCTCACAATCCTCATTCTCGTTAGTAAGCCCAAAACAGCCGAATTGATTGAACACTTCCTGTGTGAGGACGAGGCCCAGTTGACCCAGTGGCTTCTCCGCGGTCGTCGGCCCTTTGATCATCCTACAGAACACAGTTCACCAAAAAAGGAGGCAGAGGCGGAGAAGCTGGCGGCATCGAGCAGGTTGCGGCAGCCTGAACAGCCTGATCCAGGTCCGCCGGCACCGTCAGTCTCACGAAATTGGAGGAGACAGGCGCGAGGCGGCGGTCAAGTAATATACGCACTGAAACTACTTACTTACTTAATTCCTTGTACTTGTTGCGGCTGCGATGATGATTGATCTAGTCGGCTTCAATGATGTCACGTACGGGGCCTCTCCACGCGCGACGATCCGTGGCCGCAAACCGGGACAATTCGAGCCATTCTCTTCGCCAGCGCCGGAGACCGAATATCGAAGGTCCAAGAACCTCTTCCATGTCCTGACGGACTGAGTCGAGCCAGATTTTGAGTCGACCCCCTCTTTGACGTTTCCGATCAGGTAACGCTTTCGGGTCGAGAGCAGTAACATTGAGCTCGTGAGGTTGACGGCGAAGAACGTGTCTAAACCATTTCAGTCGTCTTTCTTGAATGGCCTGGGATATCCCTGTGATTTTTTCGCAGCGAGTGCGGACCCTCTCATTTGGGACGAAGTCGGTGTACTTCACCGGAAGGATGGTTTTCAAGCAGTAGTGGTCAAAGACTTCCAGCCTCCGTTCATCTTTTACGCGCGTAGCCCGAAATTTGCATCCGTATAGAAGAACGGGCCGTACAGATGCACGGTGCACGTGGACCTTTTTGGAGACAGAAATATCGCTTTGGGTCCATAGGCACTTTCGAAGGCTGGAGAAAACTCGTCGTGCTGCGTCAATTCAAGAGGAATTGTCATCCCTTCAGTAACACCCGTGTTTATTCATTTAAGAGCAGAGTGGACATGTACCAAACACATCATTCCACAGCCAAGTAAAAAAGGGAGACGAAACAGACCTTCCATGACATTACACTGCTCGTTATAAGCGGTTAATCATGCCTTATTATTGTCTTCGATTACCCAAAAACCGCTGTGTCTTCACCCACAACCTGTAATTAACGTAATTTTTACTTTTTTCATAGTATCCATATATTTCCTATACTCTTTTTTACCAACAGGGAGTTCGCTTATCTTTCCCTCAATGAACTGATACTGATGACACTTTCGTATATGTGAGATTAAAACCAGGTCGCGTATGCCATGCGTAGATGGGCTGTTTAACTATGCCAACCACTGCCTACACGTGTGAGTTTTAAGTTTGTAAGGTAGGTTAGAGATAGTGAGGTAGATGCTACGCAAGCCTGCTCGTACTATAAGGTAACTCATGCACAAGTTACCGGTGCTGCGCCTATCTCTCTGTGGGGGGGGGGCACACGGTGGGCGTCGTCTTGCGGAACGCAGGTAATTTAAATGCATCAGTTCAGTGATAAGCTGCAGGTTACCGAGGCCCCCAAGCCCTGGGAGCACGATTCAACAGCCGACATAGGCACACAAACCCGCACAAGCAGCTCGTTAACTGAGTGGAAGTCCGTCAAGCGAAATATCATTTCTGCGAGTAGCTCGCTCGTTACCCGGAATGCTCGATGATGGGGCTGCTCGTCAACCGAGCAGTCATTGTGTTCCTGTTGGCTAGGGTTGTTATGATGACCGTACACGAAGCAACCGCCATGCCCAATTATATCGGTCATACTACTCATGCTAAGCGAGTAGTCATGTTTTATTACTATTTAGACAACCCAAAAACTGCTGTGTCCTCAACCGCAACATGTAATTGACGTCATTTCTGTATTTTTATTTATGTGTTGAATTTGTGTTGAATTATATATTGTATTTGTATCCATATATTTCCCATCATCTTGCTACCAATAGAAAGTTCAAAGGCGTTTGCCTATCTTTTCCTGATACTGACTTGTGTTCGCTACGGAACACACTTGAGGTAGCAAAGACATTTGCATTTACTACGGCTTCATGGAGGCCAGTGCTGTCACGATTCTTGAACAAGGTGGCAGCTTGTTTTCAGCTGCCTGTATGTGTTCCATCACACCAGTAAAGTTCCCTCTCCCCCAGTTTGTTTGTGAAATTTTTTCTTAATAACCATTAGACCTTCGCTCATGCGCGTTCTTTTCGCATTTGAGGCATTCGACTTACTGTTGAAACGTACCATTTTTTTCTTCCGTGACTGCCAGAGTGGTCGGCGCGTTATCGGTTGCCATGGCACTGGCCCAACCTACCCCCAAAAGGGTATGAAGCCGTCAGCTAGCGGAGCGGCTCTCTGCAAACCGGAAGCTGTGGACGAGGAGCCTATCATAGCAGAACAGACCCACTCAAGCACCCCACAGGACGGAAAAGGAGGCGAAGAAGCAAAGTCCAAGCCTGATGCCCATAAACAGGAACGCGATCAACGTGTAATAATCGACTGTAAGTCGGGGCGTAGTGGGAGAGGGTTCATCCATTCCGCGCTTAAGAGTTTTCTGTTACACTGCCTGTGCGCATTTAACGTGAGAGCTGACCTCATAAAATGCATTCGCCCTCTCGAATTTAGCACCATATCTCCGGAACAGACAGGAAAAAAGGAGGTTCCCCCTCTTTGTGTTCATGGTTGTCAAAAGTTAAATCGCGTGTTCCGGCTTAAGCTGCTGACTGGCACCGACTTCGAGTCATAGCCCAACCATCCCCCACTAGGTCTGGAATTTAGCCCAACCAAGATCTCCGAAACAGACGGGAAGAGAAGGGAGTTCCTGTTTTCTTGTCCTACTGGCGGCAACAGTCCCAGCACCTACCTAATCTTTTTTTAATTGAAAAAATATCTGAAAATTTCGGTTCATTTCAGGATTCTGCGCCTATTGCACCTAGTTACCAAGAATTTGAATGAGTTATAGACGGCGCAAAGCCCATTGCATATAGCCCATCGTAAAGAGCGACTGTTTTACGACAAAAGACAAAATAAAATAAAATATCAAGTGGACATAGCACGCGGATAGAAATGCATGAATCGATTTCACCTTCACCTTTAGAAGTACCATAAGCTAAGCAGTTTTTATCTTACGGTCGGTGTCATCTAGATGTTGACAAATTGAAGTAAGTTTCTGAAGTTTGCTTCTAGTAAGTACAAGCAGATCCAAGGAGATCTCATACAGACCCATCGGATTTTGAGGATTGCCAGACTGCGGCCTGCACTTCAACGATTTCTCCTCACTGGCCTCCACAAATAACTTCTGTGTCGTAATTCTCACAAACTCAGAGAGACCATATCCCGTCTTCTGAATGTTCGTTGCTATTGGTTTTCACAGCAAGTTGTTGCTGTATGGTACGGACTTCCCTAGGACGTCATAATGGCGGATACGAGAGACGCATTTAATCATAGATTTGATTTATATTTACTAGAAAGACAGGGAATCCGTCTTATAATATAACAAAGTTTTCCTCATACTTGAAAATTATGCCGATATCTATTGTTTGACATCGAACCTCTGATCCTTCAGGATAACAGCTTAGATCGCAGCCACGAAAATAATTTGTCCACGTGAGTATGCTACTTCCTGTCTTAGAGTAACATACATATTTTACTTTGAGTATGTGTGTACAGTTTTTAATAAGATCTTCAAAGGCAATGCCCATTACCCTTGAATGTAATGAACTATTCGACAGTTCGATCGTCGATTTCGACGATGTCCACCTCGAGCTTCAGCCAGTTGAAGCAAAGCGGTGACTCCCACGAGATATACAGCGAACATGGACTCGCAGAGAATCTATCTCAATCTCTCACCATTCCCACACCGGAACCGACGTCGAGGCAAAGTCAAGAAGGCCGGAAATGGAGGCAGGCCCAGACGGCTGACGCGAGCAACACTCAACACACATGCCAACGGCACGCCTCGCTAGATAGGGTCCAGAATGGGAGCGGGAGCGCCATAAAGGCCACATTGAGAAGGAGCCATTGAGTCTGATTCTCAGCCCGCAGACAGCCACTCCACACAACAAGACACACACTGGGCCGACTGCGGTGTCCAAGTTATCTCTTCAGTTGGTAACCCTCCAAGCCACAGCTTTTAGCGCACCAAGATAGTTTCAAGCGCATCAGATTGACTATATTGAGGAAAGAAATGTGCCGAGGGTCCACCTCGCTCTCTCCCCCACAGCTAGCAGCTGGCCACCGCTCTCGGTCGCCTGAGGTGGGATGGGCGCAGTGCTGAAAGGGGAAACAAATCGGAGAGGAGCTCCTCCCCGATACTGAACTATAATAACAATTACGTGAACATGCTCGTTGGTGATTTTTGCGTCCGCTGCTTCACCCGGCATTGATGCGTGTGCTACCCTAAGTCGGTATCTGCTGCGTAACGGAGGTCTGACAGCGACTGCGCAATTTCTTTTTTTTTAGCCGACCAGACTGCCGCTCCCGTCGGTTCTGCCGCCGTCGACGACATGCCTCCCGGCTGCCGCCGCATCGATTATCCACCCGCCAGCAAGGGCGGAAGCCCCCACCACGTGAGGATTGTGCTTCGGACGCCGCCTCCGGGTTCTCGGGAGGATGACGCTCCGACCGCTCTGGATGCTCACAGTCTCGATGGCCCAGCAGGCCGTTTGGCCATCGTGCTCTCTCGTTTACGTCCTCGGAAGATTGTGTTTTTCGAACCGCGGGTCGCCTGGGTGCGCGAGGTTGAGGTCTACTCAGCGCGGGAGCATCGGCGTTGTCCCCTACCCGCAGAAGCTCCACCAATCACTGTCTACTTTATGGTATACAAGGATTCTGTGGAGGAACAACGCTACCTCACAAGCCTTCGTCGAGTAGGAAGTATCTTTTTTCATCATTGCCAAACACTTTATTTTCAGCTTTGCATATTTTTTGACTGTTCAAACACATTTCCTCTCGTTCTCTCTCTCTCTCTCCCAGGAGAAGGAAGCTTTTGAACATTTAATTAAGCTGCGGAGTTCTGTCGTCATCCGGCAAATGGAGCCTGTCCTACCTAAGCAGTTTTTGGGACCGTCTGAATCAAACAGTAGGGTCGTTCAAGAGCCATGCGTCCTGGTGGATGTCCGAGAATTCCGCAGCGAACTTCCTGCCCTGCTACACAGAAAAGGCATGAAGGTATGCAATCATACATGGGTGCATGCGAGCATGCATGGCTACTTACAAGTTGTTAGTAACACTGATTAACACTCTGTGCTCACTTACCCTTTTTTCACACCCCTTCCCCAATAGGTGATACCATTGACCCTCTCAATCGGTGATTACATTCTAGCGCCGCATATTTGCGTGGAAAGGAAGTCTGTGAGTGACTTGATAAGTTCTTTGAACTCTGGCAGACTCTACCAACAATGCACTGCAATGGCTCGCTACTATCTCAACCCAGTTCTTCTTGTTGAATTTTCAATGCCAGCACACAGTAAGCAGACTCCGTATTTCACGTTTTAAAAATGTCAACTTTAGCCTGCTCCTTAAGCTAACTTTTCATTTTTCCACGAATTAAATCTTCTTGGACTCTGAACTATTTACCTGGATTGCATTGTGGTGGTACCTAGCACGAGGTACAGTCCGACGTCAAACGTTCGTTTGTGACTTTTATAGACTCTGATCTAGACTGAAGCGTATTGAAGCGAATGTGTGCATTCTGGGTGTGTGTGTATAGGTAAGGACAAAGCATGTTCTTCGTCCGCCGGAATAATGCCTTTTGTAGGGGTCTAAGCCGTGGTTGTGCCTAGATCACTACAATCATCAGGTCGAAGTCCCCAGGTTGAAGGTAAAAAGCAAGAGTCATCAGTAAGAGAAGTTTATTGCATACAGAACTCCCAGTTGCAGTCTCAGGTGGCAGTGGCCACTGGCGAAGCCAGGGCTGTTCCTGACTGCGTCCAGCCAGGCCTGAAAGAGTGGACTGTCTGAGGTGTGGGGTGATGACAGTTGATTTAGGAGGATTATGAATCAAGTTAAAGTGGTCTGTGAGTGGTGCCCGAGCGGATGTTGCCTGCAAAGACCCCCTGCTGTGTGGCCGCGGCTTTTCGTGTTCGAGTGGCACTTAAGAAAGGTGCGCTTAGGAAGCTGAGATCAACTGTCCGGACTACAGGAACGCCGTAGGACGGGGTACGCTGACGCAGCTGTTATCAGTTAGCCAGAAGCAGCTGCGAGGTCAAGCCTCGGAGGACGGAGGCGTCAGTTGTTTGTGACGACATGACCATAGGGCAGCGAGCATTGAAGAACGAAGGGGGGGGGGAGAATTATGGCTTTCCGCCACACTTTCTTCACCTGAGTTTTCTAACATTTATTGGAGCCAATCGTTAGAAATAAAGGACGCAACAACATAAGCAAATCTTTTTTAGGGGTAAGAGTCACCAAAGCACCAGTTTCACGGGACCACGTTATCTGATATCTTCGTGCACTTGTAAGTAGCTACCCCTGTGTTCATTGACTTCCTTCTTCGAGGGGAGTTTTTGTGTCTTTCTATTTGTCCATTAAGACAAGAGAAGATAAACACGATTAATTTTTTGTTGTTGTTGATAACTTTGAATGTAAGGATATATTATTCAGACAAAATGAATTTAAAGCAAGCGAGCACAGCAGGATTTATTTGTACAAATAAATTTCGGGACAGCTTGTCAACTGCTTCCTTTCTTTGCATGAATAAGGTAACAAATGGACAACAGAGTAATTTGAATTTTTAGAGAATCAATAACAACAAGGTTATTTTTTAACGCAGCGCATAGCCAACAATAATGTCGCCTTTAATCTCAGAAAGGAAAAATAGGGACGGGAAGTAACAAAAATGAAAAAAAAAGTTGATTGCATGTAGGCGTGTGATTACCAGGGCAGTTGGAGATTAGTCAAATAGGTCGGGTTTCTCCCGCCGTATATATGCTGCCTTTATGTAGCGCCAAGGTCCGATTTGTTCGTGCTCGAACAAGAACTCGGAAAGATATGCTGAGGTCAACAGCGTGACCACTGTCTAGCAAGTGTTTTGTAATGGAGCACCGTGGCACTTTCTGTTCTTGTTTAAAAAGTCCATTAGGTGAATGTTCAGCGGCCCTAGTCGTCAATTGCCTTTGCGTACGGCCAATGTACTTGCATCCGCAAGTGCACGTGGACTCATGGACACGGTTTGGGGTGATGTGTAAAGGCAAGGCATCCTAGAAGGCTTTTAGTGGGATTGAGGAACACTAGTTCAGCTGCATTGTACATTCTCTGTATGTTGCAACGTAGCCGTCGCTTAATTTTATCTGAAATATGGTCAAAGGCTCCTTACTGAACCGACTGTTCTGCAGATTTCGGTCGTAGGAAGCTGCTGTACTTTGAGTGAAACGTGAGAAGTAGCCACGTTGTACAAATTAATTCCTTCTGTGTTCGCTTGCTTTTAATGTGTACCTGGGAAACAATGCTTCAAGATGAATATATTACCTTTCAGCCGTTAGTGGCAGTGGTGGTGGTAGCAGTGATCGTTTCGCCGTCTCCTCTACGGGTGCCTTTGCTCTCTTCACGGGACGAAACGCAGTACTGTCGCCAGGCAGCCAGCTGGACCTCGGTCCTCGACACCTCATGTCCAAGTTGGTCCTCCTCACTATCCACTTTCCAAATTTGCGCATCCTCTGGAGTGTCACGCCCTACTGCACGGCGGAGATTTTCACGGAGCTGAAAATGGGCCGCGCGGAACCTAGCCTGGACAAATTACCACAGGTAAGCGAGAATGCACCTCACTGTGCACCATCCTCCACAGTGCTATCTGCCTAGACACGTGATAGTTTGACCATCGAAATCGATGGTTTTCAGCGCATACTCAAGAGCAGTGATCGGGAGTGTAGTAAGGTACAGTGAAAGTAGACGAGCAACCATCTACGACACTCTAAACCCTCTCATCGCTTGAACCGGTGACAGGACAAAGTCGAGATGACCGAGCAGGCATCAGGTGTAGGCCGCTTTCTCCAATGCAGGCCGGAACACCGCCTACTTAGTCTTAACGGGCAGTATTCTTTTGCGCTGGTACTACTGCACTATCTCCCCTCACTCACCTTCGGTAGGTGTCAAGATAGACTCAAGGAAACCAAGGCTGGTACTGCTACTACTATTTTATACTGCTGCTTACTAGAAGTTTAGCTGAGTGAGAGTAGTGCTGGTAATATTAGTGGCGTTAATAATTGGTCCTGACGCTGGGGTCGTGTTCTCTTGACCTCAGATAGGAGTAAGGACCTGGATGTATGCTATTCCGAGTAAAGTAGATGTTTGAAGCTCGGAGCACATTAATGCTTGCCGTGGTCTTAACCCCCTCCTCCCCCCATCTCTATTCACAAAAACTGTCAGTTTTCGCTAAACTGTAGACTACGAGAGCTGGGATACTATTGCTAGGAACAGTATGCCAATGTCAGCAGTGCTAATTCGAGTAATCATGCTGGCTAAGGCCAGTATGCAGTCGTAACCATTATAAAGATTTTAGTAAAATGAAAGGTTGAAGGTGTATGTAATAAAAACTGGAAATCTAGCATGCATTTAGGTCGTACGGAAGAGGCGTTTGCCGTTTTCCAGGCTATCTTTATCTGTCTACAGTACCTAGCTCTAGCTTAGAATTTACAGAACAACATCCATATAAATGAAAAGCCTGACGAGTATTTGTCGAAAGTGCGTGTATACTAGCCAAACTAGACTTCTGAATTCTCTGATGATAATTTTTGCAACTCTAGAACAGCATCTGTCTATACATATAGGTACAGTACAAGTACGGTACTAAATTACAACAGTATGAAAATACAGTGCAGCAGAATTAGTGCAATATTAGTTATGGTAGTGATACTAGCGATTTTAGTTCATATCGTCCAGAGGGAACTGTTACCGTATTCTATCTAATGATCACGTAAATATACACTTATGAAGTCGGCTGCAGATAGAGATGACAGAGGACGCGGCGTGACTAATGCCTGTCAAATCTGACAACCAAATCTAGAAAGCCCGATAACCCGTCATGGCATCTAAGGTTTTCGCGAGCCAAAGGCGAATCAACTGTTTTTAGTCACTGGGCGTAGTTTTCGATAGACGGTCACAACCCCAAAGTACCGTCGTTCTGCCTGATTAGCTCAACATTTACCATGGCTTAATCTAGCATTAACGTAATGGTTGTTCTCCATAAAAGGGCATATTGCGATTTATGAAGGATTGTAAAGTTTTATAGAAATACCAGCTTTTTTAGCAAAGTGCGAAATTCCGAAAAAGTGAAAATCAGGCGTTCTAGGTAAACTTCAGTTTTACATGTAAAAGAAGCTTGTTCATGCAAAACTACCGAGTTAATAAAGCAGCACAAGTAAAATTACGTTGGAATATAAAAAAATTGTAAAAGCTTCGGATACATATGTTTCCATATTGCGTGCAATGTAATGTATGGCTGTTATCGAACAGCTCAAATTTCGGGTTGGACTTGAGTTGAGTTAGGACTTGCTTGAGTTACGTTGGACTAAGGTAACCACGTTTTCGCTTGACATGTCCCATTGGGAGATCACAGGAATCATATATTTCTTACGCTCAGGTGCGGACATCCCGGCAAGTTGCTAATAAATTTAAATGGACTTGTCAGGTACAATTGTAAACGTACCATTTTTTGTACATCAAGAGTAATTGCCTTCCGCCACATTTTTTTGTAATTATTTTTATATTTCCATCATGAAGAGGTTCAGATCTTCCTTGAAATGCTAATCAAGACTACGATTTTCGGTGGCTTGAGTCGATTGACAATAAATGATGATTTTATTCTACGTGCTTACCAAAACCTTCAAAATAAGATATATCTTAAAAGCATTTTCCTTAATAACGAGCTTTTAAACATTTTTTCTTTAGCAGCTGTCTGCGTGTGTCATGGTTTCAGAACCACCCAAACATTTCAACTCATTGCAGAGACAAATGAAGGTCTACATCAAGATTCGCGAATGAATATGCCTCAGATTCATTAGAAATGTTCTATAACAAGTTACCTCTTGAAAAGTAGCTTTAGTTATATATTTTGGTGGCGGATCTCTGCGTACTTTATTTTTTTAAGCTTAAGTCATGATCAGAATGGGAAATTTTGGCCAGTTTATTGATTTCCCTAAACATTGTGGACACATCCTTTGTTATCAATGAAAGAACTAACTTTTCTATTTAAATCGGAACAGTTTTCAGTATATTTGGTTACTTCTAGGGTCAGTTCTACAATAACAAACGCAGAGCACAGTGGCAATAATATTAACGGTGATTTTTAAGAAAACTGTTTCGTATTGTCCCGCGACAACTCACTCAAATGCATGCTATAGTAACTGTCTTCAAATTTATATTGGCTTTACAATCGATTTAGTTACTGTATTCTAATAAAGCCCTTATACGCATTATTTGCCTGCAACCCTTCAAATATACAACATACAATTTTTATGGCACAAAACTTGGCAGATTTGCAAAATAGAATTTTTTCAACTAATTTCGTTCTTCTTTTTCCGAAAATAATGCGCGATCTCATAATTACACTTACCTCAATTGCATGGATGCAAACCAAAATTTTCCGTTTTGGGAACATATAAAATTAAAAAGTTCCTGCTCTCCATGAATGTTCTTTTATAGTGCAACATGCACGCACACAAAAAGTTCTTTTCCCCAATATTTAATAGCGTAGGAAATTCCTCGGATATCAACCAACGCTGGATTTCGCCCATTTTCGCCTCTATTTTATCTCAGTATACTGAGCTGAACCGAATTTAATTATAGTAACCATCATTTTGCGCCTCAGGTCAACCCAATGAACTGAATAAACAACCTCAAAAGTTTGTTTAACCACCCAGTCTCCAACCTTTCATTAGATGGGAATATGCACTTACGAGTGACGTAGCCGTTGAACTTCACTTGATAAAACTTTGTGTCGGTCGAGCGCCCAGATTGGTTTGTGAACTACCAATATCTTCCGCTTTTGCATGTGACCGTTAGGCCATCAGTGTTGATGATGCCCAACTTATGCTCCAAGCTGCGGTTGCTGGTGGGCTCTAAGGAGTGAAAACCAAGACACATGGAGAGGATTGAGTCCCGTTAGCGGTTGCAGTGAACGTTCATCAACGAGTGTCATTATCTCCCGATGTAAACTGACGAGACAACGAACTCGTGGCTCAATAGTTAGAGCTTTAGATTTCTGACCATCACATAGGTCGCGACTTTGAATATCGGGTGAAGGGCACCACTTGGGGTTGGGTATGGTTGACTAATGATGGTTGCTCCGGCAACGCTATCTCTCCTGTTACTGTTCGCCTTTTTCGGCCACCTGTTTTAGGACTTCCGAGTTGCCTGATGGGGAAATTCACGCTGGATATCCTGCCAACCAGATCTCCTGAGGTTCGGGGAATTTTTTTGGCGATTGTGTCCTGTAATCGCAACCGACAGGATAACGGATCCGTAGCCTAACGGTAGAACTATTAATAAACCAGAAATGGTTACCCCAGTTTTTCGTCTTAGTAGGTATTTATTGCAATGACCATTTTTCTAGCTTATTGGCCGTCATCAACAAGTCAAATCACAACCAACTCTCAAGGCTCGAATGTGGAATCTTCGGTCTTTGAGTGCAACTCTGTACCACAGCACTGCGGATCCGTTGATTTGTCGGTTGTGGTCGGGAATATGATGAATGGTAGGGCGCTCACCAATTTTGTTGTGGAACATGCTCGTCCTCGGAGCTCAATCTAGAGCCCTCGCCGGCAGTCGCAGGAAGTTACTTCCTCTTTGCCACAGCCTGTTCCTGATGGAGTTATTCTTCAGACGATTCGTCTTCTGGACGAGTTAAATGACTCATATTTTATTATGGACGTTTGGCAGATTTGGTTATTTTAGTCGACCCAATTGTGAAAAAACTCGCGGCGTTCGGCGGGATTCGAACCCGCATAGGAGGGAAGGCCTTCTACGCAAGCAAATGCTCTACCTACTTGAGCTACGAATGCCACGCTTCAAACCGTGTGTTTAATCACAGTTGGTCTCATGTTTTACCTACACCCTGGACTCGACATTCTTTGTCGGTTCTATTTCATCCTATATTACAAATCGCTAAGTGACTGCCTCTCAGGGCTCTAGACTGAACTGCAAGGCAAAACGGGATAAGCATATTTCGTCATCTCGCCTGCCCGACAGCCAGCTTATGTTCGTGTATGAGCGAACCAAGCATTCGTCCAGTCTGTCCGCTGTAATTTTGGTTACAGTTTGGACGTGGTATACAACACACTACAATCGACTGCTCACTGAGATTTGATCGGTCTTTGATTCTCATGACCTGGCTGCGCATGGTATCCCTGGGACGGTGTGCAATTCCAACGCCTTGTCCCAGAGCAATGCGCTCGGTCACTTCTGAAACACCCTTGATGTATGACAGCGCATACCATATCGTAGGGGTTGGTTCTGGTTAGGTCCTCGGGAGGCGGGCCCGTCGGCATTGGCTTATGAACGCCCTCAGATATTCCGCCCAAACTGGTCACGGAGTTATCGAGCCTCACGTGCTTTTTCCTCTGGTTTAATGCAGTGAGTCTGGATTCCTTTGAACAGCGTTCTCACGCAGCTCCGTTTGTGAACCACCGGATGGTTGCTATGAAAGTTGAGAAGCTGTGTGGTGTTTGTCACCTTCCTGTAAACTGTTGTTTCTATCTCGCCATTGGAAGTTCACTTGACGAATACATCAAGGAAGGGTATCTGCTGATCCTTTTCTTCTCCCCTCGTGAGTTGTATATCCGAGAAGATCGAGTTAAGAAGATCATGAAAAGTCTGCAACATGTTCCTTTTGGCGATAACAAAGGTGTCGTCAACGTAACGGTGCCAAAAGATTGGGAGCTGTTGGTTGAAGGCGATGTTTTCCAGTCCTTGTAGGGCCAATTCTGCTATCAAACCGGAGATTGTGGAGCCCAAAGGAGTACCTTTGATCTGTTCATAAGCCGCTCCTGCGAAGGTGATGTGTGTTTTTTGGACTCCCACCAGAGCCCGAAAGCTCAGCAGAATAAAGGCACGATTCCCGTGGTCGAAACGCCTTCATCTTCTACACAAATACCCGGGATGCGAACTTTTGCCTCAATTCTTGTACAGTAGTCGCCAAGGACCACGCAGCTTTCATAACTTTGTATAAGTTTGATCATTACAGGAGTACCAATGTGAATGCATTTAGGAAAATTCAGAAATAATAATGAACTGTTCCAGGCAAATAAGGTACTTAAAAGAACTATAGGAATTCCTAAGTGTTTGTAAAGAAAAATAAAATTTTCTCGATAATCCCGTGGTTCTGGAGACGTAAAAAAGAGCTATAAATTAGAACAATAAATTTGTATATTGTGTTAAATTAAAAACTTGAAGCAACCACTTTCTATATATAGAAAGAACTTTTCTTTAGTCAAAAATATTCTGTAAACTTTACTCTTACTGGCTAAGTATTTATTGCATGTCGTCGAAAAAAGTGTGTCATCATTTTCCTTGTTTTCACTGTCTTCATTGATAAATTTATAAATTCTGCATCTGTTCGACGTTTACACCAAAACCCTTTACATAAGATAGATATATAGAGCATTTACCGAAAGAAAGTGCTTTCCGATATTAGTTTTAATGAATATGGCAACGTTTTTGATATGAAGAAATGCCTCAAAACAGCAAACCGCATTGTCGAGAGTGAATCTTGTCCGCAGTGGAGTTGTGAAAATACTTTTCCTAAAATTAATAAAAACCTTCCATAAAAGGTTACCTCTTAGAAAGTGCTTTGATTGGATATTCGGCTGACGAACTTCTGCGCATATAAAATTACTCCAACGTAATATCACAATGAACTTAAGTTAACCTAGTACGCCCGAGTTCCGCTTTTTGGGAACTTTCCTTTTTTGTTAAAAAAGCTTGTATTTCTAGTAAGCGTTATATTTCTTCCTAAATCACAACCTGCCCTATTATGAAGAACGACCATTAGTTTATTGTTGTAAGACTTTTGGGGCCGCAGCTTCGGTTGCTTTTGAGCAACAGGGAGTTACTTGTACAAATACTTGGATTTCATGAGTTAGTGCACCTACTGTAAATGCTTGATACCCCAAAACCACATAGGGGACGCTGGAAAGCCACACTGAGAATCCGAACCGCGGACAGTTGTGTTCTACAGCAGCAGTAACTCAAATTTCCGCGAAAATCGTGTTTGGAATTTGAGCAGGCATTTGCCTCGTAAGTATTTTGAAGTCTGGAAGGCAGGTTACCCGGTGCCGTTAAATAAGCCGACTCTCCGGTCTGACGAATGAGCAGCAGCGGAAGTGCTACCAAGGCATTTCGGGCTTAGGTCGGGCAATCCAAAAGTCTATAAAGTGTCACAAAGCCTGACGACGGCGCTGTGACATGGCGAGTTCGCTTGCCACTGCTGCCGAAGTGCTAGAGGAGACAACCTCGAACAAACAATCCTTGTGGCCGTTAGGTACCCGCCCGTCCTCAAAATTTCCTAGACACCTCATGCAAAATATGTCCAGAAACTACGTTACGATCCATGTTACGGAGTCCGCGGGAACCGACGCGCTCCGCAACCCTTGACCAGTGGTGCGGGCAAATAGTATGCCAACTTGTGTATTACCGGCGAACGTTGGGGCTGCGAGATACGCGTATTTCTGGCTCATTGGCCGTCATCTGCCGCAGTTACCTGACTCCAGTATAGCCACAAAAACTGCCGCTACACTCGATTTTCGAACCTGCGACCAGTGAGCTAGAGACAAACATCCTATCCACTGAGCCCTTGGGTCGACGTCTTGCCGGTTGTCGATCGGGATGTAGATTAGTACATAGGTATACTCCGATCTAGTCCAGGATTAACCAAACCTGGCTTTTTCATCTGACGAGGCGTTGACACTTCAACTTTATGCATCCTGAACTACTCAATCGAAGTCGGACCCTTGGTATTGGATCCTGGAATGTGCGAACGTTCCTGGCCCCTGGTACCCGAAACCTGACGGTGCACAACCTTTATCAGTACATCGAACGTGCCTATGTACCCGACGCGTGTACCGTGAATCTGTGCGGTCCGTTCTTCTATGCGGATGCAAATGTTGGGCTATGCGAGTTGAAGATGAACGGAAACTATAAGTCTTTGTCCACTACTGATTGAGGACCGTCCTTCGAATGAAACACACCGACTTTGTCTCAAATGAGACAGTCCACACTCGCTGCATCAAAATCACAAGGATATCCCAGTCCATTCAAGAACGACGACTGAGGTGGTTAAGGCACGTTCTTTATCGTCAAACTCAGGAGCTCAGTGTTACTGCCCTCGACCCGAAACGGTTACCTAATTGCAAAATGTCGAAGTGGAGGTCAGCTCAAAATCTGGTTTTACTCAGTCCGTGAGGACATGGAAGTGATTCCTGAATCTTCAGTCTTCGGCGCTGGTGAAGAGAATGATTCGCACTGTCCAGGTATGCAGCCTCGGATTGTTGGGCGTAGAGAAGCACCATACGGGATATCATTGAGGCAGGCTAGATCAGTCATGGTCGCAGCCGAAACAAGTACAAGTAAGTAAACACAAGTCGTACTCGTTTACAGAATGGGCATGATGCTGTTACTCCGCATAATTTCATTGCAATTCTAGAGTTAGCCCTAACAATTACCTTCTTTTGTCTCTTAACTGCAGGCCATCCCCTTTGTCACGGCCTGTTCGTGGTTAGCAGTGTTCAAACGATTCTTCTTTTGGGCGCGACTTAAACGACTCCTATTTCGCCTATTTCTTCAACTCGACATTCTTTTGGTCGTGCAAATGAAGGGGGGGGGGGGGGGGGGAGTATGGTCCACGCCGTCGCCTTCGGTTTTGTCCTTTGTACCCTGTTGACCCTGTTCGAGCTATGTTTAACCTGCTACATAAGGCCTTCCTTTTCTGCTTCGTAATGAAGGCGATATTTACTGAAATTTTAAATCTTTCTTCACATTTTGTTCTTAGCAGACTGCTGATCACTCAGAGCTCTTTTTAAACAGAAGATTCAGAAGCGATGCAGTACCTCTGATGATAACCTTATGTCTATTGCTTTTAGGATGGTGAGAATCTGGGTGAAGACAATGTGGAGGCTGTAGACATGCTCCTGAAAATGCCGGGCATCTCTTGGCGCAATTATCGTCGAGTTTTGTCTCATGTAAACTCACTCAGTGAACTGGCTGATTGTAGTTTGGAGCGTCTGACTGAAATTTTGGACAATCGGTGAGTGTTTTAGGCCTCTTATGACTGCTACTTATCAGGTTTTAGTTTATTCCCAGCGAAATATTTTATGTTTTCGCGCTGCCACATAAACTGACAGGAATCATAAAAGCGACCAGGATGTTCTCCGTAAACGTGTTGTGAGTCGGTGTGAACCTCATTGACCAACTTCATCAGTTCGATTTCCAGATCTCTGTGGGGTTTATAGATGCGTTTTGTTCAGAATCTAGCGGCTCTGGGTATCCTAAAGCTACGAAAGCGCCCGAATGCCGCAGGTGCGTTACATCGAAAATATTGCCTTTGCACCGCGGGCAAAATGGAGTCAATGGTTTGTGTTACTGTTTCTGCTAATGTCCCTCTGATGAAGCATCTGCGACAGATTTTGAAACTTCAAGCGATTATAAGTCTTGTCCCAGCGATCACATATTCCTCTTCTTCTGAATTACTTCCTGGGACTCGCCGCATGTTCGCCTGTATTGAAAACTTCGTAAGGCCGTGAAATGCACGTTAAAATAGAATTGCATCTGGCCGTCTAGTAATGCCCTGCAGGGAGTTTGCAGCCTGGAACACATCTACTGCAAAACTTTCGAGGACTAGACAGAATCTAAGCAATTCTAACTTTTTAGTGACGGTGCCAGTCCTTCGATTTTCTTGTGTCCCTCGGTGCCAGTTATACCTGAACCCTTTGCCCGTAAGAGTTTGATAGTTCTATTTGCCTCGTTTAAGGTGTTAGAATGGTAGCCTAACCTAAGGCTAGCAACTTTGTCGGCTCTGCTAAGGCTGTCACCGTTACAACATGAAGAGCCCACGCTTTTTGCGGTTGGACGATGCCATCAGTCAGCCCCGTGAATTTGATTAGCTTTGACAACTTGCAGCGTTTTTAGGTCCATGCAGCCAGGCAAAGAAGTTGAGGCTGGCCCACACCGACGAGTGACCTCAAATGGCGGGGTTAAATCCCGGATACGTCAGAGCCGAATGGAACTGTTCAAACGCGTCAGTACCCGTCCAGTCCATGAAAGTGAGAGAGAGAGAGAGAGAGAGAGTGGAGCGACAGGGAATAAGAGAGGGGATGCTTTATTTTGAAAGCACTATCCAAAATCTTTAGCAAAAATGGCTTCATTCACGTAGAGCAAGGGGTAAGGCAAGGTAAAAGGTCATAGAATACTCATGTAAAGTTTTACACGATATCCACATCTACTATGGAGACAGGTCAGCTTTCAACTTCTCACTTCCCACTTATTCACACGTGAGGTAGCGTGCTAGGAATGGAAGTACAGAATGCTGATATGTCGACGTACGACAAGGCATATGACGGAAGCGTAGGCGCATAGAACGAGAAGGCTTTGCAGCCATTAGTTCAGAGTAGAAAGGGTGAGCGACCTCACTAAGGACGCGATCAGCAAATTGCTTGACCGTTTTAAAGTGTCGCTGTATTATAATGTCAGCTAAAAAAAACACAAGAAACATGAGTAGCTGAAGAGAGCATTCGGATGATACGTTTAAAAATGACCAGGCATTTTTTCATTAAAGCTGGAAAATAACTGGAGAGCAGTAAAGAATGAGGAGAAAAATGCAGGCATCTATAAATGACAAGATTAAGGTTTGCGGTGTGCGATATGAATGCCGACGGCGGATATAGTATAAAACTTTACGAATTTTAAGGAATAGGCTTTCAATATGAAGCGTAAAGGAGAGGTTAAATGCCAGATGCCGGAAAGAGGATACCTTATCCTCAATGGATTCAGGACTAGGCGAGGGCTGAAGTCGAAAAACACACTGGACTGGCCTCTGGTCGTTAAGTAGAAGGCCATTTGCTGACTACCATGATGAGATGTGGTCCAGGCCATCTTGCAGTACTTGGAGATATATCTGACTTTTGAGAGGATGGCCAACAACCATATCCTCAGCATATTTAACAAACAAACATTCGTTTGGCGATCATAGGTCGTCAGTGTGGAGAGCGAAGAAGTGAGGAGAACTCCACAGTTGTTGCTAAAAACCGTGGATTTTCATTTGTCGCACTGAACGAATTGATTGCTGGAAGGGAAGTAGTCCCCAAGCCAAGAGACATCCCAGCCAAGGGAACCGCATGCAGAATTTTTTGAGAAGAGGAGAATCATAACCGTGTAATATGAATGTAAGATATAATAATGAAAGTAATGCACCAAAAAGATGAGTTACGGCAGGCGACAGCCTGTCTGGATTGAGAGTGGCGCTGCTACGGTACCCCGACGGGGAATATAGCGCTGTGGGTAACTGCAGGGAAGGCTTGTGGCAGGCGATGAGTTGCGGGTCGGCAGTAGAGAAGGAAAGGGGGACACTGGTTACTTTTACCGACACCCAGAGCCACACCATCCCACCACCTTAGAGCCGCATGCCCGAAGAATTTCAGTTCATTCGAACAATTCATTCAGTCCAGAATAAGAAGATGCAATCACTGGAACAAGAATTGTACTTTCCTGACGTTTCGGATTCTGGCGAGGATTATTAATCATGGGTAACAGTAGCATAGTGTGAGACATACGCAGATGGTGGTGATGCCTGCATGTGCATTATAGTTATCAGCGTTCGGGGGTCTTTATTGGTGCGGTGATGGCTTGACACTTCGCGTTCGACTCATTAATTGCCGCGATTGCCTTGTCCCTGGCGGATGTGGGCTTGATAATTGCGCGACAATTATGCTGGCTTCCGTCAGAGTTGTTGTTGCGCCCGGTCCTTCCCACGTGACTGATTCTCTTGCTCAGGCAATGTTTCAGTACGCAGTAGGGAAACGCAAAATCGTTGCGCTTGTTGATGGACTGGGGGCCTGAGAAACATGATTCGAGCAGCTCGAGGCTCATACAGTTGTCACCTCTCGCAAGGAATTTTGCCTCGGTAAACTTGAAAATATGGCCGGGTCCCGTTGAGTGGGCTGCAACCTGGGAATTGGGGTCTTTCTTCCTCACCGCCACTCCGTGCTCGACAGAATCCAAAAAATCAGGAAAATAAAATTCTTGTTCCAGTGATCGCATCTTATTCTTCTGAACTGCTTCCCGGAACTCCTATATTCGCTTCGGCAACGGTAGCTTATGTAGGCCCACTCATTTATCCCTACTCCCTACATGTTTTTCTACGATTGCGGAGGTTATTGGGTTTTATGGGCGGGGAATTAGGACACGCAGTGGAATATACTTTAATAAAAGCTAAATGCATTTTTATTTTACTCTATCTAGAAGTGTTGTTGATTTATATCCGTAGATTTTCCTAATCTGTATTATCGTTTAACTTATTGCGGAATAACCCGAGTATCAAATTGTAGGTTTTTTGAATTTCCCGAAAAATCGAAATGGTAGTTAGGAGGCCGTCTACTTCAACTTACCTGAGGTCCAACTAACAATTTCTGGAGTTAGACTAATAAAGTCCGCGGCGCAAAGCGTCGCACACACCTTCAATTTACATGCGGAATAACTCACTCCCAGCGGCCGCGAGAAGCAACTTTGACTGCATTTTTTCACTTTACACTTACCTCTAAAAATTGCCTTCTCCGCCTTTCCTATTTCACCGCCCCCCAAAACTCTATAATCACCGCTTTTGTTGGGCGAAATGCTGGGACTAGGGGTATATGAGTGGGCCTACATAAGCGTCTTTTGCTTTCGCATCTATCGGCGTTCCAATCGGTCTCAAGATTTGTTATACCTACGAAGACAGTCAACCGACAAAAAGACAGCTTATTCTTCTGCTTGTGGTTGGTTTTCGATTAAAATTTCGTTCAGTACACTTATTATGTACACTTGATCTGTTAGAGCACACTATTATTTGTGTATTTATTTGTGCCTAGTGAGTGCGCTCGACGGTTGCACGACTTCCTGCATTTCGAGTGGACACCCACGGTGGTGGCGGACACGGCCGATCCGAACATCGCAACTGGGGGGGCTCCCAAAAAACCCCGACTGGATCTGGCAGCACGCGTCAGGACCGCACGAACCGCCCGACCGCCCCGTCGTCAGTGATTCGACTCCCGCGGCCTTCACAGATTCCTTTCAGATTTTAACTATCTTCTTAAATTTTTAGTATTTTTTGTATAGCGAACTTATTTCAGTTGTGTACAGTCCCTGGGGAAATTTAAATTGATTAAATATGCCTTCTCCATGCATGTCCTCCCGCGCCAGTTCACGACGGTGACGAGAAGTTTAAAAACTTGAATGAATCATATCCCGACCAGACATAACAATTACAATGGAGAATGCTGTAGCGCAACAGTAAGTAAGTAAGTACAGTATTGCGAGTCCTGCAAGCAGCTTGCCTTAGTTGGAAAATTTTTGATTATTTCTCCCATACCAGCGAGAACTTATTTACGAAAATTTATAAATCATAATGAGCAGCAGTAGGAATATTAAGCACCTGAAAGAACTATAAGAAATGCTGAGTGTTCGTTAAGAAAAATAAAATTTTCTCTATAATCCCCAGGTTTTGGAGACTTAAAAATAGCTATAGATTAGAGTAATAAATTTAAATATTTTTTTGAATATAAAACTTAAAGCAGCCACTTTGAAAACCCTATTTAGAACGTGTACAAGCACCTATAAAATTTACCAATACTAACATAGTATTGGCAAACAGTGAGTAGCATTGTTTTTTTACAATAGATGGCTGGTTTTTAGAGTTCAGACTTGGAGAGAGGAGAGGGGACGCATGTAATTATCCAAGCGTTGTTTATGCATCTGAAGGGAAGTAGCCTCCACGACTCACTGTGGAAGGTGGTTCCACCGTTGTATGACACGTTGCGTGAAGAATTCAGAGCGGCGGTTTAGCTTGGACATCTTCATGCGCTGCTTCATTTTGTGCCCATTGAGATGAGGCGAGAGGTGCCACTGAAACATGTCTTCTTTATATAAAAATAAACTGTCTTGAGTCAAAATATTTTGTTAGATATGGTAATTAGTGGATAACTAGTTATTGAATAGCTTGGATTAAAGTCTTTCATCATTTTGCTCGTTTTCGTTGTCTTCAGTAGTAAGTTGATAACTTGCGCTCCTGTTCGAATTTTACATCAAAACCTCTAAAATAAGATACAACTAAACAACACTTACCGAAAGAAAACGAGCCTTTGGATATTTGTTCTTATGCAGATGGCCATGTTGGTCAAATGTGCGAATGCTTCAAAACAGCAGACCACATTGTCGAGCATACAGCATGTCTGCTAGATACCACGCATATTGTTATTGCTAAGATTAATAAAAAACCTTCCATAATAGGTAACGTCTGTAAAAAGTGCTTTTATTGGATATTTAGCTGACGAACTTCTGTGTATATTAAGTTTTTGCAAGGTAATGTCACAGTGAAATTGGAGACTTTTGACAATTTCTTTAATTTACCTGAAGAAAAACGATGAAGATGAAAGAACATACCTTTCTCTTTATAACGGATTATTTTCCGCTTAAGGGGATTACTTCCACGATCCGTAATATGTGTGCGAATGCAAAAAAAAACAGGCCACATATATGACTATTTTTTGAACTACTTCTTATTCTATTGTCTGTTCCGTTTCTAGATAACGCTTGATCGGAGCGTATTGTTTACAAAAAACTATATTTCTACATGAATTACATTCAACAAGGCCTTCTATAGGTTGTCTTCGTGGTAACATATGGACACTTTGCTTACGCGCAAGGCCAGCTGTGCGGTAAAAGAAAATGTTCTAACGAAAACTTTTTGTTACTGCATTTTTTGCAAAAAAAAACTTCACAGAACAGCTAAATGCAGTAGTCGCCGATTATTAAGCCGATGGTTAATAATCCCAGCCACGTATTAAGCCCAAATCAGCTTGGGACGGAAGTTTACATAGCGAATTCCGCCGGCTAATAAGCCAAGGCGCCGGCTACGAAGCCCAGTTTGCCAACAGGATAGAGTGCGATACTCATTTCTCTGCGTGCGCAACTGGTTACTTAATTTTGGCCAGTCTTACGCAAAACAAGATGCAGATGTGATTCGTTTTCATTTTTCAAGTCAAATTTTGCGACGCGCTGTTCGGACGGCAGCATACATGAGGAAGATTTTCTTAAGTGGGTGGACATCGAAGCAGATATGGAAGTCACGGATGAAACAAGCGAGGAAGATTTTGAGCAGAGCTTGGTCAATGAAATCATTGAGAAGGAAGAAGTGAAAAATGGAGGCGAAGCAAATGAGGAAGTTGTTGGTGATGATGAGGAGGTGAAGGATGAAGAGCCAGTTTCCACTGCTCCGCAGACGAGAGCTGCTCTCTACACTCTGCAACGCGGTCTACAGGCATCAGATTTCACAAAATTCGACGATTTCTGGTGCCTGGAGAAGGACATAAAAGAGCACTTGCGAGTCAAGTTTCCTCCAAAACAACTGACACTAGACCGCTTTTTTTAAACATGTCGGAAATCATTTCTTTTGTTTTTGTTATTTTGTAAAATACAGACAAACAGCATTATTTTCTTGTACATAACCAAGCTCTACACAAAATACAGTACGTATGTCATGTATAGTACCTATCCAGCGTTTGCTAGTCAAGAACTGGGAATTTCCGGTTAGTGCGCCCGCCGCTTATTGAGCCCAATTTGGTCGGGGCCTGAGGTGGGCTTAATAACCGGCGACTACTGTATGGTTTTTAAATCTTCTATCGGTGCTTGCTTCTGAAAGTAAATGCGATTCCTTTAACTTCGCTTCACTTCCATTTGGTCAACTTCGCACAAAATTTTCCACTGCTGGAAGGGATTATTATTCTACCTTTTTTACTAATTAGGGAGTTCTTCCACAGCACAATGTATATTCGAAGAAAGTTTCGTCCTGTCTTTCCTTATAGCATACGGAAATACTTTTATGTAAACGTACTCATGATTTAGCAAAAGTGAGAGCCTATTTCCCCCAACAACTTTAAAGAAGAGGGCAGTTTTCCAAACCAAAGCCCTTCTTATTATTAAATCCACTCAGTTGATGAAAATAACCTGTCCAGATGTACGCTAAACTACCAAGTTAAATTTCGTCATGAAAGTTGTTTTTAGGACTCGCAAAACTGTACATTTCCACCAAAAGTGACATTTTAAAAAAACAAAGCAAAAGGGACTCTCAATAAAAGTCACTTTGACAAACATTATTTTCCGATCTTTGTCAGGCCGATATATTGACATGGTGCAGTGCTTATGCGGTTTGCGTGGTGTAGGGGTTGTGCTTTGTCACCTTTTTGTTGCCTTGCCTCCTGTTGTCAGCGTGTTGAGGACTTTGTGGGAGGGGGAGGGACGTTCCCATGGTAGGCTCTTTGAGGTCTGTAGGTCAGACTTATGGCGTGCGATTCACGCTTTTAGTCGGCCAAAGGAGACAAACCGCCCGTACAAGCGTCTTTTTATGGCAGAGAGCTGCCTCTGCTGTTTCTAACAGCCGTTTGCGTAGGCCTTTAGAGTAGTATGTTGGTGCCTGGCATATGATCTGAAAGGCTTCCCTCACGTCAACTTGGTGGTTCCTATCGATTACGTGTGTGCGCGCGGATTGATCCATCAAATTTCTCCTTTGCCTAGCCAGGCGGGTACGTGTTTGCATATCCTTGTCTCCAGATGTCTCGTTGTTTGGCATATTTTTTGCCCAAACGAATTTGCAATCGTAAATAGGAATTTTCGCAGAGCTCTCAACTAATGAATGCATGACAAAAACTACAGTAAAACAACATTTTGCATGTCTTTGTGTGAATGCAGTATAAAACACCGAAAGCTACTTCCCACAGGCATGGAATAAAAAGCTATAGCTGCCATGATGACGTATCAGGGAAGCGCACACAAACTATCCTTACGTTAACTGGCGTTAGCTCAAGGCGATTATACAGAGGAATGGAGCTTACAAAGGCAAAAGGCCTTACACACTTTGTAGCGGAGTTCGACACCACTTTTTGTACGATCATAAGTCGAGCACAGTCTGTTAGCCCCGAGTTCCACTCTACTGTCACACCCTGCCATTCAGTTACACCCTTCTGCCTTTAAAGTCTACTTGGCAAACATGTTTTCGACAACTCGTCATCGGGCGTGTACAATTGCATTTATAATGAAAAGTAAAAGTAGGACAGGAATTATGAGCGTCTTATGATTCAAACTCATCGTTTCCACACCGCTCGCATGACGAGGTCGAGGTGCAGAGGTCCTTGGACTGGAAGAGGGAGAAAATTGAGTAGATTGTGAGTATTGGTCACGAGTCGAGTACACGGAGTGAACAGTTGTCACCAGCGGGTGGGAGCGACATGTGATCGCAACCGGGCGTCGGCCTCGGAAGAGAGAGAGAGCCTGTATCAACGTCTTCATACAGCGCAATACTGGATTCGCCAGCCGTATAGCCTCTATCTCAGGGTTAGCTAGCACGCTTTGGCAAATACCCTCAGATAAAGTGACTGGCGTCCGGTAGGGGGCTTGAAAGTCTTCGTTAGGATTGACTCAGTGATTCCTATCGACAAGGTGTGCAAGAATGGAACTCGAGATCGATCTAGCTTCACCCTTACTTAGCCAGACCGATATTTGTTCACGCACCCTCTTTTCCAGATGCCTCGTTGTTCAGCCAGTGTTTCCTTCTCCAGAGGAGCAGATGAAAGTGTAAATACATATTAATGTGCCCTTCTGCTTTAGTTTAAGTATGGCCCCATCCTCCAGCGAATATATTTAAGATATCTGGACTATTGATGTAAGTTAAATAAGGAAGAGCCTCGAGATGGCAGCATCAAACAGCTATTTCATCAACACTTTCTTCATGGCTCACAGACGTTTTAACTGTTTTAACAGTGACTTCTGCGTTTGTCACCGTTTAATGATGCCCTGTTGAATCTCCAAGGAGTTACACAATAGGGAGGACGCAAAACTGGAAACCACCCGGAAAAGAATTTATTGTGTACAAATCCCGGAGTTGCTTTCTCGGTTGGCAGTTTCAACGGGCGTAAAGCCAGCGTGCTGTATGTCCTGCCTCGGGACGAAGCCCGGTAATGGGACGGACTGGCCTTATCCTTGTTAGTCCGTGTGCAAATATTTTTCTGAGATGTGCCAATGGTTTGTAAGTTGTTGTCAAGTTCGTTCGTTTGTGGCATGATTGGGCCCGTTGGAGTAAGGTCACATACTGCGTGAGGCACCTCAGTGGCCCTTGAGAAACTGTGACCAGTTGGGCATGCGCGTGGTGTCGCGGTCCAGAGGTTTCTCATCATCGCGTGGGGGCGGAGGTATATGACCTTGGAGGCAGTCCGCATTAACAAAGGAATCATAATGGCAACCAGCCACCCACACAACGCCTCAGAAGAGCCTGCAATGTTTCGGGCATTAGGTTTGGATAAACTCCTAACATTAACAGTCTTGTGCCGTTACAATACCGCCGATTTCTACTAAAGAAACGTAGAGTTTTGTACTTGCTGAATATTTAACACGCGTATTTCTCGAACCCTGGTTTCTCTCGCTGCTGTGAGTATTTGAGGAACCGTATCTCACTAACTTATGACAATTTCCTCTCAGATTGTGGTGCCTTTAATGTATTCGAATCCCAAAAGATCAATCAACACGTTACCCGGGCTGGCTCTTTTATCAGGAAGTTAATTTAAAATATTAAACTCGTAAGCTCACCAATAAAACACAGTAATATTTGATGCATAGGTTGAGAGTTGGTGCCAATTAGCACAAGTGCCACGTTTGGAGGTTCCAAAACAAACGCATAGAACACCGGAAGACCGCCAAGCATCCAGGGGGAATGAGGTACGTTAAACTCAAAAGGTCCCTTAAATACCCATCGGTCTGAACGACCTTTACACCAACCAATCGCAAGAGAACGGGGGCTGAACTGATAATATACCAAGCGGAAACACAAGTAGTACGTTTTAAAACCTACCTCAAGCGTGTCAATAGCAAAAGAATTTGCAAGAAGGCTTTACGACTGGCTTATCAGTATATTTACCTCCTTCTCAAGGCTGGCTTCTGAGCAGACTTGAGATGTCGGTCCTACTCCCACCACTGATGACGGAAGCCTGTACGCTTTTGAACCGTCAAGAAAGTAAACCCATGGTTCCCGTGATCACCTCTTATTCTCATGTAATCAGCCACAAACGCAGTTGCGTAAGGACACTCTGTCGGTGTCTTGAGACGCATTAGAGTGAACCAGAAGACCAAATGCCGAAATAAAATATCGTCGACGGATATTCAGAGAAAATGGCTACCGCGCAACTTTTTCATCCGGTACACGCGCAAACAAAATGGGCACCGACCCGAAATGTCGACCAGCGACCCCGTGGGTCATAAACGTCTCGGGGGCCTTCGGCCGTCTTCTCGCACCTTTTGGAGTTTGAGGCACACACAGGCTGGACGCAACCATTTGGCGCCAGATACTGAAACCAGAGGATCCACTACCAGAGCAAGAACCATATGGATTCGTCTATTGGATCTGCTGCAGTCACGGATCAAGCAATTACGCCACAGAAACTGGAAAACTTTTCATGACGCGAATTGCCGAACACGCAGCAGCAGTGTGGCGAAATTATGCCTTTTCTCAGGTCGTGGCTCATTCGACGAGAACCAGTCACGCATTCAAATGTGATGAGGCCGAAACTCTCGCAAGAGATGACAATCGCGTGCGTCGTGGGTTACTTAAGTCCTGGTTCACGGGCCCTCAGTCTTTAAAAAGTGCACCAACTGACCCAAGCAGTATTCGGTGCCGAGACTCAATTGGGCCACAGCAAGTCTCCACTCGAGGAACGCACAGACTAACACATCGGCTAACGCCAACGCTGGCGAACCAGATGGCCGAAAAATAAATTTCACTGCGAGTGGAGAAACTTCAGCAGGGCACGACCTGCAAGCCTGTCACCAAGCAATAAGTACATAAGCGGGCAATTAATCTAAAAAAGGGGACCATTTATGGTCATAAATGTACGGTTTTATAGTGATTGTATGCTATAAATACTGCTACTGTTTGTGCATGAATTATCCGTTTCTGCTACTGTTTATGCTAATGTCCCTGATAAAAAATCCGCGACGGATTTGGAAACGTCAAGCGAGTAAAACTCTTGTCCCAGCGATCATCATCATCATTGTTAGGGCGTAGCTTAACTTAAAGTGAAAGCCGCCCTAACGAGGCAAGACCACCTGTCCACCCACGCAGAATGCATGTAAGGACGTGCACAGCCGGCCGGCGCAGGACCACAACGCAAGCCCTACAACCGGTTCGCTCACACACACAAAGTGCGTTGTCTGACGCTGAGCCCAGCTACAGCAGCTGGTAGACTAACACGCCAACTCTTATGACTCACCCAGCCAACTAAGTCATGCTTTTCTTGTGACCACCGTCTAATTGGTTCAACCCTGTGCATACGCGTTCGCTTGCTTTCAATTACGCTGTACTAGGTTTCTCGAAGACTTCTGCTTTCTGCACACTTCTTGTTGTTTTCTTCCTTGGGGACCCACACGAGGCGTATTTAGACGGTGAATATTGCAACCTTCATCATCATCATCATCATCATCATCATCATCATCATCATCATCATCACCATCATCATCATCATCATCATCATCATCATCATCATCATCATCATCATCATCATCATCATCATCATCATCATCATCATCATAATAATAATAATAATAATCATCATCATCATCTTCTTCTTCTTCCTCGGACTCGATTGTGCGCTTGTATTGGAAACTTGATCGTTATGAGTTCATTCCAGGATTCAAAATTATTTATCTAATAAGCATGTGTATGATGAGTTGGAGATACAACATTCTAACAAATTAAGATTTCATACTTTTACTAGGTGACATGCAGTGGCTGGCGTTGTTCAAAAGAGAACGCTTGGTATCGCTGGTTTTATGTACAAACACGTTAGAAAACCTGTTCTCAGCAAGACAATAATGAATCTTCACCACAAAATCACGGTTCTTGGTCAGTATCTTTACTCCTCTAAGCTCTATAGCAGATTCCCAGAGTTTACTTTTGGGTTTCTTAAACTTCGAGGAAATTCAGCATCTAAGAACCACGCGTAGGGCCCGAGGAAATATACTTCTCCCCGTGTTAATGAAGACCTTGCATTAAATAAGAAGGGCCATTGGGCATAGGCCTATAGATAGGCTTAGCGTTAGGATCAAGGCGTGAAAAAAAAGGAATCCTTTGAAGTCAGCACAAGGCCATCTGTAATACAAGGGATAGCTAGTCCCGTACCCAATTGATCCATGTATTCAACCCTACCAAAATAACGGTTCCACGGAGGCTTCTGGAATGTCTGATATATTCAGTTCGATAATGGACAGAACTCCTAACTGATAGCGCTTCGACACAACGAATAGAAGACTAATGAACATAAGCGGCACAGATGAAGGTGGAACCGTATGTAATGGTCATTTCGGGCTCCTTAGCAGTCATCAGCCAAATCAAAATGTATACCACCCAAAGCTTGAGTCCGCGACCTTTTAATAAGAGGCCCAATTCTAGGCTCGCGAGGATCTAGGTTGATACCCACGGCGGAGTGGGCCGACTGGGTTCCATTAGCGATCAGTGACTTTTCATCAACGAGTGCTAATCGAAGACCGTCATGGACCAAAAAAAGAACTTGCCGACAGTCCAGTAAGAAGCCCACAAAATATGTGTTTGCGTTATACGAGGCAGCGTAAATGGTTCAATGGAAACATTGTTTTAAATCGGAGAGTAACCTGTACTACGGGCAGTCCCGGTTCTCAAGTGTTGTTTAGAGGGGGGACATGAAAGTAATTCTTACCCCCATTTGATAATGCCAGTAGATGCAGGAGTGGGTTTGGACTAAATTTACAAAGAAACCTACTCCCAAATCTACCTTGCTTCCAGGAGAGAAAGAAGACCGTCCAGACTTTACTCGGCTGAATGTCAAAGCTCCCCCCAAAAAAACGCTTAAATTTGATGTCCCCGACACAGAAGGAATGATTATGCACAGATAATGATACCATTTGTATATTTGAAATCAAATATTCTGACGCGGCCTTGACTGATATGAAACAATTGTGGCGGACGGCCACAAGGCCTGTCCCCCCTTTCGTTCTTCAGTGCCCGCGGCCCCCAACGTCACCTGCCTTCGTCCGCTGCTGATCCGACTCGCTGAACTTAAATCGGGTGACAACACTGTCGACCCTTCACTTTGTTCGTCGTCTAGAGGAGAGTTGTAGCCGAGGCTCAATGTTGCTTTTTTCGTCGTCCTTGTTCAAGGCCAGATGCCTGAAGGTCATCCAATACTTCAGTCAGCGCCTTCAGACGTGCTGACCCACAGAGACTTGACCGACTTCCACTTGGACACACACGCATGCGTCCAGGTCGTCGCGGCTGCCCAAACGCCACTTGAATATATCCTTTTCTGTATACAATAGATCCCTCTTACAGCTGAGTCCTGCCTTTTGCCTACCATCTGGGATTCGGCCTGATGACTGAAGTGTTCTAAGCGCCACCACAACTTAGACCACTGCATTTTAACATCCCAAAAGCGGTCATAGCCTCGTGGAAGTTTTAATTGGACAGATCCATTGTTGTTGTAGTAAAGGGTGATTACGGTGGAAGTTTTACGCAGATGCGGTTAAAACTGCAAGCTACAAGCAGTTTGAAACTAATCTTGTCATCCACAAAATCAAGACATGCCGAGAGAGAGAGGACAGTAAATGCTTGGAGGAAATGTGACTAGTGTTGCCTGCAAAAACAAGAGTGACTGGAATGGTCATTGCTGGCTTTTTAGCTGTCGTCAGTCAGTCATACCTAGACTCAAGTGGCGTCCCACTCGAGCCTCGATCTCACGACATCTTTGAGCAGAGTCAAACGCCCTAACCACTGAGCCAAGAGCTCGTTTTTTGGTTATACTATCCACCTACACTATCAGTTGACACGGCTCTCAAGGCCTCTGTCGAGACCACAGGCTAGCGGGACAGAGGAGTTCCGTTAGCGATCGGATGAACGTTCGGCAACGAGTGTTGATATCCCTCGACCTAATTCGCAAGACAACGGGCTCATGGTTCACTGGTTACGGCGTTTGGCCGAAAACGCGGATCAACAGTGGACTTCGCTCTCACGCGTCCCTTCTGGCTACTTACGCGACAAACGACCTAAACTAGCTGGCTGGGTGACTAGCTGTGCAATGCGGCCAAACGCTTTAGTCTGTTGATGGAGCCGTCGCTGTCGCTGTCGCTACCGCCGGAAGTGCAAAGGACTGCACCCCGATCGGAGCCCCCGGAGACCACGGAGGCCTGTTTGACGGAATTTAAGCGGATGTTTGAGGAGAACTGTGAAAGAATGTCCCAGGAGGAGGCTCATCTTGAGGATCTACTCAACCGATCGCGAACCATCGAGAGGGACGTGAGTGTTTTATGCTTCGTCTTTGGAAAAGACTCATTTGTATACCCTTTGATGCATTGAGCTCCTTCATATCCAACTTGATTTCAGGCGCCAGTTGTGCGTGAAAAATACACAAGACTCTCAAGGCATCTTGCCCTTTGGTGCAATTTAGAAGACTGTGTTAACAGCAGAAATTTCGACAGTGCTAATCAGCTGCTTCTCCACGTTGCATACCGTGAATAACATAATGTAAAATAAGAAAAAAAATGAATTCCTACAGAAAAATTGATGCAAAAACCAAGGTCATAAAATAGCCACGAAGGCTTATCAATAGCGTAAGCAGGTTAAAACACTGTAGGCAGCACAAGAGGAGAAAAAGTTCAAGGCAAAACATTGGACAGAGAAATGTGTAATCAGGGAGCCGGATGTTAATTTCACCACATGCTCAACCTGCCTATATAGGTCGGGTTTAAACCACCGGATATAATAGGCAAGTAAATAGAGCGAACACAACGGCACTTGGCAGCCAGAGCCAAAGAGCACTTGCCTAGTTGGCTATTAAAACAAGAAAATAGAACTCCTCATTCATCTATACAGAAAATGTGCTCGATACGGAGCATTCGATGGGCACCAAAACTTATATCCGAATACTTGTTGGAGCACGAACAAGTCGTACCTTAGGCTACCTGGAGGCAGCTTATATACAATGGTTTAAACCCGACCTATGCAAACACCTGGACCATGTGGTGAGCCTAAATTTTCCGTGGTTACACCTGCTCTCTGATTCCAGATTTCCCTGCCCAACTGTTTTGCCTCAGACGCTCTACCCCACTTTTGCTACCCACAGTGTTTTAACCTCCTTAAGTTATTCATAAGCCTTCTTGGCTTTTTTTCTATGACCTCGTTGTTTGCATCGATTTTTCTGTACGAATTCATTTTTTTAAAATTATTACGTATGTTATGCAACGAGAGAAAGCAGCTAATGAGCAATTTCTAAATTTATAGATCCAATAAATTCTGCTGTTAACGCAATCTTCAAAAATAAGCAAGACCCTTTTAATTACATAACAAACATTCGGCCGAATTTTTGCGGAGCGCAGGTTTGTTTCTGTTTCCAAAAAATCTGTCAAGAGACACACAACTTAGTGCTCCCTTCTGGTTAGTTTTTCAAGCATTCGTTTTCGCTGTCGTGCATTCTAGAGCTCGTTTTTTTTGCACCAAGTTAAACGACTTGTTGCAAAACTGCAAAATGTGAGGACTCAGAAACCAGCGATTTTGCAGATTTACATATATTGCCCTCTGAGTTAGGACTGGAAACAAAGTCCCAGCTAACTAAACCAATCTAAGAAAAAAGAGACGGAAGGCTCTGGAAGTGCGTCAAGACTGATTTCTAATCAAAACAGGTAGACAAATAAAAAATTATTTATAATTGACCATGAGTAGTCGTGTCGCCGGTTACATGAGTCATTGCTCTTATGCTCAGCAAGAATATCGAAGAACAGAAAGGACTAGAATATAATACCGTGGATTTACGCCAATAATTACAGTTTATAATTTTTTATTTAAACAGAGGATGGTCGGAATTGTTTCATGTCTCCACCCATCCTACAGGACAGGTATATAGAAACCTCCCCATGCTATACAAGTGGCCTTGAACTGTCTTCCAGAAATAATAGCAATGTACGTATCCTAGCCCTAATAATTAACCTGCCTATAACCGCAATCTAACATTCAACTTAACCCTAATGTTACAGCATACCCTACCATCAACCCTAGCTTTGACTGAACCTTATTCTTGACCTTACCCCCAACCAGCATTACCCTGAAATTTAACGAAAAGCCACCGATATCATCGGTAATTCCCGTCACGATGTCATGTGGGGGATTACTGAACGATGGAATTCAGAATGAATAAGCCGAATGCTCTGCCATGCGGAACTCTTCTCAAGAACTCGGCATGGACCTTCCGTCTGAATCGAGCAGCAGGTGACTAAACGAACACCCAAGCCAGCGGACCGGATTGACAGTTGAGGGTTTTTAAAGCAGGCGGAAGATGGGAGCGCGAAGCTGCAAAAACTACCCGTGCGAACCAAACACTTAACTGATTACAACTGATTACTTGTAACGCGCAGCGAAATTCCTGAGGGGGGGGGGCTAGAAGATCCCCAAGCGATTGTTGAGCCAGCCTCTGGTCAAAGACTTCCTATGGCAGCCTCGAATGCTTTTACCAGCCGGGAACAAACCGTTGTGGCTGAATATGGATGGTTTGATGGGAGTTTGCTGTACCGTCCTAGTGCACGCTTAGCCATAACTGAAAGTGTTTAGCTAAATTCACAAGGAATATGCCAAGGATCTTTGCCCAATCCCGTCTTTTGTGCCTTTGTGCATGTGGTTCATTGTCACTTTAATTGGGAGGGGGGGGGGGGTGGGGTTGATTTTGTGTGTGATTAACGTCAAAGTATATCGCATTTAGAATTTGTGGTTTTACTCTATCGCAGATTTATTTGCAGGCATGCCTTAAAATGTATGCGGGCTTCTGCAGACAGTAGGCCATTCTGTTGGTGGGACATGTTTCAGCGGTTGGTTTGCCCATCTGATTTAATACATGGGACGCTATCGACGGATGGCTGAGAAGCTACTCAATCAGAGTATACCTGATGGTAGTGCTCTAATTTTAGAAGTATGAAACTAAGAGCAGAGGAATAAACAAACACAGTACTCTTTATGTAGAAATAAAATTAAAAAGGAGACACTATCAACGGAACATGATTTATATTTTTCTGATGTTTCGGATTCTGTCGAGAATCCTTAATCATAGGTAATGTTAGGATAGTCTGAGTCATGCGCGGGTAGGGTGAAACATGCACAGATTGCACGGTATTTATAGTTTGTGGTGGTCATCCGCATGCGTACTATAATTATCAGCTCCTGTAGCCACCGCTAGGAGTCATGATTGGTGCGGTGATGGCTTGAAAATTCACGGTGAACTCATTAATTGCCGCGATTGCCTTATCCCTGGTGGATGTGGGCTTGATAATTGCGTGACAATTATGCTGGCTGTCGTCAGAGTTGTTGTTGCGCCCGGTCCTTCCCACGTGACTGATTCTCTTGTTCAGACAATGTCTCAGTACGCAGTATGGGAACGGCAACTCGTTGTGCTTGCTGATGGACTGGGAGTCTGAGAAACATGATTCGAGCAGCTCGAGGCTCACACAGTTGTTACCTCTCGCAAGGAATTTTGCCTCGGTAAACTTTAAAATATGACCGGGTCCTGTCGAATGAGCTGCAACCTGGGAGTTAGCGTCCTTCTTCCTCACCACCACTGCGTGCTCGGCCATTCGAGTCCGGAGTAATCTCCGGGTATCTCCGACGTAGTAGCTTTGTCCCCAACTGCACCCGATTCCTGCTGTAACAAAGGGTCTTTTGGTCTCAGGACCCGGTGCTTGATGATTTTTTCTGGCCTGTGTGCAATTTTAACTCCAAGCGGGGTGGGCAGGCGGCTGACTGCTTCCAATAACTTCTTCACGTAAGGAAGAGCTCGCCAAACCTTTGGGCCAGTTGGATGTGGTTTCTTCTTTCGTTTGCATATGCACTGGTTGACAAAAGTGCGCGGGTAACCATTACCTCTCAGTACACGTTGAAGATTATGTAATTCAGCAACTATGTCTTCCACTTCGCTGCAATGCGTCTCAACGCGCCGATATTGCGCTCTTACAAAGCTGAGTTTGTGACCGATTGTGTGGTTGCTGTTGTAGTTCAGGACTTGCATAGTGTTGGTTGCTTTCCTGAACACTGTAGTTTTCAGGCCACGATCGTCTTTGCGGTAAACGAGGACATCCAGGAAGGCCGGTATTGCGCTCTTACGAAGCTGAGTTTGCGACTGATCGGGTGATTTTTCTTAAAGGTCAGGACTTGCATAGTGTTCGTCAATTTCCTGCACACTTTAGTTTTCGGGCTACAAACCTCTTTGTGGCTGGTTGTTTTCATTTTCCTCTATCGTAAATTAAATACCCGGGAAGACGGCGTTGAGACTTTTTTGAATGTCAGATATAAAATTATTTTGGTGTTCGACGAGGCGTTCCCCACAGCAAGGCGGGCCAGGGACGGCGACTTTTGTGCAAATCAAATGACAGTGAGTGAAAACTTTTCGTACCGCAACTGTCGCACTTTTTTCCCTGTCCAATATCATGACCAAGTCGAGGAAAACGAAGGCAAGTGAGAAGATGCAGATGGCTGGCGCGGCCGTTGCTGACCCTGGGAGTGCCACCCTATCTAGCTCGGATCGCAACTGTGTGGAAGGGCACAGCAAAAAGAAGCTATTGCAGCCGAACTCGCAGTCCACACATTGAATAAACTTCTTAAATGATATGCGATAGATATATTTGTGCGTGTTTGCAAACATACAACTTCAATGAATATTACGTACCATCCTCAAAAACACAGAGCTTATATTGCATCATCATGCTGAAAATGTTTATACGAATGTGGTGACTCTCGTAAACGTTTAAGACGCGTAAAATTAACTGTAGCTTTCCGTTCATGGATTTCCAAATTTTGCAGGAATTCTGGAACACAGTTTCCGCGGTCTTGGAAGGAGCTCTTTACTAATAAAAACCCAACCATTCATAAAGCTTAAAAGACTTTTTGGCAAATATATGTTTTCGGCAGTCCAGCATCGGGCTTGTACAATTGCACTGATAATGAAAAGAGTTGGAAGGGTTTATAAATTATCGAATGATCTAAACTCGTCGTTTTCATACCACCCACATGGCGGAATGGGCAAGTAGAGGTCTGGACGAGGGGACGAAACAGAGTAGGCTATGAGCATTGGCGAGTTTTACTGTTGAAGAATTACTGTAGAGAAGTCGTGTCATCAGCCAGGTAGGTCTGAACGCAAAGTGTGCCTGAGAAGTTGTGTGCGTGAGTGGAACTTTGGCTGCGCGACGATTGCGCATTCGGCTGCCACCAGTCAGATGAGGCGGAAGTATTGATTAACATCAAGCGTACGCGCGCGTTTGACACAGCGAGTCAATCGATGCCATTTGATAAACCGACGTGAGTTCTTTAATCCCGCGGGATGCAAATCATGGCAGCCGAGGACGGGATGACTCATCCGCAAGGTGGCAGACTCCTACAGGATTTCTTTACATTGAATATCCACAGTCGCTTACTCCAGATCAATTTTTACTCTCCTTGTATGAGTACTGAGTATGCTCATACCTAGTGTCTAAGTCGAAATTCATTTTTCTTGTAAGTGAAAGCTCCCAAGTCAGAGCAACATCTCACCAACAGGAGGTAAATGCAAATAGCTGAGAACTGGCGTTGTGCGTCTCCCATTAGTAGCAGAATACATTTTTTGCTTAGCAGTTTTTCAGTAGGACGTGCTATGGAAGAGTTCTGACGGCTTTTGTGTTTTGCGAATTTTAGACAAATGACCATAGTTAAGGTAAAGATAGGCTGTGTGCTATGACTGTCTGGCAATCACACGACAGTTAAATCCGCCAAACGTTTGTCTTGAGTAAAATTGTGGGCAGTACTCCTTTTTCGCAGCAAAGCTAGGATTAGGAGGATGTTAGGGATAATGCCAAGAATGACTTTAGACAGTCATACCCAGTCCAGTCCAGACTAAGCTTGCACTTATATAGACTGGTCCGCAAACCGTACCTCATTCAGGAAAAATTGATGATTAGGGGATTTAGGCCCACTGACACACGGACCGGCGACGCGACACCTTCCTTCCTTGGAGCTCATTCAGTAGCTCCCCCTCAACAGGTACCTAGCAGCTAGTATTGCAGATGTATGAACCCAGTCGATGAAGACAAGGGATAATGAAAGAAGGAACACTTCTGGATTATTAGTCGTCATCATCAGTCAGGCAAAGCCAATCCGCCCGCCAATCCTACCCGAGGCTCAAACCCATGATCTGTTGATAAGAAGTCCCACGCTTAATCTACAGTACAGCTTAGAATTAATGCTACATGCTGATACAGTTCTGCGAATCCTGCAAAAAAACTTTCAGGACGAAATTTATATTGGTAATTTAGCGCATATCTTGACAGCATATTTTGATCAACTAAATGGATTTCATTATAAGAAGGGCTTACGTTTAAAAAATGCCCTCTTATTTAAAGTTATTGGGGAAATAGGCTCTCATGTTTGCTTAATCATGAGTATTTTTATGTAAAAGGAATTCCGTATGCTATAAGGAAAGACAGGACAAAGCTCTCTTCTTATATGCATTGTGCTGTAAAAGAATTCCATAATTAGTAAAAAAAGGTGGAATAATAATCCCTACCAGTACTGGAAAATTTTGTGCGAAGTCGATCAAATGGAACAAAAACTAAGTTTGAGGAATCGCATTTATTTTCAGAAACAAGCACCGATAGGAATGCAGTAAGAAAAAGTTTCGAGGCGTTTTGTTTAAACCTCACCTCACACCTTGCACATGACCAAACCTTGCCATACATGTTACCATGGAGGATATTTAAATAAGGCCTTCTTATATTACATTCACGTAAAAGCATACTGTTTTGTAAGCAATAGGTTCCGAGCAAGCGTTATTTAGAAACGGAACAGACAGAAGAATAATAAGTAATTAAAAATGGTCATATACGTGGCCTGTTTTTTCTGCATTCGCATGCTTATTACGGATCTTAGAAGAAATCTCCTGAAGCAAAAATAATCCGTTATAAAGAGAAAGGTTTGTTCTTTCATCTCCAGTCTAATTTAATCGTTTTTCTTCAGATAAATTAAAGAAATTGTCAAAAGTCCCTAATTTTCCTGTGAGATTATGTTGGAAAAAGTTATTATACGCAGAAGTTCTTCAGCTAAATATCCAATAAAGGCATTTTTTAAAGAGGTTACCTATTATGGAAACTTTTGTTATTGATCTTATGAATAACGATATGCGCGGTATATAGCAGACATGGTGTATGCTCGAAAATGTGGTTTGCTGTTTTGAAGCATTTCCACATTTGACCCACATGGCCATCTGCATAAGTAATAATAACCAAGAGCTCGTTTTTTCTGTAAATGCTGTTTAGTTTCATCTTATTTTAAAGGTTTTGATGTAAACCTCGAACAGAAGGGCAAAGTAACAACTTATCAGTGGAGCCACTAAAAACGAGCGAAATTACGAGAGACTTTATTCGAAGATATTCAATAAATATGTAAGCATTAATTACCATATGCACAAAATATTTCGACTAAAGACAATTTCTTTTTGTATAAAGAAATTGGTTTCTTTAAGTTTTATACTGAACAAACTATTTAAATTTATTGTTCTAATTTATAACTATCTGTGACGTCTCCACAAGCTGGGAATTCAAGCGAAAATTTTATTTTTCTTAACATAAACTTAGAAATTCTTATCGTTCTTTTAAGCAATTAATATTCCTTATGCTGCTTATTATTATTTATAAGTTTTCGTAAATACGTTCCTGCTGGTATGGGAGAAAAAATCAAACATTAACAAATTTAGGAATGTTGCGTGCAGGACTCGCAGAACTGTATATGCAAAATATTGATGCTCACTCGCTGATCGGCATTGAGTAAGGTTGGAATACGGATTAGCATGTACTCTATTCTCAAGTCGTTTCACTCAAGACAGGATTCTAGCATTTTAACGAGCTTCCTTCTGACCGCTGACAAAACAGGTGTACTGTAGAAAGTGGCTAATTACGTACTATGCACTTTTATCATTAATTTGGACTGCCTTTATAAATGCAAATATATTTTATGGAAAAAATACACGAAAAATTATCTCTCCTACTCCTTGAGTAGAAAATTACGCCTTTAAAATTCATGTGTAGAGAATGGTTTTTTTCCGTTTTAAAAAAGTTTTAAATGATGAGCTTTTTTACGATTGTGAGGTGCTCATTCATAGTGCATCGTACCCGTCAATTTATCAGTGGTGCCTATAATGTATACAGCATATTCCACATATTCTGCAATATTTTTTATGAAAAATCTGTGACTTTTTCCTCAAAACATAGGCAAAAACGTATCTGCTCCTCAAACAGGCTTTACACACCACGCAGTTTATAAACCTCGAATTTAAGTGTAGCTATCAGTAGATTTAAAAAAATATTCGGAAATTTGAAACATTTTAAAACTAAAAGACACGCTTTCTTTAAGTATAAAATTTGGAGAAGGCGTAATTTTCTACCACTAGAGTACAATAAAGAATATTACGTGCAAGTTTTCCCTAAAATATTTTTCAATTTATAAAGGCTGCGAACATCAATGATAAAAATGCACACTACGTAAGTAGTCACTTTTAACAGTACGTGCGTTTTGTTTGCGGTCAGAAAGAAGCTCATTAAAAAACGGGCATCCTAATATAACTGAAATGACTTCAGAAAG
>JAYGXS010000005.1:7659897-7673021 GCA_036362985.1 Ligula intestinalis
AAAGAATTAAAAATAAATGAGCTTACATGCGTCCAAGCTTTCATCTGGGCTGATTTGTAAGACATCCGGCGAGAATGTACGTCCGCGAGGCAGATACGACTGTCATCAAGAATAATTACAGTCGTAACAACGGGCCTCGGTGTCGAGACCGTCATCTAGCGATATAAATTGTAATCGTCTAACAGCCGTCCGCGTATGGTGATTGTGATTTTCGTGATTTGCACAACCGTAACTTGGAGATGTCGTGTCATGTCATGTTATGTCATGTGATGTCATGTCCCTCCCTCAAGGGAGCTGTGTGACACAGCTGGCCCACTTGGCTCCCGTGCCCTCAGTGATGCCAGTTATTCCTCCATTTGAGGAAGCATCACATCTGGGTGGCCCATAAACCTTAACCACACTACGCACCCATTTGGTACATTCTAAGGATAAGGTGAACTATTAAGACAGGAAAAAAAGTTGTCTACAGGATTCCATGTGGATCGTGTGATGCCGGAACCGTAAGTGAGAGCTGGAAGTAAAGTTTTAACCTGCGAAGGCGAAGTGAAGCGTTGAGTGGCCTGATTCTTCTTATATACCTGTTCCCTGTGGATCTAGGCGCAGCGGGGGGGGGGTGATGGGAAGTCGTTTGACCGCATGTATCCCGCTTGGGGGTAGGCTATGCAACTTTGGCTTTCTGCACTCGCGATACGACGGCAGTAGACTACGGGTTGTGGCAAAGTGAGGGGCAAGCGCTTATCCCCTAATCTTGTCCAACTTGGGCCACGGCACGTTCAGGAATTAGCTATTCATGCCAAGATGGAATTGCTTATACGGTAATAGTATCTGACTGCTAAGAGCGCTAGTAGTCCTGAACTATACCTGTCGAGTGTATAGTTAGAGTAGATGCTGGTTTGAGTCAGCGCTGAGATTCATGTCAACTGGATTTTCGGCTAGGAGAACTAGGAGCTACTGTTGAATGCAGTATGTGAATGCTTGGGCGGCTAATAATAGTTGTCGTACCTATGTATGGCAACAGAGTAAATTGTAATGCAAGTTCATTTGGGAAGCCCACTAAATGGGAGCCCAGTTTTTACTCAATTAGGGCTTAGCTTGATTTTCGTGCGTCTGTGTGGATAAAGTACGCAGTGGGCTTCCTGTGTTAGGCCAGATAAAGGTTTGGCCTCGGTCTCCCCGCTTGAATTAATCAATTCCTGTTTCAGTATTGATAGTTCAGACGTATGATATTCATTCTATTATTTCCAATTTACTATAATAGGTGGGGAATATGAGAATATCAGCTGAGTTGAGGCCTTTATTGAACTAGCTTCCAATTGTTTGTTTCTGCTAGGACTCCTGTTTTTTTCATGCTAGGTCCTTATACCGCTAGGTACTGGTAGCGGCAGTGTTATTTCTATTTGACTGACATTAGGAATGATAAATACAGCACGGTGATAGTACACTACAATTTCTTCCTTAGAGCACAACAGCACGAAGACACAGTATCACTTTAGTAGAGTAGGTCGGTCTAGGTCTATGCAACAGGAATAGGGCAGTAGCAGTGATGCTGGTAGTATTAACGGTAATGGTGATACTCACCCATTTGGGCTTTCCATGGTTTTCGCCTACTCAACTCTATCCATCAGTCTGTGATTAACGAGATTTTATTTAGTATTATCGCAGGTTCTGACATGCATTTATGTCATATGATGCTACTTGCCGTTCTCAGGATACCTTTTTGACTTATTGCAGCATCGTATTCTATCCTGAGGTTGGGGGGACATCTCCGTCGAATAGGAAGGCAATCTGCTCCATAATCAAATGTCATTGCTATAGCCTATAAATGTGTCAGGGGCAGATTAGTAAGCAATAAGCAGATCAGATGTCTAGTTTGACTGTGTTTGACCTCGAGAGAGCTAGAGGTGCCTATCTTCTGTTCAATAGGGCGCATCTTACTCTGTTGCTTAGGTTAGCTATGTAGGAAGTTATTTCCTAGACTGTATCAATACGTGGGTGAAAAAAACAAGCATTCAAAATTTGCAATAAGCATACCAGGTGGTAATATGAGCTTACCATCGGCCCCCTTTCTCTCCTAGAAGACTGTGTAAGACCCCCGGGTATTTTTCTGTCAGTGGTTTTGGCGAGTACGTCCTTCCTCCCGTGCGGGGAGGCGCGTATCATCAGATGTGTGCAGGTACGAGGCGTGATAATAACCGTCGCTTGCACGGAACGAACCACTATCACCCGGTGCCTATCTAGCCATGCATGCAATGTAAAGACGATGTTTTTTTAATGACAAGATACATATTAACGCCGTCCAACTGTACGATCTTCATTATCCATGCAGTTGTACGGGCTCGATGATGTATTGCCGAAAACATATGTTTACCAAATAGACCTTTTTACGTCAAACATGGGAATATTTACTAATTCGTTGTTAAGAATAATTCATAATTTTTTGAGTGATACTCAAGTTACACAGATGTGAAGAAAAGCTGTAAATTGGACAAATAATTGTAAATATAATCGTCAGCTGAAAGAATAACCATACAAATTTCTGTATATACGAGGAACGTTTCTATCGTTAAATTCCTTTATACGCATTCGAGCTATTGGATTAAAATGAATTTCCCATCGTTCTTTAAATTCCGGCAATTTTTCAACCATTTTCAATGTTTTCAAGCTTTCTTCCATAAATGTAGATTTTGGTCGACGTTTATATAAAAGTGCTTAAAATAAGATCTTTCTTAACAACATTTACCAAAACTCATTGTCAAACAAAAGCAAAGTTCACAACAGAATTGTGATATTTTTATACTTAAATTAAATTAAAACTTTTCTGCAACATTCTTTGCGAGAGAAATCTCAGATATTAGTCAACAATAATTTTTAAAATCTTTCCCTATTTTCACATTTTTTCCCTGTTCGTGAAAAACAATATGCTTCCTCAAATTTGGCTTCACCTCCTTTTCGTCAACTCAAAGCTATATTTCCAAGTTCAGGAAAGGATATATTTTATACATTATTTGCTTATATCGGGGTTTTTCCATAGGAAAATGCACAAAAATAAAAGTTGGTTCTGTCATACTAAAAAGCATAGGATATCAGATAACCTCGGTTGCCCTTAAATAAACTAAGATAAACAGGCTTTCTTAGGATCAAATCCACCTGTTAGATCAAACTTACCTGACCAAGCCAGTATGCTTAAGTATCAAATCCATTTTCGATAATAACTACGCCTGAGTTGACTTACGTATCGCAAAAATTCCGTGTATCTGTGGCATTCAACTGGCAGGAAAGTACTTTCATTGATATAATTCACAACATGCAATTTCAAAAGGGCAGAACCAACCAAGAACACGACTGATGATTTACGATCTACACGGTACAGTTAAAGTTAACCACAAGGTGCTTGCTGAAGTTTACGCCCTATAGTTTATTGATGGTCCACACCTCTACCAACATTTTACGTCAAGACATCTTAGCCAAACCAATGTAGATTGATTTAAGCAAATGTCCTTATGAACACTTACTTCTGTGAAATTCCGTTGACGGTAGAATTTATCGAAAGCATTATTTAACGAAACGAAAACAGCAGGGTTGCTTGTTTGTTAGATTATTTGCAAACTGCATAATTTTCTTAGCAAATACATAATTCTTATGAGAGGTTAATTTGAGAAGAGTTATGTTCGTTGGGATAGGAAGGTAAATTCAATCAGTGAATTTTCGAAACTGGTTCCCCAGTTCACCATCGGACTAAATCTGCAAAGGACAACTAACGTTTCAACCGTGCGTAAAGAATCGATAGCTATATAATGTGAGACCTGATTGGTAGTTGTGGCCTCCCTCAATCTGTGTTCTGCGGCCTTCATCGCTTCCACTGTTTTTGGGTGTTTATAGATATAATTGAACTCAATGTGCCGGTTGATGCGTGAATTGCCAGAGTGCATGGCCTTAAGAAGTTCTCGGCCTTCTTTGGAGGGGCGAACTCCGACGAAGCGCGCTTGGTTCCACACGAAGCTGTGTCCTCTATCAAGGGTTTGCATAGCCACTTCGGATAATTGGTCATGTCCTTTTAGTGACAGTTGGTGTTCGTGAGTTCGTGTATAGACGGACCCTCTTGTTTGGCCGCAGTATGCGGTAGCACAAGCTTTGCATGGGATCTTGTATCCGACGTCTTTTTTTATTGATATAGCTAACCTTGTCCTTAGGGTTACAAGCTGCACGCAAAGTATTTATTGGCTTGTGTGCCACTTTTATTTTGGATTTCCTCACGTAAATTTCAAAGCGTTCAGAAACATTCATTATATAAGAAAGAATTCACCATTTATTTGTTTCCGGCACTTAATTGGAATTATCTAGTTCCATATGTCTAGGTTGTGGTTTTATTTGCATGCACTGGTGTACAAAATCTCTGGGATTATTATGATGTGTAAACAAATAAAACAGATAATTTATCCTAATTAGGTAGGTTTTATCGTCAGAATAGTGTGTCTTCGCACGACGTTGTAGACCATTGACAGCACTCCTTTTGTGAGAAATGGCATTTTTGCTCTCATAGTGCAGAATAATTTCCACATACGTGTCTTTGCGGTAAACAGACGTTTAGAAGAAACGAAGGACGCAAAACACTTTCAGAAGCCACAACTACCAATGAGGTCTCACATCATATAACTATGGATTTCTTCCACACGTTTGACATTTAAGTTGTTTTTTGCACATTTCTTGTTAGTCCAAAGACAAGCTGGGGAACCCTTCTCGAAAACTTACTGATTAAAGTTTCCTTTATATCCTAAAGAAAACCTTTTCCTTCAAACCACGTACTTCTGTCTACCATGTTTATCGATTTTGTTTTGCGTCTGGCTCTCTCAAATAAAACTGGTATAAGAAACTTCAGATTTTGCGAATTGGTTCCTCCAATGAGGTGCCACCGTTGAGATGCGTATTGGAGTCAATTTAATCTCCACCGATCTCTAGTGTTTCAGCCCCCTAAGTTTGACCTTGCAGTTGTTTCAGTGTTATTTTTGACAGCTAGCTGGCAGCAGCTCTTCCCTTTTCTTCTGCGTTCCAACGACCGCGACAAGCTCGCTGAAAAAACAGACGCTCTACTAAAGCACGACAGCTCCTAGGCTTAACCTCAGCTTAGTCAAGGTCACGCTGGCAGGCAAGGTTACCTTACACGCATAAGCCAGCCCGCTGTGTCACCGTGTTGATGTCCCTCAGACGGACACCGTTATCACACGCAAGTAAACAGTACATTCGCAGAAACTTGCCTTGTGTACCAATAAATTGCTCCTAACAAAGCCATAAGCGAATCACTGCAGCACCAGAAGTCGCATTAACAATGAGTATCATTAGAACATTATTTCAATGCATAAATCCAGGGACTTATTACACTCACATTGAATTGAATTTAATCTTGAAATATATTATATGGCTCTCACTGAAATATATTTCCAAATATTTGCTTTCTTGGCTCTCTGAGTCAGAAAGGTAGCAGACCCCTGCCCTAGAGGCTATTTTACTCGAGATTCTGGTGCCTGCGTCGCTGTCCTATTGAAGTGGGTGAAGATAGCATAGAAAGCCCTCGCCGCTGCGATCTTCGGGCACAGTTTTGTGTGGAAAGAAGAGAACTAAGAGGCCATTCCTTGTGTGTAGAATGCATCGAAGGCGACTGCAAGAATCCTGAAACCATTCGGTACTCATAAACTAGAGTCAGCCATGAAACAGCAAATAATGAGGCCCAAAGACTCGCTGTCTACAACATGCCATGCCAAAACTGTGATTCAAGGCATATTAGTGAAACGGACAAACACCTTGGCCCAAAGTTGCATGAGCATCAGCTCGTAAGCAACCGAGAGGATGAGCTGTTTTTGTGTATGACCACATACAGCAGAAGAATTACACGTTCGACTTTGAGAAAGCAAGGGTAATAGGCCAAACTAATGACAGGATGGCCAGATTACTACTCGAAAGTTGGTCCTCAACTGGCACTCTTAACAAAGCCATAGATCTTCATCCCGCCTACAAAGTACCAAGCGCTCCGCACAAGGCTAACGTCTGCTCTGAATGGAGCAATATCTCGGACGAAGGAAGATACGCAGGCCCAACAACCGGAACCCTCAATAGCATAAGGTTGAAACAATCAGATGTCACACGAAGGACGTGGCACACCTCATGGAGACGGCCGCAAGAGCGAAAACAATTTAAATGGCCACCAGCAATCGATCGGTGCAATCAATCGACGCGCGTGCATCAGACACGACTAAAACACGAGGCTAGCGGTAAGACACATTAATTCGACACTGACAGAGGAGTAGACTGCACGCTTTGACGATGAAAACGAGAATGTTTTTGAAATGTCCAGCTAAATATAACTGGGTCCCAGGAATTGCCGCATTTTCTCCTTCTTCTTCCGCGGACGATAAAAGCAATATTCTATCTGGACCTCAAATATTTGCGCCTATTTATAGTGTATTATGTAAAGAGGTATACATAGGGGAGAAAGTTGACTGTCGGATAAGCGTGCGTCTGTACCCGAGCAGCGAAGTGTGTGCGCATAGCAGCCATCATGGCGCCTGCAGAGCAGTCTTTGTATGAGTCATTCTTGAAGGTGATAGGCCAGACGTGGGTTGTTAGGCACTAGTGCATGCGCACTTGTCAGCAGTCACGCTAGGCATGAGTTCGCTCAGATTGGGGTTGCTACAGTTCCTCAGCCAGCTACCCCTCATATACACAGTACCGGCGATGCGAAGTGTGTTATCATCACGATTACTGGAGATGCATTTTATTTTTCTGATGTTTCACATTCTGTCGAGATTTCCTAATCATAGGTAATGGTAGGATCGTCTGAGCCATGCGCAGATAGGGTGTGAAACATGCACAGACTGCATGGTATTTACAGTTCACAGAGGTCATCCTCACAAGTACGATAATTACCATATCCTGTAACAACCACTTGGGGTATTAATTGCCGCAATTTCCTTGTCCGTGTCGGATGCGGGCTTGATATTTGCGCGACAATTATGCTCGCTGTCGTCAGCGCTGTTGCTAGGCCCGGTCTCTCCCATGTTTCTGATTCTCTTGTTCGGGCAATATCTCAGTACGCAGTATGGGAACGGCAAATCGTTGCGCTTGTTGATGGATTGGGGGCCTGAGAACCATGACTGGAGTGGCTCACGACTCATGCTGCAATCACCTCTTGCGAGTATTTTGAGCACTTTAATTTGAAAATATGGCCGTGTCCCATCAAGTGAGCTGCAACCTGGGAGTTGGCGTCTTTCTTTCTCACCGACGCTGCATGCTCGGCCATTATCGTGCGGAGTCATCTGCCAGTTTATCCGACGCATTTGCTTTGCCAACAACTGCACCAGATCCGGTAAACAACTCCAGCCATTTCTTGCCGTGACAGTGGGTCTTTCGGTCTCATGACCCGGCGCCTGATGACTGCTTCTGGTCTGTGCGCAACTCCAACGGAATGTGGGGCGAGCAGACGGCTGACCGCTTTCGATACATTCTTAACGTACGGAAGAGCTCGCCGAACATTTGGGCCAGTTGGATGTGGTTTCTTCTTTCGTCTACGTATGCACTAGTTTACAAAATTGTGCGGGTAACCTTTCGCTCTCAGTACCTGTCTAAGGTGTTGTAATATTTGACTTTTGTTTTTATAAGTTAATTTCGCGCCCCCGTAAGCTGCAATATTGATACCCAGTTGAGCAATCTGAACAAAATGTTTGGAAAGTAAGAGGGAAATAGAATGCGGCTTAGAATTGACTGATGACTGTGATAGGAAAATCTTACGGCTCTGGTAGGGCAAATTGTAGCTACGTTTGCCGTATTTTACACAACCTTCTAAGTGAGTCAATAATAGAGGATTAAGGGAATCCACTTTATAGCCGAGTATAAACAAAAATATTCACTTCAGGATATATTCAGCCAAGTCCTTGATAGTTGACTGTAATGTATTTGGCTATATGAGTGGATAAAGAGAAGCTGGTTTCACATGGAAGGAAAAAGCACGCTTTAGACGACGAAAGTAAGTTACAAACGGCTAATATAATCTCACTGTTTGGTCCTTTAATATAGGGCATATTTAAAGGGAGGAACGTGAAGGTGCTCACAACCGACCATGAAGCAGTAAGGTGAGAGCAGACATAATTTGCAGCCAACAACCCTATTACTAACAGTATGAAGGTGTACAGAGAAGCTTTTACAAGAGTCCACGCAGTAAATGAAGATAGTAATTTAGCAGTCTCACTTATTTTAGTCTAAAATCTTTAAGGGTTTCTCAGTTGATGATTAACGTGCCGCATAAATACAGAAGATTTCCGCGAGGTGTTATATCACTATAGCGAAAGGATTACGTTCACGCGTAGGTACATTGATAGTGGGGCAGTTATAGTGATCAAACTTCAAGTGCACTTGCACTCACAGCCTCTAGCAAGTGCGCAAGCACCAAGGCCTGCCGACCCGAATCTGGTCCGGTCAATCACCTCCCTGCGGCTGCCTGTCACACAGGACCTCATTGCGACGACTGCTAGTATTAGAGCGGCATTACAACAGCCTTCGCAAGCAGTAGTTTGCAAACCATAGCCGCGTCCACAATAGGCTATCGATTGGCCTATACGTGAGCTAACACTTCGAGCTAGACAACCAATAGATAATTTGAATTTCTAGCTACATTCACTCACTGAGTCAAGAGCCAATGGGACTAGCCACTATCTCAGGAGATAATTTAAATGGCTCAAGAGACATCGTTGACATACGTTTGTTTCCTTAAATTTGTTGTACATAGAACGCTCAAATACTTCCGCTTTCTGCACACTTCCTGTTATGTTCTCTCTCTGGGGGCTCACATGAGGCGTAACTAGATGGCGAATATTTTGCCTGGGCGTCCGGTACAAAAATTTGGCAAGGTAATATTGCGGCCTGGTCCTCCGTTATAGCAGCTAGGCTCAGAGGAGCGGACGCACGCGTGTCCGACAATCAACTTCCACTTACTGATTTTGCACTACTTCTGCACAGAATATATTATTTCCCCATCTGGTGTCTCGCTTCTTTTCTTTCCAGCCGGAAGCCAGCCTGAAAATCGGAGCGGCATAGGCATTCCTTAAGCGATTGCGATACGTGCACCGACCTCAGTAGAGACCGCACTTGTCCCTTTGAGCCTTGCGCACAGCTGGGCCGGCTGTCCTTTGTCAAAGCGACTTCATCGATCAGGAATTCAAAGTTGTGGCTCTACGTGTTAGCAATGGGCTGATCGATTTTTCTACGTTCCCTCCGTTGGGATTTTGTCATACTCGGACATGGTAGAGGATGCTCCGGAATCGGGCGCAGGATTATCGGCATCCTCTACCGTGGAAGCGAAACACAGCACTAACTGCTATCAAGTTATGCCAAAATCCACATGGAGGGCTAAGCAGCGAACGTAGAAAAATCGGTCAACCCATAGCCGACACGTACAGCCACAATTTTGAATTGCTGCTCGATAAAGTCAGTTTGCGTTTTGACAAAAGACAGCCAGCCCAGCTGTCGCAAACGTCAGCGAACAAACAAACCCATTCCGATGAACACAATATGATCTATGAGTCTGAATAAGCCAATATCATCGAGATGCTAAATTGCCTTTAGGTTCATTTGCACAGTCCCGAACTCGTTTAGTTTGTCTGCATTCTTCTATCTTCTAACGTATTCATAGCAATAGCAACGAACAATATTATGTGAATTCTCATCGGAAAAATAAAGAAAACTAGTTTAATATACTTTCAATTCTCTGTTTGTTAGGTAAAGCTTCGATAACACAAAATCAGATCATTAGGCAAAGCGTGTTCGTCGTCAGGCATTTAAATTTGCAAAACAATTAACATTTGAACGTGTAAAAAAATAAATAATTGTCCTAGGTGGGCATCTATTGGCCACTGCGGACTTTGTCAGTCAGCGCAAGTGGTCGGCATATTGGATGACCGACTGCCACTCGTGGCTGGGGGCGGTGTGCTGTCGTCACCTGGCGTCGGCACCGGCCATTGAAAAATTAGATTGTGTCCTGTAGGCCACCTAAAAGGCTTCGTTAGTATCGACTCGATGGTTCGTATCGACAAGAGGTGCGAGAATAGCACTCGAGATCGATCTAGTTTCACCTTTACTTAGCCAGGTCGGTATGTGCTCACGTACCCTCTTTTCCAGACGCCTTGTTGTACGGCCGATGTATCCCGCTCCACAGGAGCAAGTGAAAGAGTAAATGCACATTGATGTGGCCTTCAAAGGGAGTCGGTCCTTACGTCCCAATCGTAAGAGGGGAGAGTTCGTGAAGAGCCCGCGTAAGTTCGCCGCGGGGAAAGCGTTTGTGATAGCAGTCTTAAGGCTTCGTCTTACCAGCTTGCTTGTTGCAGCTTCTAAGAAAGGCAGTCTTATGAACACGTCTTTATTTTCTGCGGTTAAGGTAGCAGGCTTCTCGGTGCGTTAGCCAATATTCTGGAGGATAAACCTTTCTGGGTATCCGTTTTCAAGAAGCGTGCTCTGCGGCTGTTTGAGTTTTGCTTCGAGAGTTTCAGGAGAGCAGATCCGTCGTACTCTAGCCACTAATCCCTGGACTATATTTCATTTTATATTTAGGCGAACAAAACTGTGAAAGTTGGTGTTTTGTCCCACGCAGGTTTTCTTTTGGAATACCCTACGCAGAATCGATCCATCATTTTGCCTTCGCAGAAGGACAGCAAGGAATGCAATTTCATCATCAACCTCAGTCTCTGCAGAACACCTGAGCGCTGGATGCACGCTGTTAAACTTCCTGAGCATGGCGTCAGTGTTTTAGTCTGTCTGACAGAAGATAACATCCATATATCGACCGTAAAGTGCAAGGTCATTGATGGTGTCTCTTAGACTCGTTCTTTCGATCTTGCCCATTTTCCCATCGCAACGCCATCTATCTGCCTGTAGAATCTGCCATGGTACACGTTCAGATGTTCATTGTTTTGCAAAGTTAAAGGCCTGACGAAGAATTGCCAAAAAACATATTTTGCCTAATAAACTGATTTTTCAACTCAACCATGGAAATATTTACCGAACATCAGATCAGTCCCCTATTTTGTAAGTAAGGGTCTTGCGTGCGTGGTAATGCCTGAGGTTTGATCACCAGTCTTACAAAATTGGCACATGGGAGTTAGCGACAAGTATTTCACTCATATCACCAATTCCTTTGTTTTGTAAAATTTGCACCCTTAAACGCGCCTGGTGCACTCTTTGTACGAAGCCGACACAGGCACTTAGAAGTGAGCAGCTTTTGTGCCAGGGTTTGCCAGCGCATGACCTTTATGAATAAATTAGGAAGCAACAGAGGTTCAGATAAACCAAAATTCACGAAAAGCCACTGCATAATTGCCACTTCCGGAGAAATGAGCTAGGAAGAAGAACTTCGGCTGTGCAGTAGCGACTGAAGATCCGAGGCAGACGATTCAGCATCAGAAAATATCGTGTTACTTTCTGAAACATTGTTTTCTCGGCAGAAATTTGAACAAGGCATAGATCACGAGATTAGCAGGATTTATTGATGTCATATAATTTCGCGAACTCTTATTCAATTGCAAACGGCCGTTGCCTATTCATAAGACATGGGCAGTCCATTGGGACCAACCCTAGCAGGTAGTTTCATGTCGAACCTTGAACCAAAATTAGCCAAACGCATAGAAAACACAGCTTTTATAGACGATACATGGATGACCATTTTGCTGTTGTGGAAAAAATCTAAAGGGAGAAAACTCCTTCTTAAAGTTTTAAATGAGGCGCATGCAAGGAAAAAATTTACAATAGAGCATGAGAAGGTCGACACACTGGCGTCCTTGGAGGTGCGTATACGCAGGCGCGCAGATGGTTCCATTCAAAGTTCCATTTATCGGAAAACCATATGGAAAGGACAATGCATGCACTTTCTCATTTTCGTTACAATTCAGAGGAAACGAAACTTGGTTTTGTGTCTTTTCAATAGAGCCGTTCGAATCTGTTTATTTGGATACGATCGATAAAGAGATGAGTTTTCTCGAGAGAGTGTTTCTTTCCGGAGAAATTTACTGATAAGAATCGCAACCGCAGACAAGATAATCCTCCTTAAATATTAGTGACAAAAGCCAGTGAGCATTTTCCTCCCTTTCAAGAATGATAATGCTTCCAACGCGATAAAACGAAGGCTTCAATTTACGATTAAAAGAAGTTATTCCACCGCTAAATTGTTGTACATGAGCGCAACAATGGCTATTCCAATTCGGCCGACTGAAGAATTTCCACATTGCGCGCCACATCAAGCGGTGTTTACGTGGTTACATATAGTTGCAGATACACCTACATTGGGCTTCCGCAAAGACAAGTATCAACGCGGTCTGCTGAACATATGCCGAAGTGGTTGCTAAGAACGGATAATAAATAACAAAGAGTTCAATTACGAAGCGCCTAGTGGACACTGGCCATGCGGTTTACTAAAGACTGTGTTTAAGGTCGTACTTCGGGTGACGACCGGGCGTCTCCTACGATTTGCGGAGGGCGCTCTAATACGGGAAAGAAGACCAGAACTCTGTGAGCAGCTGGATCATGTTATCAACCTCGCATTATCGTGGTAATGATCGATAAAGCCTACTCTTCCTCTCTGGACTGACTGCTACCCTGTCCTCTGCCCTGTGCCCTTCTTTTGAACACGTCCAACAGGCTTTCATGAACATGAAATACCATGCATTTCTGAGGCCACTTTGACTTGATGTACAATAGATGTATGCTCGGAAGGAGTAATTGTGGAGAATTTAGCGATGAAAAACCGTTATGAGAAAGTCCGAAGTCTGCGCAATCAACTAAAAGTAAATGTAGGCTATTCAGGAAAATCATGATATTTAGAAAGACTATGGCATGCTTGATGAAGTCGGTGGGAAAAACACGATTCTTACTGGTGAATTCCAGCAATCTTGAGGGTTTGAGCTTGGGACTTGTTGATGCACATAGCAAAGCAAACTTTTAGTGGAAATTGAAGTCGTCGGAAATTGAACGAATATCAGATGATACGAGAGGAATGCGGGGGACATAAACAGTTTCTCCTTGTGCACAACCGGCCATAATTTTGCCATCTATCAAATATGACATCAGCCTAGTGCCATTGCATGACCATAGTG
>JAYGXS010000005.1:7686018-7739440 GCA_036362985.1 Ligula intestinalis
TCAACTTAAGCATGGATATATTTACAGAACATCCTAAACTATGAGACCAACCACCCTAGCTCTCATAAAAGGAGTACTGTCAACAGTCTGCATAATCGGGTAAAAACTCCTTGTTCAGACAAACAAGGCTACCAGAGCAAAAGGAATGATCTGTTCGACTAATATTTTCAAAGCGGTTACCTTAGACAACTTATACGCCGATGCATGAAACAACAAGGATCAGAGATAAAGACCTCAGGCCGCTGCGATCAAACGCCCGATCCCTATACCTGGTGAAGCCTTCCTCAAATCAATATCATGTCTAACAGCTTCAACAGACACCTTAGGAAGCACTAAATCCAGGTGGCTTATCAATAAACATCGACGTGATGCATAGGGTGAACTTTTAAGACAGGCAGGAATTTGTCTGCAAAATCCCATGTGGGTGCTGTGATGCCATCTATTGTGGCCAGACTTACAAATCCGCTTCGGGGCACATGCGCGAAAACCAGTTAGCGGTAAGAATACGAGACCACCTGTCCCAGGTCACCTTACATAGCCTGAACACCAGGCGCACCTTCGCGTGGGACAAAACTAGTTAAGTAGCTGTCTGCACTTTTACGAAAGGCCGCGATTTCTTCGAAACTATGTACTCGGACTCGTCACGTATCAAGAGGCACATGAACTTGGTGTCGTCATACCGAAGGCTCAAGCAGAAGTGGGCGAAATACGAGGTAATCGGAGCGGAATCAAACACACGGCAACAGGGTACTGGCGCAAGCGTCACACCATGGCATCATCAAGTTCCTCACGAATCATCGTTTTTATTTGTTCTTGGCACATTCACTTTTCTCTGCGTCTGAAGACAAACTGGGGCTCGAGTCTCGAAGTGCACACAATGCAGTTTTCTATCTCAATGAACGCCTTCGCCTTCAGCTTATGTGTCAAGTGTTATGCAAATGTTCAGAACCACGAGACAAGCATGATTTGATGACGTCACTGAAACACGAACTGCCTTGCCTTGATAACTACCTCCTCTTCTCCCCCGCACCATGTACCAGCGTCTAGCTCCTACTCTACCTACCTATCAGGTTTCAGCCTTCTAGGTCGAGATTTAATTGGACGGTTAATTTATCGTATTCATAAGCAATGATCGCATGCAGGGGTTGCGAAATTGCAATACGTCATTAAATCTTGCCAGTCTCGTGGTATTTGTTATGTTTAAATGTACAGAAATTTGCCAACATGGGCTGTCATTTGAATTCTTCACCTGCGCCCGGCCCATATGCGTTCTCCCGCAGAAATCACATTGATAAAAACTTTGGCGCATGGCTTTTGCTGTTGCAAAGCGAATCAGAAATATTACCTCATTCATTGGTTTCTCCTGTTCAAAAAACCTTACGTGAGAATGATATGGAGTTCACACTAGGCAATGCGATGTTCTAACAAAATAAAAAATAACTTTTTTATTCAGAAAAAGCAAACGCTTGTTCGTTGTAGAAGGTCTGCACGTTCTAGAAACCAAAAATGCTTTTGGCAAACTAAATTTCAGATATTAATGAAGTTCGAAAGCACCCGCAATTGCGAGTATTCAACTACTGATTATTTGGACCGGATATTTGTCCTGTGAAATGCAGTAGTCCAGAAAGGAATGAATCCACATTTTATCGCTTAAAGAGAACACAGACGTTAATTCGCAGCTGTATGTTACTTGCTTTTTTTTGGCACGATATGTAAAAAGAATTAAAGTGACTGGTATTCGACTGATTTGACTTCAAATCACCAAATTGTTAAGTTATTATACTTGCTACTTACCCAAGTTAGTTACAGCGATGTGTCGTCTACTTTAGCATGCTTCAACAAACTGTCTCATTTGACCTACCTTCTTCCAATACAAATGAAAATACGGGTCCCAGGAAGAAAATAAAGTCAGAAGAATAATTGCCTCGGACGCACCAAAATCTTGAAGTTGCCTCAGGATGAACTTCATATTCGATGGAATAATCCACGAGTAGGTGAAGGGAACGCCCAGTGGTTTACAGATTTCGGTGTTCATAGCTGGGGCCATCCTGTAAGGGGTGGAGTCACCGGTCCGCTAACACCACAGACTGAAATTCTGTGTGGGGTTCCTGGGTAATCATCATAGAACGAGATCGGGTGCTCACGTTTAAAGTATGTTCCAGTAGCGTTTCCCCTTACATATAAGTTACAATAGAGGAGGAAGAAAACAACCATCTAGTCTTCCTTTATGTCTTTGTCTGCCGCAAACATTGTCTCGACCTAAGGACCAAAGTGTTAAGGGAAGCGAAAAGCAAGATGCGTGTGTTGAACTTCAACATAAAGCATCCAATCAGGTAGAAACGCTATGTTGTCGTATTGAGGCATATTGCAGGGAACCAGAAGACAAAGTTGAAGAATTGCAATTTCTTATGAATTTTGCAATTCTTCATGTACGAAGTAACCGTTTCTGCTGCCGCCCCTGATGATGGGTTGGAGAAGGAAGCCGAAACGTTAGCCGAATAGGGTTCTTGTCCAAGCGCTCGCATTTACTACTACTTTCTATCCCTTCGAATCGCTTCTCTTTACCTAGTCGCATCTATTCTATTTATTGCGTGAGTGCTCTGACTTTAAAACACCCTCACAGATAGGCATTTCTTGCGGCACCTGGTTGGCGTGGTGCCCTTTTTTCAGCTAGGCATACTTTATTTTTCCTTTCGATATGCCAGCAGTAATGTAGAAGAACAGAAATAAGTGTGGTACAAAAATGGTATAATTTACGCCCTAACCGGCCTTGCGATGATTCCAAAGACAGACATTCTCAAGCAGCCCATAAAGACGAAAAAAAGAAACTCCGCGGCAGTTGCATGGCTTCGCGATTGGGTTGTCAGCTGTTGAGTTACTCGAAATACTTGGTTTTCTGGTGCTCTTTGTTACAATGACGAGTTCGACGTCGCTAGTGTTATAACGATGAAATCTGACGTGTGTCACCGTCTAATTACGTCCGTTGGAATCCCCAAGGAAGAACATATTAAGAAGGGCATAATTCTGGAATCCACCCGGAGGAGGGTTTATTGTGTTCTAAACCCGGAGGAGCTACCTCTGGTGGCTGTTGCCACTGGTTGATCTCCAGCGCACTCTTTGTCCCGCCTCGGGGGCAAGCCCGGTATTGAGAGCGGACTAGCGTGTCCTCGCTGTCTGCGTGTGTTATGCAACTCTCCCTGTGTCAGGGGTGACAGTGTCTTATAAGAGAGTGTCAAGTGCCCATTTGTCTGAAGCTTGATTGGCGCATGGGGACAACTGCGACCAGTGGGGCGCGCGAGCAAGCGCGTGCATCCGTGTCCTCTCCAGAGGTTAAGGTCATCCCGCGTAGACAGTCATCGTCTGTATGCAGTCAGAGCTAACACACAAAAACACCTGGCTAGGCTCAACGCATCAGGAAAGCCTCCAAATGTTGCTAGTACTTGGTCAGGCTAATATCCTCATACTTTCAAGTTTAATTGGACTCTATAAACGTTCAATATTACTCCTTAGAGGACTCATGCACATCCACGTGCACGTTAATTTAAAAAACTAATAGCCTTGGCGTTGAAAATCAAGGCTTTTTTCCAAAAAATTCCCGTTTTCCTCGTATGATGTTCTTTTATTCAAATAAGCAAGTAAATGGAAGCAAAATCCAAATTCAGGAAGAATTTCTTGTCCCTATCACAATTGTAGCAGGAGTCTGGCTTCACGGGAAGGTTTTTATTCACAGGCACACCAAAATGCAGCGAAGAACCCACACACTAACCTTTTCATGCTTTATTCCATCACTGGAGCTGAGGAATGAAATGCTATTTCTTTGCAAATGTAAATTATTAGAATAGATAGCTGATGTCCACTAGACAACTTGAAAGGCTTTATTAGTATCGACTCGATGATTCTTATCGACGAGGGGTTTGGAGAAAGAGCTAACTTTTCCAAGGGCCTACACGAACGGGTGCTTGCCTTAATGTAAGCAGTAACCATACGGCTAGCGAATCTAGTGCTGTGTTGTCAGAAGACGCTGACACAAGCCTTCGCACTTCCGTGGCCGACACCGACGAAAGTTAGCGGTAGCAGTTCGCCCCCAGCAACTAGCGGCAGCCACTAAATCAACACGCCGATCTCGCTTACTTGCGCAGACTGACACTGTCCGTAGTGGCCAATCGGCGCCCACCTCAGACAAGTATTGATTTATCTACACGTTTAAACTTCAAGCGTTTTGTACAGCTTTCGTTTTCCCTGCAAATATTTGGTCTGATGAATAGTTCCTGAAAACTTATGCTTTCCAGAAACTGACTTTTAAAATTATCCATGGGAATATTTACAGTTTATTGCTGTTTGTTGCACATTTTCTCAGGGCCGCAGACGAGCGGAGGAACCTGTCTCGGAAGTTTGAACCTTGCCAAACAGCCGTTTCTTTTCTTAAATATCGAACAGTTCCAGTGCACCGCGCCACCTGATGTATTTTAAAGTCCCATTCGACACAAACAACAGTAGGACAGGTAGCTGAGAAAAAACCAACTTATTTCGTGCATGGCGTCATAAACTCTCGCTTCTCAGAAATCAGACACTCCTAGTACTGACGAACTTGACGCCACGTGGCCTGCGTGTGGTCAGATTTAAGGCGTTTCTCAGTGTGTATTTTAAGCGCACTCGATATGCATTCACCCGGGTCACATTTAGGAGTTCAAAAGTAAAATTCCGACGTACAGGACAGGAGAGAATTTGTGCGCTCAAAAAATGTCACCACTGCTGACGCGACAGACAGGTTGGTTGACTTAAAATTGTAGAAACGTGCTTTGGACTTAATGGGTAGCTCATTTAAATGCAGCGCCTAGCTTGAGCTAAAGTAAAAAGTTCGCTCACACAAGAACACTCTTTGCACACACAAAGACACACCCTTCCATTGTTCACATCTAGGCTGTTTAAATCAATCAGAGTGACCAGAAATAGCATAACCCCCTAAACCTGACAACAAGAACTTTCTAAGTTCTGCAAATATTCCCATGTTAACTTTGAAAAGTCGATTCAGTAAACTTATGTTTTCAGCAACTCCTCATGAATATGGGTGAACGCGCCAAAAGCCTGCTACCTTCACCACAGAAAAGAAAGAAGTGTTCATAATACTGCCTTACTTAGGTGATGCAACAAGCAAGCTGGTCAAACGACGCCTAAGCACCGCAATCGCAATCGGTTTCCCCACGCCGAACTAACGGGTGTTCACCGACTCCAATGGAAGGCCACATCCACGTGCATTTACTTTTTCACCCGCTCCTCTGGAGCAGGATACATTGGCCGAACAACGAGGCGTCTGGAAAAGAGTTAACGTGAGCACATACCGGCCTGGTTAATTTAAGGTGAAAATAGATCGATCTCGAGGTTTATTCTTGCACATATTGTCGATAAGAATCATCGAGTCAACACGAAAGATGCCTTTCAGGTGGTCGACCAGACACCAGCTAATTTTTCCAAGGGCCTACGCCAACGGGTGCTTGCAACAGCCGAACCTGTGGCTATACGACTAGCGGGTTACCCGGGAAAGGAGGGTTACCCGATAGCCAAGCTGCAGGCTACATGGCGAGTCCACGGGTGGCGGATAGTGGCGCGGCCTTCAGTGAAGGTTAGCTGTGAAATAAGCAGGCTCCCGGGTCTGGCGAACAAGCAGTCGCGGACGCGGCAGCGACAGTGTTACCAGGGCGCGGTGGGCTGAGGTCTGTCGCACCAACTGCCTTATAAAATGCCGCAAGGCCCAATGACGACACTGTGACATAGCGAGCGTGAACCGCCATTAAATAGGTTTGCTTGCCAACAACACCACTGCCTTGTGGTTAGGTTCTTGAGCCAAAGTGCTAGAGGAGACAACCCCGAACAGAGAATCCGAGCGCCCGTTGGGGACGCGCCTGTATTCAAAATTCCCAAGAAACCTCATGATGTCGACTTATTTACGACGACCAATGCTACGGTGTCCGCGGGAACCGACGCGCTCCGCAACCCTTGTCCGGTAGTGCGGGCGAATAATATGCAATCTGGACTGCTAAACAAAAAAATGACTCTTGGTATTGGATGCTGGAATGTGCGAACATTTCTGGAACCTGGTACTCAAAGTCTGACAGCGCACAGTCTCCATAAATATCACGTGAATGTTTGTTGCCTTTCAGAAGTCCGACTCCCCGATTGTGGTGCCCGAGAAATCGAAATCCCGGGGGTCGATTCCCATCTCACCTTGTATCACAGTGGTCCGAGTGACTCATCTGGTAGACACGGTGTGGCTATTGCCCTCTCGGAACAAGCCAACCGTGCACTACTGGCATGGAAACCAGTCAACGACCGAATGGTCTATGTTCGACTAAAAGGCCATTTTACGAACATCTCGGTCGTATCTGTGTATGCACCTATGTCGGCGGCTGAACAGCAAGAGTAAGACAATTTCTACTCGCAGCTGCAGGAGCTAGCCGAACGACTCCCTCGCGGACATCTGCTAATTGTTGCCGGGGACTAGAATGGCCGGACTGGGCCCGGTGACCCGACAAACAGCCACCTTCTTGCTCGTTTTGGGCTTGGCTCTCGAACGGACCATGGTGAGAGGATGCTGCAGTTTGCCGAACAGAACCGACTGTTTGTTACCAACACATGCTTTCAGCATCGTCACAAACATCTACTGACTTGGTATTCGAACGGTGACCGTACCGCCAGTCAGATCGATTACGTTCTAGTTGGTTCAAGGTTTTGCAGTTTAGTCCACGATAGAAAGTCGATGCGAGGTGCCAAAACTGGTGACGTCCATGGGTCTGACCATGCTCTCGTTCGCACGCGCCTGAAGGTTCACCTATCATCTGCTCCCAAACTGCCACCTGCGAGACTCCTTGATGTCGCAATGCTCCAGCAAACCAACACTACCGAGGCTCTAAGCACAGAAATATGGTCCCGTCTTACGACCCAGGCTGAAAACGAGGGCAGTAGCAAGTGGCCATCACTGAAGACATCCATCTATGGTGTAGCTGAGAAAATTCTCGGATTCACTCAGCGGCGCCGCAGTGACTGGATCAGTGGAAGAACCCTGCAGCTATCGGCCGAGACGACTCGAGCCAGGTCCCAAAGTGATGCCTCCTTCCGCCAACTTCAAAAGCTGACAGCAAAGTCGGCTAGAGATGTCCGGCAGAAGTACTGGTCCGAAAAGGCGACTTCTGTGGAGCAGGCCTCAAAAGTTGGTGACACTCGAAAACTGTACCAAATCATCCGCCAGGTTAGTGGTAAGCCCCCGACACTCTGTGATTCTGTTCGCGATGTGAATATAGGTTTTATTGCTGACAACTCGGCCAAGGTCGATCGCTGGCGTGAACACTTCGAGCACCTCCTCAACGTTGACGAATAAACCATCACACTCTCCCTCTCCTCCACAGCGGAGTTTCAAACGTCTCCTGCCTGCGCAGTGTCGCGTGACCTCCCTTCCGAAGACGAAGTTACCGATGCAATGCAGACGCTATGCAACAACAAGACTTGCGGAAAGGACAGTATTCCTGCAGAAATCTACAAGTCCTGTGCCGACACCCTGGCTCCTCGGCTCCATGCGGTGATTGTACATGCGTGGCAAGAAGAGGCCGTTCCCGATGACTGGGGTTTAGGCATCCTCGTACCTGTCCACAAGAAGGGATATAAAACAAGATTCGAGAGCTACCGTGGCATAAGTCTTATCGATGTTGCTGCAACGATCTTCGCTGTTGTTCTTTTCGGGCGCTTCGAGTCCGTTACTCCAGGACACGACCCAACAAATTCAGATTCCGAGCTGGGTGTGGATGTGCGGATCAAATATTCACACTGAGGCGCACTCTAGAATTCCGCCATAGCTACCAGCAACCGACGGCTGTTTGCTTTGTTGACTTTGCCGCCGCATTCGATTCCATCCATTGTGAGTCCCTGTGGCGATTAATCGAACTGGATGGAGTGCCGACCAAACTCATTGCCATGATAAAGGTCTACTATTGGTCTACCACCGCACGAGTCCTGGTCCACAACAATCTTTCTCAGTCGTTTGATATTAGGTCTGGTGTCCGTCAGGGCTGCGTCCTTTCGCCCATTCTGTTTAACTACGTCATTGACTGGATTCTCGGCAAAGCGCTACATAAAGAGGACGGTGTTGAACTTGCACCCGGACGCCGACTAACTGATCTTGACTATGCCGATGATATTGCGCTGTTAGCCTCAAGCCTCGCTGGTCTACAGTCAGTAGTGTCGCGGTTAAATGAGATCACTATATCGGTAGGCATGTCCATAAATTCCGGAAAGACGAAGTTGTTCTCGAGCTGCATCCCTGAACAGGAAAAGATACTCCTGGGGATTAATGGCCGTCGACTTGAAGAAGTAGACAGCTTTAAATACCTCGGGGCGAGGCTGCTACCGAATGGGCAGAGCAAAGACGACATTGTCTCCCGTATCGATGCTGTTCGCTGGGTTTTCTCAATCCTTCGAAAGTGCCTATGGATCCGACGTGACATCTCCATCGCAACGAACATTCGTGTATACCGTGCATCCATCCGGTCAGTCCTCCTCTATGGATGTGAATGCTGGGCTGTGCGCGCTGAAGATGAGCAAAGACTGAAGGTCTTTGACCACCGGTGCCTGAGGACGATCCTGCGAGTTAAGTATAGCGACTTCATCTCTAATGAGACAGTCCGCATCCGTTGCGATCGTATCACGAGGATATCTCAGGCCATTCAAGAAAGGCGAATGAGGGTGTTTGGACACGTTCTCCGTCGTCCGCCCCACGAGCTTACCTATGTTGCCCTCGACCCAACACCGCAGCCCACCTGGAAACGTCGAAGAGGAGGGCAACTGAAGAGTTGGCTCGACACCGTCCGTCAAGGCATGAAATCAGTTCTTGGACCTTCTATCTTAGGCCTCCGTCGCTGGAGAAGGGACTGGGTGGAGCTTTCGAGGTCCGCTGCCGCCAATCGCCACGCATGGAGAGGTACCGTTCGTGACATCATTGAGGCCGGCTGGATCAGGCATGATCACAGCCGTAACAAGTAAAAGTAAGTGAGAAGACGCTGACACAAGCCTCTTACTTCCGTGGCCGACTTCGACGCCAGGTGGTGATATAATTTCGCCCCCACCTCTTCGTGACAGTCGTTCGCTTCGTGCAAATAACAGCAATTATCACTCCGTTTACCTGACCCCCGATTAATGCCCACAACCTGACCCAATTTCCTTCTGTATCCCTCCAACAGCACAAGGTCCTCTTCACGCCATTCTCGCCATACGAGCTTTGTGAAAACGATGGGTTGAATTTATTGTACACTGACTAACCCTCTCCAACTGTACAATTTCCTTATCCCTGCAATCTTGAGAAGAGTTGAAGAGTTGCTGAAAACAAATGTTTGCCAAATCGACTTTTCAAGCAAGAACTTTGCTTTTATTTTATTGGTGAAATGCATGTTCTACTTTTCGAAATCTTTTGTTTTTCCTAAAAGACAGCCTTCTATTTTTTAACCTCTAATCCCTGGCGGTTTAAAGATTTGAGATCACCTGTCTCAAGTCGTCGACACATACCGCGGATTGTTTTTGTCGGACAATAAAAGCATACCTACCTTGCGCTTATTGTCATTGAAGTAGCAAAGCAGACATTTCATATTATTTTCTTTGAAAATAGATGTTACGTTTTTCTAAAAGTCTTAATGTTTCATCCTGTCAGAGATTACAATATTGAATAATACACATTTTATGCAGGACGATGAGGATAAAACTATCTTAAAACTTCAAATTCCAGATATCATTCACGGTTTCTTAAAGTTTTTTTCGCCAAAATAAGTTTGAAGTAAGGCATGCAACATGTGGGCAGCACAAATATATAGATTGACTTTTTTGCAAAGTTCGCAGATTTCGGATCATGCCAAATTTCAAAGGGACAGAGGGCACTTAAAGCTGCATAAATATCGAACATTTACAATTCACTGGGCCACCTAGTGTATTTTAAAGTCCATTCGACATAAACAAGGGCATGAAAAGGTAGCTGAGAAAAAATTCAAATTATTTCGTGCACGACGCAATTCAGGCGTCATGAACTCTCACTTTTCTCATAAATGAGGCAGTTCTCGTATTGACGAGTTTGATGCCACATAAAGCATTCGCCATATACCCTGCGTGTGGTCAGATATAAGGTTTCTCTCTGGGTGCGTGTGTATTTAATGCACGCTCGAGGGGCATTCATCCGCGTCACCTTTAAGAGTTCACAAGTAAACTTCCGACAGGACAGAATCGTGCACTGAAGTGCTGAAAAAAGGTCGTCACAGCTGACGCTACAGCAGGTTTGGTTGAGTGTTGAAGCGTGCTTCTGACCGAAGGCACTTGGGGGGGGGGTCAGCTCATTCAAATGCAGCGCCAAAAAGTCAGCTCACAAAAAGGCACGCTTTGCAGGCACGAAGACACACCCTACACTGTCCCCTTCCTAGTCGACATTTAGCTTGTTTGAAACAATCAGTGTGACCAGATTAGGATTACCCTCAAACCTCACAACAGTAACTTCACTTTTATTCTATTGGTGCGATGCATGTTGTACTTTTAGAAACATTTTTGTTGCCACTAGTAGACAGTTTTTTTAGTTTCTAACCCCTAGCGCCATAAAAATTTAGGATAACCTGTGAGGCTATCTAAACATACCGCAGATTCTTTTTGTCTGAGAGTAAAAGGACACACACGGCATTTATTAATGTGGTCATTGAAGTTACAAGGCAGACATTAAATAGAATTTTCTTTTAAATCTGATGTCACATTTTTTAAAGTAGGTGGCTTTTTTCCTGAAACAGAGCTTTCATCATTGAACAATGCTCATTTTATGCAGGACCATGGTGACGAAACTAGTTTTGAAACTTTAACAGAATAATTTTCATTTAAGGCACATACAAGGAGAAACATGCAAGTATGAAGAGCAATGAATTTTTTTGGCAAATTTGGTCTTTTTCGGCTCAAATATGTGTACATACTTTGCGATCAGACCTAGAAATCATGAGCAAAGTTTGAAGTTATGAATACATTGTACTCGCCGTAGTTATGTACCCAAAAGAATCAATAAGAATTGGGATTAAAGTTTTGTTATACACAATTTCGAAATCATGAACAGATGGTCATCAAGTTGGAAACGTCACTCACTGAACAATGCAATGTGAACGCGAATGTATTGACTTAATCCTGCCTCCTTGCAGACAGTCACTATAGATAACCCTAAATTGTTGATGACATCAATTCACCGTCTAATTAATCAAAAAAGGCTACTAGGTATATACTCATAAGAGCTCATAATTATTAGCTTTTCAAAAACTGAAAGATACCCTTTCTTTTAGTATAAAATGTAAAAAACGGCAGAATTTCTACCAAAAGAGTACAAGAAAAATTTTTTGTTTATGTTTTACCTAAAATATACTTGAATGCATAAGAGCAGTCGATTTCGCCAATAAAATTTATACTATTTAAGTAGCCACTTTACGCAGTACATACGTATTGTTGGCGGTTAGCAAGAAGCTTGCTAAAAAGCCGGCATCCTATCGTGGCTGTAATGACTTCAGAATAGACTACACTATCATCAGTATTACAACCTTAATCAATGCCGCTTAGCGAAAGAGTATCAATCTTTCGCATATGTCGGCATGTTACACGAATTCTAGGCTGTAGTTTGGTATTGTGCAAAATTTTATCCCACTTATCAACCATCTGGTTGTCCAATATCCAAAAAAATCCATTAAAAGCATTTTAGAAAAAAGGATTTGGTTAGTAGCAATGAAGCCCATATCGGATAGGTCATTTCAGTTCAAAACATAGTAGACACTTTTAACCTTTAACGTACATCTTTGAAAAACCTTCGTACCAAAAAATAGTTTTGCCACCAAAAAGTATCAAAGCATCTCATTCAGTGAAGAGGAGTTAAGTGTCGTCGGGTAAGCACTTTGAATGGTAGGAGAACGAGGGACAGTTAACGCCTCTCTCCAGTGTCCATGTTCGCTGAAAGTGGTAAGTAAAGGTAACCAGGGTCTAGCTAAGCACACACATATAAAGTTCCCATTTGCGGGCTTCGAGTCATGTCACCACGATTGACGCTCTACACCCCCTGCGGTTGAGGTTGATCTTGTTCGTCCGATTGGAAGGCATCATTGTCAGCAAACTCGTTCTGCATTCGCATAAGCTCCTCAAAGTCCTTCTTCGCCTTTTGCCTCTTCCGGATCCTCTTGTAGGTGAAGAGGATGATGAAGAGGACACAGCAGGCTACTCCAAAGAAAAAGACAACTATGCCGGCGATTTTTCGAGGCTCGTCTCCTTCGTCCTCGCCCTGACCCCAGGAACATCCACCAATGAGGAAACTCAGGGTAAACAGAGCAAAGAGTATAAACAAGAAGGGTTCACCCTCAAACAACAACATGCTGACGTCTCAGCTGGTTCAAAACGCTGAATGAGTGCTGACAGAAGTGAAAATTTAATCGATTCGCACGCGTCAGCGTGTGTGTGTCTGTGTGTGGGTATGTGTGTGCGTAGTAGACTCAGCTACGCCTCACAAGCGTAACGCATTTCTTGTCAGCTGTCTCGGTTACTTGAAAAGTTTGCAATTATCGACGCAGCTCCTCCTTCGTACGTGTTGAGCGCGCGATGATTAGCGCCTTTCCATGCGAGCTGAGAGAGAAAGGGGGAGAGAGACAGCGTCCTGTTTGACAGTCTACTTGAGCAGACGGTAAGTGGAGTGGGGTTGGTGTTAGCAGAGGTAACAATACGTCTATTACTGGTGGTCATACATGCGCTCACTTCTGATTGGTTACACAGTCTGTCAGGCCTGGGACTGGTAGGTCGATGCAGGCTTAGTTGGGCTTCTGGTTAAGTGACACGCCAAGGTTATGTTCCAAGCCTGGGGTTGGGTACGGCTGGTCGCTGCCGGCTAACAAGCCGGAAGTGGTCATTTCAGTCGGTTATACGTTCAGCTCGTGCGAAATATTTATCTGTGTTGATACGAAGCACCAACGTTTAGAGCAATAAAAACAATTCTACTGAATACCATGCATCCATATAGCTTACCGGTTATTTAAATGTCATGCCCACTTCAAACTTGTTCTAAAAATTATTGAGTCATTATTTTGAATTCGACAGCTTAGTTGAAACATGTAGGTGTGTGGAGTGTCCAGTTGTTTTGAAAAGCCGTTAGATATTTACTCCAATATTAATATTTTAAGTAAGGATGTGTAATTTTCCATTTACAGTTTCATGATCTCTTTTCACGGACCGTCTGTAAAGCTGAATGCTCTATTGCCCTATATCTGAAGCAAACGCGTTAGTAAGTACTTTGAATGTTAAGCAAAGCCGTTTTAATCAGAGATTTAACACTTATTAATGGCGAAAAAAATAAAATCGTTTTTGCTGTGTATCGAAATTGCATCTTTAATAACAAATTTAATCTAATTGGCCCAATTGAAAAAAATGCATGGCCTGGGTGTGCTTCGAACCCACGTCAGCAGGGAAGACTTTAATACAGCCAACGCTATACCAATTGAGCTAAGAAGGCACGCTAAGAGCCATGAAGTTAATCACATTTGGGTCAGTTTACCCGCCCAGCCTACAGCACGTTTGCAATCCAGCAATGTTTCTGCTACTCAGGTCTCTGATGATGAATCCGCGACGGATGTCGAAACGTCAGGCGAGTAAACATATTGTCCCAGCAATCGAGTCTTCGTATTCTCAATACGGATAGAGAACGCTGACTGTCCAGGCAGGATGTCCGAAGCAGTAATGCAGAATGACTACTAGGCTGACTTAATTATTAGGACGGTTTTGACAGATAAGAATAATTTAATTACCCAATTGTGACTAAATTTGTGGCCCTTAGTGAAATTCGAACCCACATCTGTAAAGAAGGCTTTAGAACAGCCAACACTCGAACAATTGACCTACGAAGGCAGGCCGCGAGCCGTGAATTTAAGCAAACTTGGGACGATTTATTCAAAGATGCCAAACCCCTCCTTATCGTTACACATAGCACCTATCAAAAACGTTTAGGTAATCTTGCGCTCTAATTTAAACCTCAGTCTCTGAACATCCGTGATCTCTTCTGACACAAAGACTGTGCTGGCTTAGACGCAAAACCATTATTTAAGGCGAAGAATATTGCGCAATGTCTGAACTTTAACAGCAATCTCACATCCAGCCAGAAAAGCCGGCAAAAGTAACTTATGCAGTCCCACTCATATACCCCTAGTCCCAGCATTTTTCCCTAAGAAAACGGTCGTTATAGAGTTTTGGGAGGTGGGGACATAAGATAGGCAGAAAATGTAATTTTTAGAAGTAAGTGTCAAATGAAAAATGCAGTCGAAGTTGTTTCCCGCGACAGCTGTGAGTAAGTTGTTCCACATGCAATTTAAAGGCGTGGGCGGCACTTCGCGCCGCGGGCTTTACTAATCTAACTCCAGAACGGTAAGTTGGACCCCATGTACGTTGAAATAGACGACCTCCTAACCACCCTTTCTTTTTTTCGGGAGTTTCAAGAAACCTACAATTTTGATAATCGTGTATTTCCGCAATATGTTGAGCGATAATACACATTAGGGAAATCTACGAATATAAATCAATAACACTTCCAAATACAGTAAAATAAAAATGCATATAACAGTTATTAAAGCATACTTCACTGCGTATCCAAATTCCCCACTCACAAAACCTTATAAACACCGTTTACGTAAGACAACATGCTGGAAGTAGAGATTAATGGTTGGGACTACGTAAGCAACATTTGCCGAAACGCCTTTGCATGAGGACAGTATATCGGTGCGTTGAGGCACACTGTAGGAAACCCGAAGATCCGGTTGTGGAATTGCACTTTCATCGACGGGTGTTCAGAGAAAATGGTGAACCCCAAAAATTTGTCACGCGCTGCCTGCACAAACGCGACGAGTAAAAACATCGTACGCAAACCCAAATTTTAGCGACCGACTCCATCGGTCCAAAACGTCTCGGAAAGCGTCAGCCGACCTCTCCCACAGTTAGAGTCGCGTACAGTGCGTCTCAACACGTCGATAGAGCGTCTTTACGCAATTTCGTTTGTGGCTGATTGGGTGGTTGCTGTTGTTATTCGGTACTTGCATCGTGTTTGTCGCTTTCCTGATTTTTTTAGTCTTTAGACCACCACAATCTTTGCGACAGACGAGGATATCAAGAAAGGCCAGCTGGTCGTTCACTTCGTAAATTGGATATCCAAAGAGACGCTGTTGAGCAGTTCCTTGAACGTGAGCACCTGATCCCGTTCGATGATGACGAAGGTGTCATCCACATACCGCGGCCAGAATTTTGGTCTGTGGTGTCGGAGAACCAGCGACCCCAGCCGTTGCAGGATTGCTTCGGCTATGAGTCCCGAAATCGGTGAACCCATCGGTGTCCCCTTCACCTGCTCGTAGATTGTTCCGTCAAACCAAACGTACAACCTGAGACAGAACTTCAGGTACTGTAGGATTTGCGCATGTCCAAGGCGATTCTCCGTCTCATCGTATTTGTTTCGTAGGAGTAATTAAACGGTCTCGATTGCCAGAACCATGAGGGATAGAAATGAAAAAAAGGGACGAGACATCAAAGGAAACTATGATATCACTTGGAAAGAGACTTGCCCCTTTCAGTTTCTCCAGGAATTGTGTTGACGAGCGGACCGTGGTCTCCGAATCAGCGGTCAGAAATTTGACACGCCGAAAGAGCCACTCTGCTAGTCCGTACGTTGGAGTGCCTCTTAGTGATACGATGGGTCGGAGCGCCTTCCTTGTGCACTTTGTGGAGGGCCGTTCCTATGGCCTCCCCAAAGTGCACAGCGATCGAGTCTTCTTCCTCTCAAGAGTGAAAACTGTCTAGCAGGTGTTTTGCAATGGAGGAACGTGACAATTTGTCCTCTTGTTTTAAAAGCAAATTAAGTAAATGCTCAGAGGCCCTGGTGGCCAATTGCATTTGAGTACAGCCAATGTACTTGCATCTGCATTTTCACGTGCGTTCATAGACACAGTTTGGGGTGGCGTGCAAAGGCAAGGCACCTTTTGTCCGGGTAACTAGAAGCCTTTTGGCGGGAGTGAGGGACACTAGTTCAGCGACATTATTTGCCGCATTGAAACATGACTTTGCTGTTAGTGATTCAGTGAAAATTGGAAATGCTGTGTTCTCCATTTGTTATCTTATTCATGCAAGCAGAGGGGGCATTTGACAAGCTCTCCCGAAAATTATTTGCACAAATGAATCTCGTGATTATCATTAGGTGTCGAGCTTGGTGCGATGATGGCTTGTCAGTCCACGTCCGCGTCGCTTAACGCCGTTTTGATGACGGAACACTCTTATGCGGTCTTTATGGCAGTTTTGGTCTCCCGCACCGTCCCCCGTGACTGAATCCCTCTCCCTCAGGCAAAATCGCATTGCGGAATATGGGAGCGACAAGACTTTGCGCCCGTTGATGGACTACGATCAGCTTGTGGTTGTCACCTCTCGCAACGATTTTGGCCTATGGGACTATGGCATCAAATGAGCAGCAATTTGGGAGCTTGCGTCTTTCCTCTACATTGCTTTTGTGTGCTAGGGCATCCCCTCTCAGAGCAATCTCCTTCTCTAGCGGACAAAGATACTTTGTTTAGAACTACAACAGATCCACTAAATGACTTCAGTTGTTTACTGCCGTGGCAGTGGAGCACCGCTGCAGCAAGAAAATGTTGAAATCTCGAGGCTGTTACGGACTTTACGAACTGTGCCTCTTTTGATTCTATCATTTTTTATTGCGGTTGTCTCTGATGATTACTTTCAGTTGGAATCCGGAACGTCAGGCCAATGAACATCTTATTCTAGCAATCGCATCTTCCCTAGCTGAACTAGCTTCTGGAACACGTCTGTTCGCTGCTTCCAGCTAACACGCTGTCCAATGCCAGTGTGTCGATAAAGTGTTTGTGGACAACAAAATGATCACCAAAGCCAGAAGTCAGGTAAACCTGATAGGGTTGGATAGTGTGTACTGTAAGTAGGAGCTTACAAACAGTTCAACAGAAAAGAGCTTTCCGCATTCAATTCTTGTTGCGCGTGGGATTGAAGACAAACCTGGCCCTTCCTTTTTCGCCTCAGGAAAGCGTGCACAGGGATTGGCATCAACCCAATGAGAGATAGGCAACAGGGCTAGGCAGGTGGCTCCCGCAGTGAACGTGCGACGAAGAGTCGCGTGTGGTCCTGTGGCAGGTTTGTCATAGAGCGCGCGGGGGCGAAGTTTGGCGGACGAAGCACGATGAGTCACGGATTGCCAGAAGTCCCGGTGAGGTGGGTGGCCGAGAAATCATCACCCTTACTTCCAAAACCCAGCATGATGAAATATACAGAGATAACGACCGTCATACTGACCAACAAGTAATTTGCGCATCAGGTAGCAATCCACGAGTGGACAGGGGGTGATTGTCAGTAGTTTAGTCATTGCATACTTTACCGCTAATTGATGTCCATGTATGCGTGTAGAGGCAGACTTTTCTGTTTGGCCGTAATAAATTGCATCGCAATCGCCACAAAATTTTCATTAACGACATCTTTTCTGTCCAACTAGCGAACACTATTCTACGGGTGTACAGACTGATATAGAAGTGTGGTCGTTGGTTTGCGCACCACTTGCATCTGGTACTTCCTCAAGTGGCTTTCAACGAGTTCAGACACCTAAGGAAGTACCAAATCCAAGTGGCGCACTAACCAACGACCACCCTTCGAAATAAGCTTGTACAGTTTTAGGATAGGATTGGCTATTTGAACAGAAAAGAGGTCGTTTATAAATTTTTTTGTAGCGACTGCGATGCACTTTATTTCGCCAAAATTATTGTCTATTAGCCTTGATAAACTTTACTAAAATGGCGACCTTCCTAAGTAAAAGGCTTTTGCAGGATGAAATCAGCTCAGCTTCACGTCCAATAGGACAACCAATTATAACATGAACCTAAAAAAAGAATCAATGAAAGATAAGGTGCACGTTCCAGTTATTTGCATGGGCAGCTAAAAGAAATAACCATCTGCCCTTCGTCGATGTCCTTGTGCGTCGGTGTTCAACTGGACAACTGCAAACTCCAGTATTCAAAAGGGCCACCAACAAGTATCAAGCACTACATTTCTTCCGATGTCTAAAAAACGTAGTTGCGTTCGTATTCTTTTCCAAAGAGTTGAAACAGGTTGCAGCACTGCAGCTGAACAACAAACAATACTTTCACAAACGCTTCCGAGCTAATGGGTACCAGAACTCATTTATCGAAGAAAGTAAGCAGCAAGTGAACCCATGATGGCCGGTGCAACAGCAACACAAAGTGTGAAGGGCCGCTCCCTACATAGAAAGGAGTATCGGAAGCAGTCTCACAACTGCTAAAACTCGCTGGAGTAGGCATTGCCCATCGACCTCAGGCGACAACACGCTGCCGAATGATGGAACCTATAGACAGATTACTTCCTACTGAGAAATCTGTAGTTTCCTACAAGATACTCTGGAACGCTGGAGACTGCTATCACTTTGGAATAACTTGCCAAAAATTGTAGACCCGCATAAACGAACATAAACAACCAGCTTGGAGATTAGACCCGAACTCACAGCTTGCAGCACACAGTGTAGAGACTGGCCACGACTTCGATAATCGAGGAGCAACCATCGTAGGCTGGGCACCCCACGACGAAACGGCCAGATGAGGAGGCAGGACCCTCTACCGTGGGGACAAGGCGTTACACTAATTACTGTTTATAATCTTGAATGACCCCCTCATCCTTTTTGGTTGATATTTCTTACTCCTTGACGACCTGATGACATTTGACGGTTGATTGGCCTATGCCCACTAAAAGTACCATTCTTTTTCTTGATGCCTCTCATCTCTGAAGATGGACTCCTATAAGAGTTGAACGCTCAGGCAATAAACCAATTGATCCGTTGCTCAACACATCTAATTCCTTGTCTATAGCTAATTTTAGTACATACGCCAAACTGCCAACAACGTACAGCTCAACCCCTTTCCCCATCCCATAACCCAAATACACTAAAGACCAACACTAGGTCCACAGTCATTACGATGATCATTATCGCTAATCGCCTCCCCCCCCCCGAAACCAACCCTTTGCCTGCAACGCATGTAAGAATTTGAGTCTACAAAGCAAATACATCACTGTGCGGTCTTTTACTGCAAGCGGACCTTTTGTGTCGAACATCACCTCACCAACTGCAAACCATTTCAGAAGGAATGCGAATAAAATGGTCCAAGTGTGGCCGCGTTGTCAACCTTAACGAAATCTCTTTTTTCAATACAAGCGAAAATGCGAGTCTCAGGAAGTAACTGAGAAGAAGACGACTCAATCGCTGGGACAACACTTTTATTTGGCTGACGTTTCGAGATCCGTCGAGAATTCATCCTCAGAGACATAAGCAGAAAGCAGGTACGGGTAACGCATGCAGAGGCATTTACAGTATTTATAGGATACAGTCATTACTACAAACAAACAACGAAAAGCAACGGTAATTGCTTTCTTGCGCGTTGATAGTTTGGAAGGTCACCCGCAACGAAGATAATGAAGCAAGTCTGCAGGCAAATTTTCACCGACTAGAGCAATGGTCAAGCGAATGGCTCCTGCCATTTAGTTTCGCCAAATGCAAAAATAAGCACTTCGGTAGAACTAGCACTGCACATCGGAAAGTTAATAACCCTAATCGCACGCAGCTGCCAGATGAAGAGGCTCAGGAGGATCTCGGGATGGGGATCATGCTTGCACTTAAACCATCACTCCACTGCTTGAATGCAGCCAAATCTGCAATATCCATAATGTATCTCATTAAGCGCGCTTTTGCTAATTTCAATGAAATATGCTTTGGTGAGGTCTTTGGGACGTTTGTGCAACCCCAATTGGAATTCGCTATCTAAGCCTGGAGACCTTGGAGATTCAAAGATCGAAAAACCCTTGAAAAGGTTCAACGACGCACAAAAAAGTTGGGGCGAGGCCAAGGCTACCCCTCTGATGAGATATGCTTGACCAATCTTGACTTAAAATAATCGCTTAAGACCGTGCAACTTTCATGATTAAATTCGACTTGGAACTTTATCATATATTTGGTAACACTATTTAGATTGATGAAGTTGATTTCAGTCTGTGAAAGCTTTTTAATTAGGAAAATCGCCATTTTAGTCATGTTTATTAAGAAAAATGGGCATTTATTTTCGTGGAAATGAGAGGAGTCTCATATCGAACGATTTTCCTATGCTATTACGTATGAAAGAACCAGACTTTTTATTAATGTGCATTATACCATAGAGCAATTCCAAAATAAGTAAAAAGATATAAAGCATATCTCTTTCAGAACTGGAAAATTTTGTTTGAAATTGTTCAGATGGAAGTGAGTTCAGATTGAAGGAATGGTATTTAGTTTCGAAAACAAGGAACGCTCGCAATTTAGAAAAATATTTTTTGTTATTCTGCGAAGTGTTGTGCCACAAAATGCAGAAATAAATTGATATGACAAAGTAGTTTTACCTTACCAATAACAATGCGCGGGAGCTTGTTATAGAAACGTGAACGCGCGATATACGTTCCTAGTTTGGTGTTGGGCTGTGCCATGGAGCCATCAAGTCATTATATATGTGAAGCTGATTTTGTCAGCTTAAGAACGTTGGCATCCGGAAGCCTGCTATTTATTATGTTTGATAAAGCGAGCATATCAATGTCCACCATATCCAGAATTATTAACTGTAAAACACTAAAAAATACCATTATATGCCCGTTATCGCTATTCACAGGGAAAATTTATCAATGTTTTCTCAACTCTAGTTAGGAGCACAATGCGGGAATTTGGCCTCCATCAGCGGATGGCTACGATTGAGCCATTTTTAACCAAGAAACTTATTGAGCAACGTTTCCTATTTGCGCAGGAATCCGATTGTCACAGACTTTCATGTTGAGAAAGCACTACTTTCTGTGATGAAGTAGTGTTCTTAGACAAGTCGACAACGTCTGCAAATGCGGTCATACGCGGAAATAATTTTCTTAAAGAACAGAATGCTTCGATATCAGCCTTGAAGAACTGTCAACGCCTCATTGTGTGGATGGCGATCAAGTTCGGTGAGCGAAGAATCTGTCGGTCAACGAAAGATAACATTAAAAGTTACGACTAGACCAACATTGTCACCGATGTATTTGGTTATAAAGACATTCACAGACGTCGAATGGCTATTATCATACAACAAGACAATGCCCCTGCTCACCGATCAAAGGAGGTATGACTACAATTAACCTTTTGACTATGGTCTTATTTTTTAAGACTACAGCCAGCCTTTCTGCATGCGTCCTGCGAACAATTGTTATCCCCCCCAATAGTTCCGACCTCAATGCATTGAAAATATCTTCGCCTTAAGCAAGCGAAACTGGCACAAGCCTCCGAAATATCTTTCAATGGAAAATAAATTGGAGTTCATTTTTTATAATTATATCGACCAAACCGTAATTGACGATATTGTTGTGTCAATGCCCACCCGAATTACTGCTATTATAAACGCTAGATGACACTCAGTAACATATTATCATGTTACATATTTATTCCTCCTCCTCATTTTGCCTTTTTATCCTATTTTCTTGCACTTTTGTCATTTGTACAACGATCTTTTATCTCTGACCTGTTCTACAGTCCCTTTTGAATTTGATAGTTTTCGGTAAAATATATAAGTCCTTATATTATAAATAATACTTCATAAATCAAAATATGCCTCCTTTTGTGGATTTATTTTTCCTTTCACGCAGTATAATTTATGGGTCCGTTTGATAAACGCTTTGCGAGGTACAATGGTTTTCATGCAGACTTGACGATGTTACGCGATTTTTGGCGACTACTGTATTTACTCTGAATCGCAGACAGATACGCTGTGATCTAATGCAGACATTTCACATGGTCAGGATTGTTGCCTCGCATCCAACAAATTCTTTGAGATGGCCACGACCACTAGTTTGCGCGGACACCCTCTCAAACTACGTGTGACTGGGGCAAGATTGGACCCAGGCATGGAATGCTCTTTCCGCGAACATTGGCCTTTCCACATCTGTCACAGGACACCGCCAGGTAATGACATGTAATAAAAACACTACCCTCTACTTCTCAGTAGTATTATTTTAGAATTATTAACTAAACGATTTCCATTTTATGCGCATTTCAACAGTCGCCTATACTGAACCTTGTGTTCCTAGCCTCCGCGGCCATGTAAAGTTCTTACTAGTGTCTTTCCATAACCGACTGCTAAGGATCGTGGTGGAGCCCTCTGGTTCGTAACCTGGTTGGAAGATTGAGTAACCACTAAGGGTGTATGATGGGCGCATTTACGACAGTCGGTAATGTTCTCATTGTGTGATCCTCTTGATATTGATAGAAACCGCGATGAGCTCCTCCTCAGATGCTACAAATAATCTCAGCAGCACGCCATCCGGCCTCCAATATACTCCCCCTCGCACATGCAACAAATGTTTCCTTAAAATACCTCAAAGGATATTCAATCCTCTAGAATTTCCGAACATAACCTTAGGAGTTTTTTTTTTTCATTTTCTGGGTTTTTTACCGGGTTGCATTTACTGGCAACGCCACTCTTTTACAATGTTCTGCTGAACCGACGAATTTCACAGCTGCTTTGTACGAATAGGGACTTCAAAGATATTTACCTGTATCTCCCTGAATAAACCTAACCTGACCTGGCTGTCTTGTGTATATTAATACCGGTGTGCATATGAGTCCTTTTAAGAGATCGAAGGAATTTATCAGATTATCGTGGCGCTAGGATTTGCGGCTGCCATTTGGTGATACTCGCATAAAATGACGGGAGGCAGAACAATAAAACGTCCCATTAGCAAGCATCAATTTAGCTTTAGGAGGAACGCCAAGCAGATCGTCAAAAAGACGATTCAATGTGGCCGGAAGCAAATGCTTATTTTTGGACCGAATTTCCTAGAAATTGTGAAATAAATAGAAGAGATGACTGTACGTTAAACTTTGAGGGCTTTTATAATATACAGCGCAATGGTTTGAGAATTAGAGAGATAAATAGAGGGACACGTTTTACAAATGAAAGCGAACATGCATGTCCCAGGTTTTTGTTGTTGTAAAGAGAAAATAGACGCGATCTCTGGAACGTCACTTGTCTTCTTCTGAGCTTTTGGCTTCACACAAGAGACCATCATCAAAGGAAATGAGAAAGCAGCAAGCGTTGGCTACGCGTACATGGGGATGAGGGAGGGACGGCATTTTGTGACAAGTTTGTACCAACTATTTATTGGACGGTAAGACAGCCACTTGAGTGCTGCATCCTCAAATATGGCCCAATTTCAATCTTGAAATGCGAATCGATCGGAATAGGGAATTTGCACTTTGTCGGCATATAATTTTTGAGGACATCTTGTAGCATGGACTGCATTTAATGAAATCTAGTTTGCTGATCTGTGTATGTAAGGTTTATGTTTGGATACCTATAAAAGGCTGATGAAGAACGATTAAAATCGACTGAGATCTTAACATTCTCCCACTGGGCTAGCTCACCCTAAAATAGTAGACTCGAAATCTATGAGAAACAGTTAGAACAGATAACAGCATTTACTTGATGGAGTTAAGTTCAAACACCGGTGAAATCTGGACGTGTCATCAAATAGTTTTGAAAGACATACAACAAGTCAGCATATAAAAATACACCTTCTTTCCATAAGTTCTTTGCATGCTTTTACATTCTAATCCAAATTAAATCAATAAAATACGCGAGTAGTTAGAAAAAATCATCCCGTTTTCAGGATCAGGGGTGGGAAAAAAATTAGAGTCAGTAAGCTGACCGTTGTCAATGGGAGCCGGTCGCCGGCTCAGGTATTACGCTGCGCGCGGTTAAATCGTCGAGTGGCGCCTTTATGAAATTCCTTCCTGCGCACAGCACCGGTTTGCTTAATCTGATTGCAGCCGTTTCTGCCATTGCCAACATACGCTCTCCAGGGAAATTGCAGTAGCGTTTGGGCAGCTTGTAGATCACTCAAAAATACTGTAAGATGTACTGGCAAAAGTAGCTTATGTACCCCCACTCATATATCCCTAGTCCCAGCATTTCGTCTTGCAAAAACGGTGGTTATAGAGTTTTGTGGGGTAGGAAAATAGGATATGCAGAGAAGGAAATTTTTAGAAGTATGTGTTAAGTGAAAAAAATGTGGCCGAAGTCTCTTCCCGTAACCGCTGGAGCAGGTTGTTCCGCATGTAAATTGAAGGTGTGCGCGACGCTTCACGCCGTGGACTATACTAATCTAACTCCAGACGGTATGTTGGACCTCAAGTAAGTTGAAGTAGACGACCTCCTAACCACCATTTCAATTTTTCGGGAAATTCAAGAAACCTGCAATTCGTAATCGGGTTTTTCTGCAATAAGTTAAACGATAATACAGATTAGGAAAATCTAGGGATATAAATCAACAACACTTCTAAATACAGTAAAATAAAAATGCATTTAGCATTTATTAAAGTATATTCCACTGCGTGTCCTAATTCCTCACCCATAAAATCCTAATGCCACCGTATTCGTAGGAAACCATGTAGGGAGTAGGGATTAGTAAGTGGGGCTACATAGGCTACTGTTGCCGATGTACCTAATATCTTTTGGAAAAGCGCTGGCTCCTGCGACCACCATATTCTGCCCCACGGGAGTGATTAAGTGGATAGATGAACATGTAAGGGGTTCTGGCTGGCAGTTCGTCCGTGCTCTGTAGGTGCTACGTGATGAGATACCGTGGGAAATCCATGACGCTCTGCATACACTGCTACAACTACTGCTGTTTCATTCCCTTGGCCATTGCGAATGCTTCGGTTTTGTGTCCCCCTGTAAGCGACACGCGCCATCATTCCGTCCCGTAGCTAACTTACCCTGTGACTGAAGCACTGATGGCAGCCGAAACTCTGCATGCATTTCAACAGTCTGTAGTGGGCACTAACACCACTATGGGAACCCGTGATCGCTGACTCATCACGCCAAGGCTGCAGTCACACTGACTGCCCGCACCCTGTCCACCTGTCACTCAGTGTCTGGCGCGACCTACTAACACACCCAGTCTCGCCTGCGCCCACATCGCAGCGTAACCTCACGCGGTCCAACCAATCACCTCCAAGGCTGCATAAAACAAAGACTTCAAGACGGTGACTGCCGCCAGATATCACTCCAGAGCTAGCCTGCCTCGCGGCTTGACGTTCGCTTCGGCAGTCAAGACTTCGTCCTAACAATTATTCTTTCCGTCTGTACAGAATACACTCTTCCTTTAACTCTGGCCATCCCATGACCTCTGTCTCCTCTCCTAACGAACGGGGTCTGGAAGATCGCAGCCATTAGGGTTAAACCTTCTTAGCCTTCACACTCCTCGATACACTTTTCTCTGCAGAGTCAGTGGCTTACGAGGTCGGATGACCTTATTCTCTTACCAATGGGCACTAAAACATGCCAGCCACAGCCTCTCATGCAAGTCACAAATGCTCCTGCAACCTGGCTTATTCATGCCAGCCATAGCCACTCGCGCTGTTTGCAACTTTACTTTGGTACGTACCTTTTTACTAAATTTCCATATTCTTCCTTCGTTTGAATTCTTTTATCAACGAACTACGGTCTAGGAAGGAAGCACTGTAGTGGGCGCTTGTGCAGTTGTGGGAACCGGTGATCACTGACTCGTCACGTCATGCCTGTACACACGCTAACTGCCGGCAAACTTTCGATCTCTCGCTCAATGTCTGGCGCGACCTACTAACATGCGATGTCGTGGTCTGACCAAGTACCATTAAGGATGATAAAAAAAAGACAACTAACGGTGGCTTCCCGGATTACTGCCGCTTGAACACATTCCAGACCCGATCCGACTTGGGAACGGATTCAGTAGTCGCGAGCCAATCCTCCTTCAAAATATTATTCTTTCTGCCAATAGTAGAGAATATGCGAGTTCCAGGAAGCAGTTCAGAAGAAGAAGATGCGATCACTGGAACAAGAGTTTTATTCGTCTGACGTTTCGAATTCCCTCGGGAATCCTTAATCATAGGTGATGATAACGTTGTCATGGTCATGCGTAGATGCCTGCCTGCCTGTACAGAATACACTCTTCCTATCACGCTGTCTTTCCCATGGCTTCTCTCATCCCCTGCGGACTTAGGCCTGGAAGATTGCAGCCCTTAGGGTTCAACCTCCTTAGCCTTAACGATCCTCGATAAGTCCGTCGCGATTGACAGTGTAAGGTGTCGTCCACGAAGGTCGTGTGGGAAGGTGACGTACATCTGCTAGAAAAAAAGGAGTTCTATAACCTACTGAATCCACAGCATGACCTTCCCTCGCTGACGGATGTTCACCGATCACCAACTAAACTCACTCAACTCACTTTGCCTAGAAGCTCATTTTCAAGCCCACCAGCAGCAGCCACATCACCGCGAAGTTCTTGTTTCCTATTGGTAGTATTTCTCATTTTAATTATCGCGCGCTTGCCAACCATTAGGTTATTTAAATAACCATTCCTATTATCCTCTGGATTTATACGCGCTCTACTTTTAAATTTCCTTCTTCTTTCCCCTGATATGACCCAGCCATAAAAGCCATATTACCAGCGGTCCCCTAAGACACAATCCTGGGGGTGTAAGGTTGTCTACCAACTTCACTGCTGCCACAAATTTTCCCCTTGACGAGTAACTGTTTGAATCCTCATAAACTCTCACATGCAGGGCGGTACCGTCTCACACATATATTTCCCTTCCTATAAACAACATATATTTCCTCTCCTAATGCTACGACTTTTAAGTGATTTTTTAAAATTATTCCTCAGTTTCATTTTGCATGGCCTCATTATAAATATTAAATTGGCCACTGTGTATGCTTGGTCATTCGGTTCACGATTTATTCACTAATATGTGTCTCTAATAATTTGTTGCGACAATATCCATGCGGTTTCCATAGAAGATGCCCCCAGAACTGAGTTTATTAGTTACAGGCACAGTTAACCCTCACCTATTTGCAATTCGGCAGTCAAGCTTCACTTACTTTTAGATTTTCTTTCTCCTAGAGAATATCTAACATATTTGCTATTGATTTTTGTGACTGGGTACATTTGATTTGCATACTCTAAGACTTCTCACTATTTCGTAAATATTATTTTTCAATGCATGAATTCGCAGGAACAGTGAGTATATCTGAATCGCTGTTGACTCCAATTTGCAGTCAATCCCACAGGGCTCAAACCTCATGGTATGCAGATACGCGAAATCATAAACATTAATTACAGCCAGACTACCCAAACTGGGCTCCGATAACTGACTAACTTCAATCTTCTTACTATGCGGAACACAATTTCCCAATCCGGACATACCAGAGCTACAAAATATTCCGCGTACTCTGTGAAAACCTTCTTGCTGAATCTACCCAGAAGGTGCTTAACTTCAGCGATGAAAGTCGAAACAATAACTGCAAGAATAGTTAGAGCGTTAGAATTCTAATCAAAAGGTCGCGAGTTCGAGCCCCGGGTGAATATGACTGACTGATGATGGCTAATGAGCGAGCCAGAAATATCCGTTCCAGTTTCGCTAGTATTTTCCGGTAATGATGTCTACATGACCTTCAGCCAGTTTCGACAGGTAGGGCACAGCGCACTTGCAATCTTCTCTAATTTATTGCTCTTATCAGTATTTGACTGGCAGAATAAACACATCTTCCTAAGAGTGCCAGATAATTTAACTGGCACTGTTCAAATCGGTAGAACTAATAACATTTGGCAAAGGTAATCCCTTCTGTCGGCCAAAGAACAGTTTAGAACGACGGAGAATGAGAAGGATTGTAGGGGTTAGGAAGTGGAGGAGAGGAGTGGAAACACCACCGTTTAGAAGGATAACTTCATAAGCGAACATATTCTAGGGTGCCTGCCTCCTCTAGGCATGCATATACGTCGACTATACGGTTAATCAAAATTGGCACAAGCGTTTTTCTTATTCTAGATATGAGAAATGCACTGTACCATGCAATACCAAAATGACTAGTGTACAAGCTGCCCTCGAGCTAGCTGAAGTTCGCTGGGTAACGCCTATTAGCTATGGCAGAAGCGGCTGCAATCAGAGTAAGCTAACCGGTCCTGTGCGCCCAAACGAAAGTTCGTAAAAGCGCCCCAGTTGCCCTGCTCGATATTCGACAATTCGATCGCGCATGCAGCTAAATACTTCGCGCGACAACCGGCTCCCCGTGACACTGTTCAGACTGCTGACCCCAATTTTGTCCCTCTCCCCGACCGCATATTTTATTTAGGTAATTACGCTCGGGACAAACCCATTTACATTTTTAATTTTTCAATGGAAAAGTACACATCTTTCAAATTCTACAATAATTTTAACAATAGCATCCTTTTTAGGACCGCCAATAAAACTTTGGTACGAAGTGTCTTCTTCTGACTGATCTTTGACGTCAGATAAATGGAATAACTTCAAGTGACATAAGATGGTTGAAAGAATCATCGATCATGTTGTGCTCACCTAACTGTGTTCGCTGATTTTTTGGACAGCTGGGCCGGCTGTCCTTTGTCATAGTGTAAACTGACTTTATCGAACAGCAGTTCAAAGTTGTGGTTGTGTGTGTTGGCCATGGGCTGCTCGATTTTTCTATGTTCGCTGCTTGGGCCTCCGTGTGAATTTTGGCATAACTTGACGGCAGTTTGTTCGTGTTTCGTCGAAACGGAAGAGCATGCTGGTAATCCCGCTCCCTCTCCCGGTGGTTTCGTCATGGGGTCACCTATGTTTGCAAATCCTAAGTGCAGAAGAAGAAGACTCGATCGCTGGGACAATACGTTTATTCGCCTGACGTTTCGACATCCGCCGCCGATTCATGATCAGAGACATGAGTCGCAGAAACAGGTTTCTGCGTCTGCTACTTATGTCTCTGATGATGAATCCGCGATGGGTGTCGAAACTTCAGGCGAATAAACGTACTGTCCCAGCGATCGAGTATTCTTTTTCTCAATTGCTTCCTGGGACACGCATGTTCGCTTGTATTGGCAATCGTAAGTTCGGTTTTACCTTGTCTTGTCAACTTCGATATTCAAGGAGGAGGCCGAGGAACCTCAGAAGCTGAAAGACTGACGCTTAAGGCATGGTACTCAGACGCCAACTCCGTCAACAAGCATCTGGACCTATCACAGGGGGTTAAGTGAGTTAAACCCGGCAACTGCGATCTTCAGACCATGGTCACTTAGTGCAGAAGAGAAGTCGATAAAGGCCAGAGTAGAAGGAAGAATGTATTTTGTACACAAAGGAAAGGAGAATAGATGGACAGAGATTTGACTTGGACAGCATACAACTGACAAGGAGAGCCAAGAGAGCCAGTCGAGTCCAAGTGCGGTTTTTAGCAGCAGGCATGCAAGCAGCAGCGAGAACGGGCATTGGCTGGTTGCCCTGAAGGTTATTGGCCAGCAAACTGCATCGACCAAGGCGTGAATACGTCCTATTTGCCCATCGGGGGAGACAAGCATTTGCGGGACCTGATTGGCTGCTGCAGAGGCCGCCTTAAGTGCAGAAGTACTCGTTAGCGGCAGCGAGCCTTCGGACATGCTCGCCTATGTTGAGTGAGTCACCACAGACCTTCCTGCAGCCTACAAACTCCCACGTCATTGCACAAGTAACAGAAAAGACCAGGTCAAACCGAACTTAAGATTTGCAGGTCAAGACGACCCCGTGACGAAACCACTGGAAGGAGAATCAGGATTACCAGCATCCTCTTCCGTTTCGACGAAACTCAACACCAGCTGCTGTCAAGTTATGCCAAAATCCACACGGAGGGCCAAGCAGCGAACGTAGAAAAATCGGTCAGCCCATGGTAAACAAGTAGATGCACAAGTTTAAAATTGCTGATCGATGAAGTCAGTTCACGCTTTGAAAAAGGACAGCCGGCTCAGCTGTGTGAAAGTTCAGTGAACAAACTAACACATTTTGGTGAGCAAAATATGATCTGTGATTCTAATCCCGGAATTCTGCCTTTTGCATAAGTGAGACAGTTTAAAGAGGTAATAAGCGATGCATTTCCACGGCTCTTTCTAGAGTCTTTCATGAAGTGCTGTGCTTAGCAACAATCAACTTAATATTTGGAAAGAGAAGATCATAACGCACCGTGCATTGCAGCCTCATACGCAGCGATAGTAGGTATAACTCACAACTTATGTGCTCGGCAGTTTCGCTACTATTTTTTCTTATTCTTCTTCTATTGCAGATGATGCCGTTATTTTGAATTGTTTAGGCAATGTTGACAGTATAAGAAGGCTGGAAAGGGCTCTGCCGCCCATAAATGTACCCCTGGCACCTGCTCAACATACTCCGGACACTGGGCACATCGGGTTTATTCGATGGCAGGTGTCAGAGTTGCGTCATTGGTACAGAGCATCTGTAGGGAAATCTGGGACATCATCGGATACATTTCCATTCTAAATAGTCAAAAATATGCCAGGCCCAGGAAGCCGCTCACGCATCCATGCCAGAGCACGGCTTCGATTTCGAACACGTGCGAATACTGGGTTAGTCGGACGACCGAATCTCACGCCTCTTGCAGGAGGCATGACACACAGGCTGACTCTATAAATAGGCATATTGATCTCCCAGATACCTATCTCGCGTTGCGCGAGCAATGCCAGGGCTCAAGGTTACTCGTGGCGGAGCAAACAAGGGGAACTTAAGGTCACTCATGGCAGAGCTGATTTAATCATGCAGTGAGTTGTACGTTTTCATTCCTTGACAATGGTCTCGAGTGAGATTCCGAAACGTCTGGCAAATAAAATATTGGTCCCAGAGAGCATCTTCCTGCCTCCAATACATTTAAATGCACAGGCAGGATAAGAATGGGCTGTAGCTACAACACAATGCATCAGAACACAATATGCTCGATAATAAACCTTGAGCGCATGGGAGAAACCACAGATAACTTTTATTACATGGAACAGTTAGTGAAGTGATCCACAACCATCAGCGAGCGTACACGTCAAAGGTCATTTGGAGTCCAGATGGAAAATTTAAAAAAAAACTTGACCGTCCAGAAACTGAGTTTTAGTACGCGACTAGCACCTGCTCCTTCAACTATTAAGCTGACCTTTGTTAAGCTGCAGTCTTACTCATCGCAGGCATCCTAGAAATGGCGCAAAGTAGAGTAGAACTAGTAACTATTTACTCCAGGGCTGTGCAATACAGCAAGAATCAACTACAGTTAACCAGAACCTGTAGAAGCTTCTGAAAATGCTAGCCCACTTATCGAACATTATATTTTTGGATTTTAACTGCGGGCTAGATGCGTTTCTGTATATTTCGTGTTAGGTCTACGGCTTAAATGGTAAGTAATGCACGTGGTACGCGTGATTAACTGGGCAGATTTTTGAGGCTATAACAAGGATTTGGTTATAGTGCCTTCCTCCAAGACTGATGGCGATCTTGATTTACGCAATTATTTTTTTCTAACAAACGGTCAACTGGAAATAATGTTTAATAACATACGGCATTTCAAAGGATTCTTCTGCACAAATCTCTCCCTTACATAGTTATCTTAGTTCGCGAATTGGCAATTATCAGCTCCATTGTGTGGTCTGATAAAACGATGACTTTAAGGTTATCATCGAGAAAACTTTAAAGAACTGTCAAGATGTAGCCGACATCAGTTAAGCTTTCGAAACCTGAGACAGCGCCCCCAAGTGTGACAGCCGCAAAAATAATTTGAATTTTGAGTTTTCAGTGGAGCTTACATTTAAGTGCCCAACATTATTGAAATAATCTATTTTTTAACACCAACGTTTGGCGCGCCATAAGTAAAATGATAAATTGTAACGATCCCAGGAAACTGAATGGGTTTGTTCGACTGAGGTGGGCCGTGTTTACGCGCGAACCTGGGATGAAGATGTGAAGCTCGTGAGAGAGTGAAAATGACCGGTGCCCCTTCCTTCCAACTGCCGACCCTTCCCGCAGTCCCAGAATTAGCTCTCTAAGGCGTTCTTTAAAGGCTGTCCTGTTTCCAACTAGCTCTCATCGTGCCTCCCCACAACTGGCTAAAACTATGCCCATCCAACGACTCCGGCTTCCAATCCTCTACCTGCAGTTGCAACGTGCTCTGTGCTCCCCACCGGTTATGTAGCTTCTTTGACAGCAACGCTCTCTATCCAGACGCCGTAACTTGTCCTTTTGTACGCCCCTTTTTCCCTAGATATTCTCCACTTATTGCTCTTAGTACATGCTTAACCTTCTTCACAGACTTACCGTTTTCTATCGTATGTATGCGTTAGGACGACTTTGACAGTTCCGTTCAGACCTTCCTTAGACCGTACTTACCACCGGCATTCGACGTTACGCAGTGTATACCAGCTATCCCACAACCGTGACCAACAAGAGCATGACAAAATACTACCAATTTACTTGTAGCTTACTTTATTTTTCTGTTTATGTTAAGTAGAATTTTCACTTTATTCTTCAGGTTTCTTAGTTTTATTTTAGTTTTGGGTTTCTGTTTAGCTATCTAAGTTTATTTTATTTCAGTTTACCCTTAGTTAGTAGGGCTTTAGTTCATTTTCAGTTGAATTTTAGATGTATTAGACCATTTACTTTACCTAAGTTTAGGTAATTAGGTTGACTTAACTTACTAACTCATGATTTGGAACTCCAAAGAAACCTGGGTCAGAGAACAGCGGTCCTTGACCGTCTTGAAACTTTCGAGTTAACTTTTAATTAAGTGAACACTGAAGGAAACGTTTCCTTCATTATCATTTTATATTTGTTCTATTGTAGTTTTAGATTCATTTTTAGTTTAGTTAGTCCAGCTTTCTTACGTTTACCTTTCTTTCTTTTATTTACTTTAGTAGTTTTGTTTTGTAGGTAAGTTTTGTTTGTAGTAATGCCATGCGGATAGCATATTACTTTTTAATTCACTTTGCGTTAACCCCTGAAAGTCTGAGTTTTTTGCGTTGTTTCGCACAAACTGTATAATGTTTATTTCCGTCGGTCCCGTATTACACAAGGATAGGATTTTGACGTAGTGTTTTGGGAGCTCTGTGAAAATAAATATTGGACTCCTGAGGTCAGCAAAATGTCGGCTGGACAGCCCAAATAGCATTAACTTCTAGCATACAGGGCTGATATTGCTGAGCACAGTATCGCACCCATTGTTGAAAGTCAGTAATAATTATTGGATTGCCAATAATTATAAGTTGGGATGCCAGCTGGATTCTGTTGTAGGCATTTAGATATGCTTTCTCCAACAAAAGAGTGCCATTGGAAGAAATGTCCGAGCTTTCTGGTAAATTTCTAAATACTGTAGTTGACTGGTTTGATTTCTACGGTCACATCTCCTAAATGATATCTGCCGCTAGGTGGTATACCTGAATAAAACACCGGCACACCTGGAAGGGTCAATGTAGCGCTTGTACTCAAATCACTACGATCATCAGGCCAAATTCCCAGGTTGGAGGTAAAGGCAGAAGTTACCTTCGAGAGAAAGTAATCTGTATCTGTATACTTAATAAAAGTGAGTTGTCTGTCTGTCGTGTTTGCCTCCGTCGAAGGGGTCACCTCTAAAAAGCCTTCTGCGCCTTCGACGCGCGTGTGGCACTGGCATGCGCATGTGTGTCTCTCTACTGTCCGAGCATGTGCAATGGCATGCGCGTGTGTGTGTCTCTACTCTCCGAGCATCTGACTGCTTTCATTGTTTGAGCGTCTCATTCTTCCGTGCGCGTGAGGATTGAGCGATCATGTCGCTGTCGCCCCGACTGACACCCGACGTGACAGGCGGATGTGAATACGCCACGGGGGTTGGGCGGGAGTGGGGAAGGGGCCGTCGCGTCCAGGTCGTCGCGGCCGCTTGAAACGTCACCACCCCCTCCTCCCGCCGCTAATGCAGCAAGGGCTACAACGGTGTTTGCGCAGCTGTTTCATACTCACTGACAGTAAGGCTCGATCAAAATTTAAGAAACGCATTGTTTTTTGTGGAGGGCTCAAAGATAGAAGTCTCAGGGCCTTCGTGATTCTGTGCTAGCATTTACCCTCTCCCTCTCACCATCTTTGCACATATTTAGAAGGGTCTACAAGCCTCCGGCTACCACAGGCATATGCATTCAGTATCGTCAGAAGTGCTCTTCAACTATTAGGTCATCCTAAATGGCCCGCTGGCTCATAGTTGCCTTCTGCTTTTCAGCTCCCTTCGACAAATGCTATGAGGCTATAGCAAGGGGAACCTGCAGAGCAACAATTGAAAAATACGGCTACAATGTTGTCACGGGCGCATGCGAGCATTTTACCTACAGCGGCTGTGCCGGAAACGAAAACAGATATGAAATGCTCGAAGATTGTGAAAGTGCAACAGCGGATGTACCCAGCCAGCCATTGTGGCAGCACTACAAGCAGTAATTCGGAGATACAAGTTGTGGATATAGTGACATTGTTGAGAAGCAATAGAAACGGTAGCTGGAAAAGAAATGAACTTGCAGAAAGTTTCAAGTTTCCGAAAAAGCACATCATTTGTTGCAGGAGCATTGGAAGATACGCGTACTTGGTATAAAGTGAGCTGTAGAATTAGACGTGATTGGTAGTAATACGCAGTAATCAGGATTAGTTGTTTAAGATATCAGTTAGGGCAGATATTTTATTTAGTGGAATATATTAATCATTAACCAAATCAGTAATTCGTCTTGCCAACCAAAGAGCCCAATTCCTACCCCGGCTTTAAAGTGTAACCTTATATGCGAAAGTCAAGTTTAGTCTACACTCATAGACTTTAAATATACTTATCTGTAGCGAAAACGGAAAGTGACTTCTGAGGATCATTCAAAACCAAATTTCACCCAGAGGGCAAATCGGATTAGCTCTATCCCGCAGCTGTGTCAAGCAGCGGCAACGTACCGGTGAGACACCTAGTTGAGTTCTTTGCTGGTATCCGTGCAGCTGGAATGCTAAACTACAAGTTCAGCCTCGAAATTATCAGATTCTACTGCTCCTAAACCAACTGAATCAGTGGGAAGATTGATATTTCCTGATAACCTTGCGTTGCTCTAAAGAATTTTATGATGCCTGGACTACGACAGACATCGTAGGCAGCTGATAAAGGTGTGCATGGGTTACTGATTCACCAAAACGTGTTCTACAGATTCGTCGATAACCCTTCATGTCTGTGTGCCAGGAGAGAATGCTGCCAGCTGTCTGGATGACACTGAAGATCGAGCTTGTGATTTCGTCGGTTAAATTGGATGTCTACTGTCAAATTAAATGAATCTGTCCAGCTTAGTAACGTGAGTTCCGCCGATATTGATAGGAAACTTGGTATTTGGCTCCAGAAATAAAGAGCCACTTTTCGAGTCATTACCGCACCAACATCAAGGATGGGTACTGTAATCAAGACCGTTGGGGACTCGGTTGTGGACTAAGGAGTGCTCACTGCATTACATACAGTCACCTGTTTCCGATCATATAGGCGGCTGGCTAAAGGGTGGCTGTGTTTTTTTTAAATGATGCACTTGGAGGGGTCTAAGTCTTGGGTTTGCTCAGAGCATTAGAATCAGCATGCCGAATTGCGTATAGAAAAAGAGGAGGAGACATAGTGTAAGGAGTGTATTCGATACAGAAATACTCTAACGGCCAGAGTCATCTGAATGGTGCCAATCGCTTGACCTGTGCGCGCGCGTCCGTCGGCTGTCATGCTGTGGACGTGAAGGCGTAAACAAAATGCGAGATTTAGTTGCTGGCCGCATATTTAATTGATTGGCCGATACCAGTTTGTAGGCGCCTGTTATTGGTTGTCCCATAGGCAAGTCAAAAACGACGAGCAGGTGAACTAGTCTTCACGAGAGCTCTTGCAGGGATAGAAGCCGCTACAACCCACCACACACCTTCTCCTGTCTCCCCGTAACCGGTCGAAGTGAGACAGGACAGCGAGGCCAATGATGTCATAAATGGATAAGGAAGAAATTGTGGAGAGCACCGGATCAATTAAGTTATTTTCTTGAGTTTTCGTAATCTTACAGGAGTCCAACTTCAGAGATATGAGGATAAGTTGATTGGCCTCTGGCCACTATAATAACCCTCCTTTTGGTTGCTGCTTCCTATCTCCGAAGATCGACTCCTGTGAGATTCTGAAAGCTCAGGACAATAAATTAATTGATCCAATGCTCGCCACGTCTTCTTCCTTATTCACGCAGATACTCGGAAATAAAATTTTTTCCTTCAGTTAGGATGTCACGAATTTTTCATTAATATGCCTATGCAGGTTCGAAAGCATGATCATGGCGAACTCTATAGCCCGAAACTGAGTCAGACAAATGATGTGACCTGTGCAGATGTGCGGCTGGGGCACTTTTCGTAGGGTCTGCTGGCGTGATCTCTTCAAAGCGTGCCGGTGAGTTGGCAATTTTGTATGAGCTGGCGTCATCTACCGACTTCAGTGCAACTGCGGAATGTGCAACTACGTTGGAGAAGCCAGCTGGCAGCTGAAAACGCGAGTGCACGAGTATCAGCCGACGTTAAGAAGATTGGATTCATAATTGGAGGTAACAACCCATGCTGCGCAGATGGGACACGACTCCAACTTTGACACTGTCAAAATTGTGGGTCGAGATTATTATCGAACATCGAGGAAAATTAAAGAATCCTGGATGGTGACCGGTGGTTCAGTAAAATGCTCCATAACTTCACCGGTCCCCCATGTTGGATTAAGAATCCTCTTATCCGGGGACAGATATGGCGTGGAACAACCTGGGCCATCAACGATAACCGCGGCCAACGTGTTAATGCCTTAAACAACTCGGGGCTTGACGAGGGACGATGAAAAGAACGCACATGAGGATACAAACAACATCCGTGGCACGGTGACAGACGGGGTGAATGGGGAGGCTGACTTCAAGGTGGGAGACACACAGTGACTCAGCTATTATTTGTAAAACACGTGCAGGGAGTAAAGAGTGGCATAAAGATGAAGGTCATGAGCCAGAATGTCCATTCTCTGAAGATGGGTAGACGAGACAACTACTCGAAACATCAGGCGACTATTAAAGTTCTCCCGGCGAACGCTCCTCTTTCTTCTGAGTTACCACCTGGGAATCGAGATTTCAGCAGTAGTAGAACAAAAAGTAAAAGGAAGTGCCATGCTAGAGTAATACGCACACTTAACTGCATCGATCGGCAAAGGTATCAATTATATTTATGAGTTGTGAAAGACTTTTAGGCTAATTAACCCGGGTGCGAAGCGTGTGTTTGCGGATTAGACTACTCTGACATTGACAAGGCAATGAAGACAAAAATATTGATCAGCATCACGGCGTCGGCGGTGCGATGTGATGCGATGCAGAATTTTAATCACGAGCACCCAAAAAGTAGTTGGCAAGCGTTCTAGGAGTACGGACCGCGGCATGGGTAGCGAATTAAGCCCTTTAATGCTATGGAACATGGATACATAAAACAGTGCCATAAAACGGACTAAGGTATAGATTTGCCGCGCAATCTTCCAGCGGATAAATCATGCTACCACAGAATCGCACATTCGCATACGAGCCTTTAAGAAATTTCAGATTTTCATGAATGTACATAAGAAACTATTATGTGGTTCGGCGTCGTCCCCTTTTCTCAAAACAGACGGCCTAACTCCTCGTCTTCATTAAAGTCTGTTCTAGCGAGCCAGAAAATGGTGCACCGGTCTTGTCGCCCGCCTGCTACACATGAAAAGATGCAGCCAAACCACAAATCAGTCCCGCCTAACAAGTCTGCGCACGAGTTAGCCATTAGCGCCACCCATCTTCAGACTTTTCGGCTCTGTTTTCGGTGTAAATGTGGCCAAAGCCGAGATGTCACCACCTAATCACACTTTCTTTTAGTTCCCAAGGAAGAACGCCGTACCAAGGGGGTGCAAAGGCAGACGTCTTAATGTGTACCTAGAACAACATATTATAGGTAAACAACGCGTGCACAGGCATGTCCACCGGACCAATCAGATACCGTCCCGGAGCGAGTAGTGACACGATTGGATTCTGACTCAGCGGATGGATTGTCAGATTGTTAGCTAGGACGCATCTTTAAAGTTCAAATTTTTGATTCATTGACTGGCAGTTTCGCTCTCAGCGCGTAGGCTGATCGAGAGCCCACCGTGAGCGCGGCTATCTGCCTGCAGGCATGCGCACTGACAACAGCTTTGTCACCAAGTTATTCGATAAGGATGACTCCTAGCAGTCTTGGCACATGGTACAGGTGGGTGAGGAGGAAAGAGCGAGTGCAACAGATGCCGTGTAAGTATTCTATACCTCAAAATTAATTAACGCGAAATTTGCCATACCTGCGCCAACATGTTTGGAACATTCGTTCGAACTGTCAGCGCGTGTCAAGTTATGTGGGAGTCTCAGGGGTCGATCATGAGGAAGGTGCTATCAAGGCGGATGCCCACAGATGTACCAATAGAACCACACAAGCCAAACACGTACATGAGCATGAAATACAGAGAATGTCGAGGTGAGCGTCTTCTCTGCTATCCTCTCTGTCATTCTTTCCAAGCAATAATTTGTGCCATCCTACTAGGGCATAGAGAAGATCCAAAATGCAGTTAATTTTGGAAGAAGGCAGTCCCACGAACCCTTTGTTATAGCCTAAAAAATAGGCATGTTTCGCGTACAGCACTTATCATTTTAACAGTAAAACATTCACGGAAAAACACAATTTGTCTAGCATGTAAAATTTGCCCTCTTATTTTCCATTTATGGCGTGACATTTTCAGAACTTTCAAGGAGTTATCTTTAACTTACCTCTACCGACAATGTATCGCACACTCGTTAAGGACATATCAATAGTTATACTCTACATATTTTAGGATGATTGACCGCGGCTGAATATTTTCGTGCTTTCATCATTTTTTTGTACCAGACTGCATAACCTCGTAGCCTCACGCAAGTGACAGGGAGATGTATTTGACCGCAAGGGCGCAAAGGTTTGAGTAGCAGCCATTTGAACTCAGAATTGCCTTTAATATAAAGTCTCGCTTTTAGTGGACCGACCTTTAAAGGGAGCTCCCACTAAGCACATCGTGTTCAAAGACAATTGCGGTTTCCCTTATGTGCTCAACGTTTAGCATCTCAGTGCTCTTGGTCGTGGGCATCAGCTTTGACATGCAGCTACATAATACTTTTATCTCAGCCTGTATGGACAACAGAGGTATCTTGATATACTCCAAGTATTCTACGCTAAATTTGTAGAGACGCAAGTCTGCCATTTGCCGTTCAGAAAATCCGATGTGTCAAGTGTTCGGAGTATGCTATCTACATGTCAGGGGCACGAGTATGCATCACAATGTCCGTTTCAGCTTCCCTGTTATGCAGCTATTGTGGATTTTGTTCCAAATAACGGTAGCGTCTGCAAAACTATGCGAGTTTACGAGGATATGGAGCATATAGGATGTGAGCTATACATAAAGTCTCTTCGCATAGGTCTACGGCGCTCGGTGAGTTGTAATCTTCTGTCCAAATGCTAACTGTGTTTTTCCTCTCACACGAATCGTTTAATCTTGCTTCATTCTAAAAATTACTTTCTGTATTTTAAAAGGACGTTTTTTTAACTGCGGCCCAAAATCGGCCAGACGAATCTCAGTTATGCTATTCGAAAGGGTCATTTTTTCTTCATTTTTTGTTCCCATTTTGATGCTTATAATCATATTAGCATTTCGCATGTACGAATGTGCGAGTACACGTCAAGATTTAACTGGTGTTTGTAGTTTACCTTCTAAAGGTAACTGATATTTTGTTTTTAGGTTTATTTTTTCAAATTTAAATATACTCTACCATTTTAGACGGAAATGTCTCACGTTTACGAAATGCAAGTAGTTGTGGTTGTGGAAAATGTCAAGATCTCAATGGATTTCCAACAGTCAACGTCAGCCTTTGATAGGCTGCGAAACATACGCCTAACATTCACAAGTAGGCAAACCGGATATCAATATATAGAGACGGTTTTACGCGATCTCCTCGAAACGTGTTTGCCGACCACCTGTCACGTTGCTGCTAATACCGATTATTATTCAAAGTATGTGAGGTTTATCTAAGCAACGAATGTAGCATTTATACTGTTGTCTTACCCTCTAATAAATCCTTGGTGCCAACTTGTCTTCTCTTCAAGTCAAACCTTCCATCTGTAGGCAATACATGCACGTTAGCTTTAACAAAATAGTATTATTTCCGTACGTATTGCATTAATGTTGGGGAACTTAGTCCAAAATAAGAATTTTATTTCAGTCACAGTGAATCACCTTGTGCGCTAGTACAGCTCGTAACCCGTCCAACTGGCATACTTAAGAAGTTAGCATACGCTCGACAGGAACTAAGAGGTCGGTACTCGAGACGGAAGCAACATAAATTACGTTGTTCAATGCTGTTTATCACTACTCCATCCGTGTTAGAGGATAGGTTAGCCTTCCATATTGATGATGCGGGCATTTAGATCTGCTTAATCTCTCTCTCGTACACCCAACGGCGTTTTGTGCTAACAGACGTCTAATGTACGCCGGAATGTTTCATACAGCAGGCAGAAGTATGCTTTATCGGCTAGTGAAAATGTAAGTGCTTAGACCTGCAATTGGCGTGGACGTTATTTATGTGGTCGTGCAAAAAAAGCTTCCTGACATAAGGGTAAGCTAGGTAGCCTGTAGAAATTTGAACCCCATATCATATAGAGGAGAAATCTAAGGTATGTACCCACTGAAGTTCTCGACTGACTGCAGGAAGTGCAGGAGACGGGATGCCAGCACCTAAAAGAAGCCTCCATGTAACGGCTGGAAGGTACGAGAGCCTGAGATGAAGGCGAACCAAACCTGACGAGAAAAAATTGTGCCGACAAAAAAAGAATGTTTCTCAATCAGAAATCTGGGAAGACAGAGTAGGTTGGAGCATCTCCTACTGCGAGAAAATGAGATTTATAGGGAGAGAGAGATCTGTCACGCGCTTGATTTTAGCTGTGTCCTTAGGCAAGTTGTACAGCCCTGAGTGTCTGCGCATTTCGGAACTTTTGACCCCGGGACTTTGGCCTTTGTTGCCTGTTGCCAATCAAAGTAAAGAACGCACATCGATTAGACTCGGGCTTTGGCGCGCCTCAAGCGGCAAGTCGGCTGGAGCCTAAGTAAATTTTTATGTGCGAACACAGTCTTGTCAGACAAAGGACCGATGAGTCATCGCAGCAGTTCTGGCCACGGGCTACCAAAAGCCCACACTGGCATGCACGCGCAAGCCGTTCTGATCAGCTTCCGAACGAAAGACTGCTGATGATGTTGGCTCAAGGATGCAAGTCGCTTAAGGTCACGCTTGCTAACCCCAGTGAAAAAGCGCTGAATGAATAGTAATCCGCACTTTATCTGTAAAAGGGGCTGTCCCTCGCGCGGTCGACCTGAGCAATGTGGGTGCCTCTGCACATCAGAAAGTCGGCAGATGTACTTTATTGTAGGTAGCGGTGTGAACAACTACCTGACGACGTGTCTGTATGCCTGTGCAGTAAACTAAGGCTGTGGAGAGATTGTTGCGAACCGGCATAAGGGTTTAATCTGTCCAAAATCCGTGCGTATGACATAAATCCACACCGTCACATTGTAAACATCAATCTGCAGTCTGAGCAGTATGCTATACTAAAGCAGGACTTAATTAATAATACACATGAAATCAGTGTACAGAAAGCATGTCCTCAAAGCCGGTCCTCAAGGCCTAACAGCCAATACTGACAACCAACCGCATAGTAAATGGTCAATCTATTCGCTATTCTATTCCAGCGTGGAAAAAACAGCAAAGCCGAATTGCAGACCTCTAACCCTAACTTATCCATTCAGCGTATCATAGCGGTGACTAAATGTAATTGTAGATTGCGTTTCGTACTGGTATACGGACAATTCAGGTGGTCATTCAACTACTAGCACTAGCAAAAAAAGCAAATTTTGCTAACGAAGCCGAAGAGGCTACCCTAATTGAAAGCCCGGATCAGAATTCGAAACAAATAACCGCACAGCTCAACGGATCACCGAACTACACTCAAGAAACACAAGCATCAGTTCGGTCGTAGCTTTCAACAATACCCACTACATGCTTCACAGTCTGGCGGTGCAGGAATGGCTGCCGTTTAAGTGATAGTAGACTTACATTGCATCTGCCCTACTCTGTCTTCCTTCAACCACCTGTGTCCTGACAATCTTGAAAAAAATATGATAGCTTTTAACCCTGCACTCAGCATCAAAACCTGCCTTTGACCCTAACATGATGAATCCAGCATGTGCCCAAAAAAACTTCAAACACAACGCTAAGATTAATCCCTATCCGAAGACTTCATCGTAAACAAAAGTCCACCTCCAATGTTTAAATTACCATTAAGGTCTAAACCTAACTGTAACGTTTAACCCTGAACCAAACACTAATTCTAACCCTCAAATAAACGCTAGCTTCCAAAATAACCTGAATCGTAATCTTACTCCAACCCTTAATATGAATCCACCCTAACCCATACCTACATGCATCTATTTTTATTGCGGTCAGCAACACACGTAACACTAATTTGCCATGCTTACTTAAATGTAATAAGTAGGAACCTTTTAATAGTTAAATCGACTGCATCAAGGAGACGCGAACTGCGTCAACGAATCAAATATGACCCAGACAGAGCTTTTAGGGACCTTATTGTATCCGTGAGAGTCACGCCGAATCAGAAGCCAGCAACGGTTACCCTTTGAGGTTGGTAGCTTAGCCGCAGGGTGCGTGAGTGCAGCCTAGCCTTGCTCACTTGCCACCAATCAAAAAATTTCATAATGTCGATCGATCTTGTAGTGTTCTTAATCGTGGTGGTACTGGGATCACATCAGCCATCAGACAGAATCGCAGATAGAAGGCAAAAGGCAGAATAAGGGCTTTATTGGTCACAGAATCCTATGCATCCAGTCGCGCATGAGTGTGTGTGCGATGTATTGTGCGAAAAGGTGATGATGCTGGCAGCTGCTCTTACCTGACTGAGAAGTGAGTTCAGGTGGTTTGCTATTTGTGTGTTGCAATTGCCTGAACGGGCTGTCGCCTGTAGAAGCCGCCTACTACTGCGTGGACGCGGTTTGGTGTGTTCAGGTGACTCCTGAGAAACCACAACTAGCTTGTGCACGCGCTTGCGAGTGAATGTCTGTCAAGCGATTTAAGGTAAGCGAGTCGGAACAGTTGCCTGCAATAACGGATAAACTAGGGGCCCGCGGGCATCGGGTGGACAGACATTGTGACCGTCCGCAACAAACTCAAGTTGGCGCCAAATCGTAGCCCAGGTACACGCGCTGCAGATTGTCAACTCTCCTCTCCCTTGTAGTGCGGTTTTATTTTCAAGTTGCAACAATCCCATCAGAAAATTCAGAAGAGTATTTGCGAGCATAAGTAGATTTCGATAAATTCTCCTCGAATCCGCAAGAGCGTTTACCGAAAGTAAAGTAGATTCGGACAGTATACAACATTGAACAGTTTTGGGCCTATCCAAAAGCAGTGTAAATTAGTGCGCTGTTTAGCGCAAAGAGCCAAAAAAATATTCCTGACAGCCCTCAAGCCCCGCCCACTGCCCCAATTCACATAACCAGTTTGCCTATAACTATGAACATAATTGCCCGCAGTTTACATTTTACCTCCTCCCATATGAATGTAGTGGCCCGCAGAGAATTTATCTAAATCTGCGTATGCTCGATAAATGCTCTTCTGGAGTTTGATTTTTCTACTGACTAAGCAGTACTGTGTGTGCACACTATATTACAGAAATATTATATGTGTAATTAAGAGAGGACAAATGAAACAGAAAGTTCGCGTTCCAGGTACAGTGGAGTCCGGTTAATGTGGACACCTCCGTTCCAGGCCAACTGTCCATATTAACCGGTTGTCCACATTAACCGAACTGACACCAAACCAGTCGTTTCTACGTATAAAAAACAGAATTTTGCATCTGAATGAAGTTTTATTGCAAGAAAATGCTCAGTTTTGATTGCTTTGGTGGAAACTTTTCTCTTAAAGCTCCCCTAAAGTTCTTTATCACAGTGTCAAAATTCTCCACATCAAAACTTTGTTCTCGATGCCCCGTTTCGAGTGCGGCCAATGCCACCCTCATTTCTTTTGACGAGACTGGGGGCTCGACTTCTTCGTCTTCTTCTTCAGACTCTTCTTCCTGCTCGTCTGGTACCTTCTTGGCATCTACAACTGCTTCGGCGAGTTCGCTTGTCACCTCCTCCAGTGTTGCCTCCTCGGCGACTTCGGCATCGTCATCGATTGAAACCCACTCTACACACGTACACACGTACACACATACACAACCACAGGCAAACCAACAGAAAAGCTTTGTGTTCTGTTCATCTGAAGCAAAACTTTCAGAACAGGACGCGGGAATTCCCCGCCGCGGGCGATTTGGACTGGATTTTTGGCAAAATCTGTGGGAAAGCAGATAAGGGAGACAAGAGTGAGGATACGGGGGCAGGGCAGGGGGAGTGGGAATAGCCTAGATGACGTATTGGCGGCCCCCTTCGACAACTGCACCTCTCAACTGTGGCGAACAGGACGCAGGAATTCCCCGCCGCGGGCGATTTGGACTGGATTTTTGACAAAATCTGTGGGTCGACCGACCGGTTAACAGCTTGGTGCTGTCCACATTAAGCGGTGGCTGTCCAGATTAACCGGAGGATTTTACTATGGAGAAATTCCGTTCCTGGCCAACTGTCCACATTAAGCGGTTGTCCACATTAACCGGACTATACTGTATTTCTATCGGTATAAAAGACATATGATCGAACACCGGAACGAATTGAATTTGATTCTGACCTTTCGGGGTCCTGCAGTAATCCATCGTCAGAGATGGAAAACAGCAACAAATGGGGGGCTACTTCTGGCGTGTGTACAACAACTAAAATTTGAGCGTGTAGAAAATCAATAATTGTGTGTTTGTGCCGCCTCTCTTATGACATTTAATTGTCCCTTGGTCCTACAAGTTTTTGCTTGTTTTCGTTGATAATTTTACTTCTGTAAATATTCCCACCCCACATGCGGATGTCGCCTACTCGCACAGGCTAACATGGTCCACAGTGGCGAGTCGGTGGCACAAACATACAATTATTGTTCCTCTAGACGTTCAAATTTTAGTTGTTGTACACACGCCACAAGTAGCCACTCCATTTGTTGCTCTTTTTTCCATCTCTGACGATGGACTCCTGCAGGATCTCGAAAACTCAGAATCAAATTTAATTCGTTCCGGTGTTGATCGTGTGTCTTCTTTACCGAAGAGCGAATGGTATTTAGCGCTAAGGTCCACAAACTCCCTGTGGATACTCCAGCATACGGGCTTAATGAGGTGAGTGAGAAAGTCAAGGGGGGTAATTTTAATTCCGATGACTGCGCCAGGCTATCCTTGGGCTTTTTCAAAAAATAGGAAGTGAACCAGAGCACGACAAGGTCCGCAACGTAAGCACCACCGATGATGCTGGTAAGGCTATCGTCATTGCCATTAACGGGTGACTTCAAAATGCTTGCGTGTATTTAACTCTAAAATGTCACCCACGCAGTCAGAATACAGTAGTCGCCGGCTATTAAGCCCACCTCGGGTCCAGACCAAATTGGGCTCAATAAGCGGTGGGCGTACTAACCAGGGAGTCCTAGTTCTTGATTAGCAAACGCGCGATAAGCACTATACATTGCATACGTACTATATTATGTGTGGAGATTGGTTACGTACAAGAAAGGAATGCTGGTTGTCTGTATTTTGCGTTATAACATAAACAAAAAAAAATAATTTGTGACACGTTTAAAAAAGCGGTCTAGTGTCGGTTGTTTTGGAGGAAACTTCACTCGCAAGTGCTCCTTGATGTCCTTCTCTAGGTACCAGAAATCGTCGAATTTTGTGAAATCTGTTGGCTAATTCGGCTTTGTAGCCGGCAACTGGGCTTATTAGCTGGCGGATTTTGCTATGTAAGGTTCCGTCCCAAGTTGATTTGGACTTAATAAGCGGCTGGGCCTATTAACTGTGGGCTTAATAACCGGCGACTACTGTATTATGTAGGCGTGGTTGAGACAACCAGTTATTAACTTTGCAACGCATCCGTTAAGTCTAAGTTGGTTATCAACAACTGCCTGTTTCGCTTACATTGCTGCAGCGGGCTATTCAGTTCACTGAGAATCACCGTAGCACATAATTGATCTGGATAATACTTAAGCTCCTCTCCACCTTTGTTAATACATTAGAGAGCCGACTGGAAATGCACGAAACGCATCATCTCACAGCCACCAGCTAAAAAAGTCCTTCACAGAAAATTGAAACTTTGGTTTCCCGGAAGAAATTTGAGCAAGGCGAAGATCACGAGTTGAGTATAATTTAATAAAGTCATAAATTACGTGACTACTCATTCAGCGGCAGATGGTCGTTGCCTTTTAATAAGAGATTTAACTGTCCAATTATGTGTCAGCCTCGAAGGGTCAGACTTGGTAGGTAAAGGGAGTAGAAACAATTAGTCATAGATGCGGGTGCATGGTGAGGGTTAGAGGAAGGGGGGGGGGGTAATTGTCACGGCATGGCAGTTCATGTTAGTGCATGTTCATGAAAGTCTGTAAGACGTAGTTAAAAAAGGAGGGGGAAGGGTTGGGGCAGGGGACAGGATAGCAGTCAGTCCTAGGGGTGACGAGGAGGCGTAAGCGGTCATTAGTTTATCAATCGTTACCACGGCAATGCGAGATTTGTCACATTGTCCAGCTGATAACAGAGTTCTGGCTTTCTTCTCCGAATTGCAGCGACCTCCGCAAAACGTAGGAGACGCCCGGTCGTCGCCCGAAATACAAACATAAATGCAGTCATTTGATTGACTGTGTGGCCAGTGTCAGTATCAGTATCAGTATATTGAGGGTATGTAGGAAAAATTCCTTTTAGTGCCCTATTTGTACATATGTGAAGTGGTAGCAAAAAATTTGTTGCTTAGACTGTTGGCGAGGCCAGTTGTCCTGTGTCATAGGACGAAAATAGGAGCAGACAGTGAAAAAACTCCTCAGGGATTTTTAGGAGAAATACCGTCGCTCTTGTGGGGGTAATCCTTGGGATTTAGGAGAAAAAAGGGGGTTCCCATTGGGTGGGGGCATTGCAAAGGTTCCCAGGATCATCACCGTGTGGAAGCCACGTCCTGATTCTTCCTTGCTGATTGCAGAGTCGACCAACGGAACTGGAAAAACAGAGGCATCCGTCCAGATCGTCGACAGTCCGCTTTGGGTCGAACCAAGGGTGAATACTTAGGCCGTCAGGTCTGGCTGATAAGATCGATAGCGGGGTAATCACGGTACGCAGATAGCCAAGTAGGGTAGACCGCGGAGACCATCGCATGAGGCTGTGCGTGGGAGGGCGTTATAAATAACAAACATGAATGGATATAAAACTAATACTACTAAAAAATTGGAAGTAGTATTATTATTGCAAATTATCTGTTACGATCCATCGTGCACTGCTATATCGATCCAGTTTTCGCTTAAAACCCTCTAGCGATTCCGACATAACAACGTCCTGAGGAAGCGCATTCCACGATCCGACCACCCTTTTGAAAAGAAGTGTTTCAGAGCGTCCAGCCTGGCCCCTGTCACCTTTAATTTGAGAGGATGACCCCTCAGATTCGTGGTCGTTACTTATTCGAAAAAATCCCCTGATATAAGACAGCAGTCTTAAAGATGTAATACGCGGAATGCTAGTATCAGGTCCCCCCGAAGCTGCCTGTAGCGCAAAGGGAAGAGGAAGAGATTCGACAGCCGTGTTTTATAAGGCTGCGAGCCCTGCCCCATAACAAGTTTGGTTGCGCGCCGTTGTACCTTTTCCAGGATGTTAATGTCTTTCCTGGCCCAGGGTCTCCAAGCTTGGATAGCGGATTCTAGGTGCGGTCGTACGAAGGTTCCGAAGACTTTTGTGAAGCACTCTTCATTGAAGGTATAAAAAGCTCGTCTGACGAGGTATAGGATCGACATCGTGGACTTGGCTACCTTTGTGCAATGCAGGGAGGGTTTAAGCGATGGCGTGATCCAGACTCCTAATCTTTCTGGGCGTTCACTTCCTTCAATGGATTGTCATTCAGTCGGTAAGCCGTGCCGTTTGAAGAACCGGATTTGCCAACCCGAATGGTGGTGCACTTGCTCTCATTGAACGGTAAGAGCCAGTCCGCCGACCATTTTTGAAGTCTATTTAAATTTTCCTGTAAGTGCACTTCGTCAGCCGCAGTTCGAATTACGCTCCAAAGTTTTATATCATCGGCAAACATGGCGATGCCGCAATCCAGTTCGCGGACACAGTCGTTGATGTAGATAACAAACAAGATAGGGCCGAGAACGGAGCCTTGGGGAACACCACTCTCAACCTCAACCTTGGCTGAATGTTTGTCGCTGATGTGGACAGTTTACGAGTGACCGATTGGGAAGCTTTTTATCCACGTAAGGAGCCTACCCCTTACTCCTATGCGGCTGACTTTATAAAGGAGGCGGTGGTGCGGCACGCTATCGAAAGCCTTGTTGAAGTCAATATAGACAGCATGCACTGAGTTTCCACTATCGACTGCCTCAGTCCACCGTTCTAAGCAGTAGAGCAAGTTTGTATCGCAGGACCTACCTCTACGAAAACCATGCTGAGCATCCGATAGCAGATGGTTTTGTTCCAGGAACTGCATAAGTTGTTGCTTGATAATTTTTTCTATGATTTTGCAACAGATTGCAGAAAGGCTGACTGGTCGGTAGTTATTCACTGAGACCCGGCTTCCCCCCTTGTAAAGCAGTGTAATCCTCACGGATTTCCAATCTACTGGTAGGCATCCGGTTTCGAAGGAGGTTTGGAAGAGCATAGAGAGTGGTTTGGCCAACTTATTGGCGAGCTCCTTCAAAATCTTGGCTGGTACGCTGTCGGGACCTGGTGACTTCGATTCTTTTAAGCTTAAGAGTTCCTTAAGAACAACAGCCCCGCGGAATTGGACAGTCTCAACTACTGTATCCGATTCGGTGTCGTCGGTGGGGTGATCGTATGCCGTTTCCTTTGTGAAGACTGATCTGAAAAATTTCGAAAGATGATCAGCCTTTGCTTCATCATCTATCAAGTCTCTTCCCTCAGCGGTTCTTAGCAGGGGTATCGGATCCTTGTTTTTGGTACTCTGCCTGAGGTAACTGTAAAACAGTTTGGGGTTCACTGTGGCCTGGTTTAGCAAGTCTGCTTCAAAAGCCCGTCTTGTTTTGAGAATAAGACCCTTGACCCGGTTTATCTGAGTTTTGTAGGCACTGACAGATGCAGGAGTCCTGTCTGCGAGCATTTTTTTCCACAGCTTCCGCTTTTTGTTCACTTCTATTTTTAAGGCCTGCGTAAGCCATCGCGGTCTACTGGTCACCTTTTTTTGCGAAATTGGACAGTGGTTGTCGATGAGTCTGTGCAGTGTGTTCCGGAACGCTTCCCAGTCCACAGTTATGTTTCCAGAAAATAGAGGTTCCCAATCGGCGCGCGTGAGTTCGGTCTTCATTCGATCGAAATCGCCTCGCCAAATCTTTCTTCTGGCTGTTGAGGGTCTCTCCGGTATTGAGAATAACGAGTACTTCCACAGCAGTACAACATGGTCGCTTTTACCTAGTGGTGGGAGACATGACACTTCGTCGATGCTGTCCTGCGATTTCGTGAGAACGAGGTCCAGACAGTTGGACTGTTGGCCATCGCGCATCCTTGTCGGAAAAGTGACGTGTTGTGTGAGAAATAACTTCAGAGTCATGCTCAGAAGGCAGCTGTCGAAGGTTAGATCGGAGCTATGTGCGCAGGCCGCACCCCAGTCGATGTGAGGCGCATTAAAGTCCCCCACAATCAGGATGTCCGATCGTGCAGTAATTTTTTCCAGCTCATCTAGCACGGAGGCATCCATTACGGGCTCTCTTCTTGGTGGTTGGTAGAGTGTCAGTACATCGAGGTTGGGTGCACCTGGTACTTTAATGGACAGCCAGATGGCCTTGGAAGTAATCGCCATTTTATCCGTTTTGTCTAAAACTGTGAGTCCATTTTTCACGTATGTTGCTACGCCATCGCCTTGAGGACCTTCTCTGTCTTTTCTGAACAGTTTATAGCCAGGCATGGATACCTCGCCGTCGGCTACCTGTTCAGACAGCCAAGTTTCCGTTATTAAAACTATATCTGGTGATAATTCAAAGGCATGAATCTTCAGCGCGTCAAGCTTTGAAAGCATACTCTGTGCATTTGTGTACATGAAAGTTAACTTTCTGTTTGCTCGAGAATTGGTTACAGTCAGGCTCTCCCCGCCCCTTTCCGGGTCGACTGTGCGGTCATCCGGGGAGGACCTTTCCTGGGGGAGAACAGTGGACGCTGGATCACTTGGTTGTTGTAAATAACCAAATGTTTTTCCCCTTCGTTCTGCCTCTGGATGTTTTTCGATTGGGCTCAATCCTCCCTCTACTGAGCCGACTGTGTGGTTATCCGGAACGGACCTATCCAAGGTGAGAACAATGGACGTTGAATCGCTTGGTTGTTGTAAAAAACCAAGTTTTGTTCGCCCTTGCTGGCCCGCTCCCTCTTTTTGGAAACAAGTTGACGACGTTTGTTCCGTTCTGCAGCTGAGAACTCCTGTTGAAAAAAAAACTCCCGGGTCAGAGTCTTTTATTTTAAAATGCATAGATAGAATGAGCTTGGCGTCTTGGCTTTTTGTCATGACCACTTTCAGAGGTCTGGGACGTGCCGTTCCAGTTGGGCCCTCAGGCCGTTTGCCAAGGCGGAAGGCCTTTTCGCACTCTAATGGTACATTGGGTCCCAGCATTTTGTTCATAAGTGCATGGAAGAGCTGGACATCTGCGGAATGCCGGTCCATGGGAGTGGCTGCGGTTGATTCCGTTAATCCCTGTATTATGATGCTGGCTTCTCTCTTATTGCCATTTTTCATGCCTACGACACTGTCGCTTGCTTGCTCGTTAACAGCTCTTGTGCTGCTATTATGACCATCTTGTGTGCGACCGGACTCTATGGTTGATGTTATGCCCTCGTTTTCTACTGTGGGCTTCAGGCTTGGGCCTGCGACACTGTCACCCACTTTCTGGTTAATAGCAGTACTGGCAGTGGATTCCGGTAGACCTTGTATTACGAAACTTTTACCCCTATCGGTGACTTTCTGCGTCCCCTCTACGCCATCGGTCACTTCTTGGTGCAACACTTTCGTGTTTTCCTTCATGTCTTTGCTGACGGCAGCCTGTACTTTACGTGGCGAACCAATCGTGTTTTTGTTGTTTACGGCGAGATTGTTTAAACTCGCCTCAGCGGTGGCTGATTGGTCTACTGTGGGGGCCTTAATCGTAAGTATGGGCTCCCTGGTATCTGTCGCCGCGGCAGCCTGCACTTTACGGGGCGAACCAATCGTGTTTTTGTTGTCTATGGCGAGATTGTTTAATCTCGTCTCAGCGGTGGCTGATTGATCAACTGTGGGGGCGTGCACTGTAAGTATGGGCTCCCACGTTTGTTTTTCGGCGGCTTCCTTCGCTTTCATTGCTTTGTGCGCATCGGACCGCAGTTGTCTCGGTGCAAATACTGTCTATTTTTCTTGTCCCAGCTCTTCTCCGATCCCCTTTTGTGCAATTTTACTAGTTTTGACCTGTAAAGAGGGTGAGACGGGTTGGTCAGGTAGACGCTTCCCTCTTCTCCTGGCCGTTTTGATGATCCCAGAACCTGAACTTTCTTGGGACGGTAGATAAGGGCTTGTTTGTGTTTGCTTCTCTTCAGTTTTAATCGCGCTTGGAACGATTGGCTGGTGCCTGGTAGCGACTTCCGTCAAGACAGATTCTAGCTGCTGATTTCCACTGGTTTCATCTAGCGGCTTTAATGTGCCATGCTTGAGAAACCATGTGATAACATCCCCTAGTAAATCTATACGTGACTCCTACGTTGATGTTTTCGGGCAATGTTTGCAATGTTCGCATGCTTTGTGTTTGAACTCTTGGGTACTTTATGTTCTGCCCTGAGCAACCACTTCGGCATGTGTTCAGCTGACCACGTTGCAAGCAAAGGCAGTTGGCTGTTTTCATTAATTTGTCTTTGTATCCATATATTTTCCATGATCTTGTTACCAATAGGGAGTTCAAAGGAGTTCGCCTATCTTTCCTTTAATAAACTGCTACTGACACTGATACTGAATCTTAGTAATCAGTGGCTGACAGAACTTTACGCATTTAGAATTCCAGTCCATAAACATATTTTCCATCAATTCAACAGCCAATAGAACGTTCAACAAGTTGCATGTTGTCCTATTCAACAACGCCATTGCAGCGTTCAGTTTGTACAGTGGCGCCGAATAACTGACCCTGACATAGCTGGCGATATCACTCTGCATTCGGTCTGCCATCGTGGTCCACGAAGAGCAATTTTGCAGGTGCGAGAATTTATTAGATTCATACGTTTAGCTATGAACGCCGTAAGAACTACAACTGCTTTTGTTCCAACCCTTATGCGGGCCTATTAAAGGTAAATGAGGGCATAATATTGCTTATGTTGCACTGCTAAACCTATTCATAAACAAAACACGGCTTGTCTTATGTGATTTGTGAAAGCTCGGAAATGCTTGAATCCTAGCTCATCTCGTTTTAGTAATAAAAAAGACAGGCAGTTAAGCAAGTACAACCACGGCTATGTACCAAGCCCGGTATTCGTCGCTTTATTCGTGGTAGGCGTCTGCTTCAATTAACACAAAAAAGTAATTTTAACGAACGTGGATTACTTTCGTTTTAACAGTCGAACTACACCTTATAAGCAAATGGGAGTCACTGATCAGGCTCAGTCAACGTTTGAGTCACGGCCTGGTGCCTCTGGATGAAAGTTCAACAAAGGGTGACCAAAGTGGTTAGCGGATTAGATCTATCATATGAAGTTCGACCAGAAAGACTAAAGGTTTTTCCACTCTATTCTAGGCAATGCAAAGGAAATATGGTTACGGTATTCAAACTCATCAGGGGATTATACTCTGTGCTTCAGCTAGCTGATTTGTTGAAGTCACTTTAAATCACTTTATTAAGGGAAGAAGGCTTTCGCCCTTGAGCTCCCTATTCATAACCAAAATCGCATAATAGGTCCACCGTAACAATAGTACATAATACAAATGTACAAATGTAGGCTTAACATCAGCGATAAGTGTGAGCCAGTTGCAAGGTGCTGCTACTGACACTTTGTTCATAATATCTGCCACAGTTTCTCAGCAAATGAGAATCAAGTTTGTGTTTAAAAATGTCAACAGTATCTGAGAGGACCACATCTTCCGGGAGTCCGTTCCACGCTCCAATGACCCTCTGAGAGAAGGCGTTTCGTCGAACGTCGATACGGGCCGGTTTCCTCTGTAGTTTAAAAGGATGTCCTCGCAGATGGTCAGTCCGAGCCAATTCGAAGAAATCATCAAATTCTAGGGCGCAGTCT
>JAYGXS010000005.1:7739840-7753328 GCA_036362985.1 Ligula intestinalis
CTCAGGCCGTTTGCCAAGGCGGAAGGCCTTTTCGCACTCTAATGGTACATTGGGTCCCAGCATTTTGTTCATAAGTGCATGGAAGAGCTGGACATCTGCGGAATGCCGGTCCATGGGAGTGGCTGCGGTTGATTCCGTTAATCCCTGTATTATGATGCTGGCTTCTCTCTTATTGCCATTTTTCATGCCTACGACACTGTCGCTTGCTTGCTCGTTAACAGCTCTTGTGCTGCTATTATGACCATCTTGTGTGCGACCGGACTCTATGGTTGATGTTATGCCCTCGTTTTCTACTGTGGGCTTCAGGCTTGGGCCTGCGACACTGTCACCCACTTTCTGGTTAATAGAAGTACTGGCAGTGGATTCCGGTAGACCTTGTATTACGAAACTTTTACCCCTATCGGTGACTTTCTGCGTCCCCTCTACGCCATCGGTCACTTCTTGGTGCAACACTTTCGTGTTTTCCTTCATGTCTTTGCTGACGGCAGCCTGTACTTTACGTGGCGAACCAATCGTGTTTTTGTTGTTTACGGCGAGATTGTTTAAACTCGCCTCAGCGGTGGCTGATTGGTCTACTGTGGGGGCCTTAATCGTAAGTATGGGCTCCCTGGTATCTGTCGCCGCGGCAGCCTGCACTTTACGGGGCGAATTAATCGTGTTTTTGTTGTCTATGGCGAGATTGTTTAAACTCGTCTCAGCGGTGGCTGATTGATCAACTGTGGGGGCGTGCACTGTAAGTATGGGCTCCCACGTTTGTTTTTCGGCGGCTTCCTTCGCTTTCATTGCTTTGTGTGCATCGGACCGCAGTTGTCTCGGTGCAAATACTGTCTCTTTTTCTTGTCCCAGCTCTTCTCCGATCCCCTTTTGTGCAATTTTACTAGTTTTGACCTGTAAAGAGGGTGAGACGGGTTGGTCAGGTAGACGCTTCCCTCTTCTCCTGGCCGTTTTGATGATCCCAGAACCTGAACTTTCTTGGGACGGTAGATTAGGGCTTGTTTGTGTTTGCTTCTCTTCAGTTTTAATCGCGCTTGGAACGATTGGCTGGTGCCTGGTAGCGACTTCCGTCAAGAAAGATTCTAGCTGCTGATTTCCACTGGTTTCATCTAGCGGCTTTAATGTGCCATGCTTGAGAAACCATGTGGTAACATCCCCTAGTAAATCTATACGTGACTCCTACGTTGATGTTTTCGGGCAATGTTTGCAATGTTCGCATGCTTTGTGTTTGAACTCTTGGGTACTTTATGTTCTGCCCTGAGCAACCACTTCGGCATGTGTTCAGCTGACCACGTTGCAAGCAAAGGCAGTTGGCTGTTTTCATTAATTTGTCTTTGTATCCATATATTTTCCATGATCTTGTTACCAATAGGGAGTTCAAAGGAGTTCGCCTATCTTTCCTTGAATAAACTGCTACTGACACTGATACTGAATCTTAGTAATCAGTGGCTGACAGAACTTTACGCATTTAGAATTCCAGTCCATAAACATATTTTCCATCAATTCAACAGCCAATAGAACGTTCAACAAGTTGCATGTTGTCCTATTCAACAACGCCATTGCAGCGTTCAGTTTGTACAGTGGCGCCGAATAACTGACCCTGACATAGCTGGCGATATCACTCTGCATTCGGTCTGCCATCGTGGTCCACGAAGAGCAATTTTGCAGGTGCGAGAATTTATTAGATTCATACGTTTAGCTATGAACGCCGTAAGAACTACAACTGCTTTTGTTCCAACCCTTATGCGGGCCTATTAAAGGTAAACGAGGGCATAATATTGCTTATGTTGCACTGCTAAACCTATTCATAAACAAAACACGGCTTGTCTTATGTGATTTGTGAAAGCTCGGAAATGCTTAAATCCTAGCTCATCTCGTTTTAGTAATAAAAAAGACAGGCAGTTAAGCAATTACAACCACGGCTATGTACCAAGCCCGGTATTCGTCGCTTTATTCGTGGTAGGCGTCTGCTTCAATTAACACAAAAAAGTAATTTTAACGAACGTGGATTACTTTCGTTTTAACAGTCGAACTACACCTTATAAGCAAATGGGAGTCACTGATCAGGCTCAGTCAACGTTTGAGTCACGGCCTGGTGCCTCTGGATGAAAGTTCAACAAAGGGTGACCAAAGTGGTTAGCGGATTAGATCTATCATATGAAGTTCGACCAGAAAGACTAAAGGTTTTTCCACTCTATTCTAGGCAATGCAAAGGAAATATGGTTACGGTATTCAAACTCATCAGGGGATTATACTCTGTGCTTCAGCTAGCTGATTTGTTGAAGTCACTTTAAATCACTTTATTAAGGGAAGAAGGCTTTCGCCCTTGAGCTCCCTATTCATAACCAAAATCGCATAATAGGTCCACCGTAACAATAGGACATAATACAAATGTACAAATGTAGGCTTAACATCAGCGATAAGTGTGAGCCAGTTGCAAGGTGCTGCTACTGACACTTTGTTCATAATATCTGCCACAGTTTCTCAGCAAATGAGAATCAAGTTTGTGTTTAAAATTGTCAACAGTATCTGAGAGGACCACATCTTCCGGGAGTCCGTTCCACGCTCCAATGACCCTCTGAGAGAAGGCGTTTCGTCGAACGTCGATACGGGCCGGTTTCCTCTGTAGTTTAAAAGGATGACCTCGCAGATGGTCAGTCCGAGCCAATTCGAAGAAATCATCAAATTCTAGGGCGCAGTCTTGGCCTCTGACAATTCGGTAGGTTTGTATGAGGTTCCCGCGGAGTTGCCTATAATTGAGAGGGAAAAGATCAAGTTCAGTCAGTCTGTCTTCATAAGGCAGATGACCAAGATTCTTGACCTTCTCGTAGCCCTCGCCTGCACTCGTTCCAGGTGCAGGTAATCCTTCTTGAACAACGGACGCCAGGCCTGGACAGCATACTCCAAGTGGGACCGAACAAACGCTCCGTAGGTTTTCCTGAAGAGCTCCTTGTCAATGTTGACGAATCCCCGCCTAATCGCAAATAGCACCTGTGTCGCGCGTTTAGCTGCCTTTACACACTGAGTAGATGGTTTAAGTGGGGAATTTATTAGAACACCGAGATCCTTTTGTTTATTCACATCTGAAAGCGGGTGCCCATCGAGGAGGTATTGGAAGGAATCGTTCTCCTCATCAGTCCTTCTAGTACGGAGTCTTAAAACCACACACTTACTAATGTTGAAATTTAAAAGCCAACGAGCAGACAAGCAGCTAAGTCGATTAAGACTCTCTTGAAGCGCTTTCCTATCGGCGTCAGACCTGATGGCTCTCCAGAGTTTGACGTCGTCGGCAAACATGATAGCGCTGCAACCCAATTCGTTGACACAGTCGTTGATATAGATGAGGAAGAGCAGTGGCCCTAAGACAGAGCCTTGGGGGACGCCACTCAGAACAGATTTAGGGTTTGACTTTGAGTCACCGATGCACACAGTTTGCGATCGCCCTGTGAGAAAATCTGTGATCCATGCCAGCAGGATTCCTCTTATGCCAATTTTATGACAATTTATACATTAGACGCTTATGTGGGACGCTGTCGAATGCCTTCTTAAAGTCCGTATAGATGACGTCAACCTTACCATCTTTATCTAGCGCGCGAGTCCACTGCTCAGTGGAGAGTAGAAGGCTGGAAAGGCAAGAATGGTTCTTTCTGAAGCCGTGTTGGAGCCCTGACAGTAGGTTGTTCTCCTCCAAGAACTCCATCGTTGTCTTCTTAATTATCGTTTCCCTCACCTTACAGCAAATGCAAGTTAGGCTGACGGGCCGGTAATTGTTAACCTTCGTTCGGGTTCCGCCCTTGTATATCGGATAAATATTTGCCATTTTCCATTCAGATGACAGTTTTCCTAGTTCAAATGAAGAACGAAAGATATGTGCTATGGGCTCTGAGAGTTCGCTTGCCAATTCTTTCAAGAACTTGGCTGGTATATTGTCTGGACCGGATGACTTTGCTTCTTTGAGGCTCTGCAGCTCCCTCTCAACTACAGATGTTGGAAATAGTAGAGAATGAAGTGCTGAACCGGCGTTTGCAACAGCACTGTTGGCATTATCAAAATGAAGCTCGGTTTCCCTAGTGAATACCGAGGCAAAGAACCGGCTACAGTACTCGGCTTTCTCGTCATTCTCAACCACTTCTCCGCCATCATCATTCTTAAGTACTGCGACAGGATCCTTGTTTTTTAATCTTCTGTTAATATAGCCGAATAGAATTTTGGGCTTTTCTTCGGCCTGTTGGAGGATTCTTGATTCATAGTTTTTCCTGGCCTGGCGAATTGATTGTTTTACTGCATTTCTTTGGCGTCGGAATTCCTCGAAGTGTACTGGCGACCCAGTTTTCCTGAATAACTTCCATTTCCTATTCTTCTTCTTCAGTTGCCTGTTAAGGTCTCTCGTCAACCAGGCAGGACGACTAGTCGTCTTGTGTACCTTGACCAGACAAAAGCGCTTAAGCAGATCTAATGCAACCCTCTTGAATGATCTCCAATCCTCCTCCGGATCCCCCTTGAGTAGGCAGTCCCAATTCACGGTCGATAGTGCATTCTTCATTGAATTGAAATCTGCCTTCCATTTGTTTGGCTGGTCCTCCGTTTTCCTCAGCCGTTGAGTATGGAGTGAGTAATCCCACATTAGCGTCGTATGATCACTCTTACCGAGCGGAGCACTTGAATGAACTTCATCTATGTAGGAGGAATCCTTCATGAAAATGTGATCCAAACAAGTAGCCCGCTGGTTTTCTCGAAATCTGGTGATGCCCTTAACGTTCTGAACTAGAGACAGGTCAAGCGTGAGATCCATTAATTTTGAACTAAAGGAAGTTGACGCCACCTCAACTGTCAGGTTGTTCCATTCAATTGCAGGGGCGTTGAAGTCACCAACGATGAGAACCTCCTGGTGGCTAGCAGCTTCTTTCACCAGACCAAGGAGTGAGTCATCGGCTCCGCTCAGAATGTTTGGTGGCCGGTATACGGCCAGGAATTCAAGGTTCTGTGAATTCACCTTCTTGATCTTTAACTAGACGGACTCATACTCCAGGGCTACAGTGTGTTCTCTTTCTTCAACAGAGATTTCAGTTCTGACATACACGACAACCCCACCTCCTTGTCGGTTTTTGCGGTCTTTGCGGAAAAGCTGGTATGCTGGAATCGAAATTTCCGAATCCGCGATTTCTGCTTTTAGCCATGTTTCCGTTATGGCAACTTCATCAGGTTTCCGCTCCGAAAGTACTGCCTTGAGTTCATCAATTTTTGAGGGAAGACTTTGGGCATTAGTGTAAAGAAAGCTCAATTTAGACTTATTCACCACTTTATGCAGGCGGTTGCAGCTTGCGTGAGATTGCATGCAGGGAGCTGACGGTGCTGATGGAGACGGACTGTTGTCCATCCTGACTAGGCTGTTAGTGTTATCGGCTTTCTCCAGAGGAGTGACCTCGGGACATGGACGATCTCCCCGTTCAGAATTCGAAGATCGCTCTCGCCGAGTTCGCATCTCCTGTGGAGTTCTACTTTTAGCAATCTCCATTTCTCCCGCTCCGCGGGGGAAAAATCCCGCTGAAAAATAACCGTCAGGTGTGAGTATCTAAGTATTGGTTTCCTGCTTAACAATAGCTGGACCTCAGCCTCACTCTTCAGAACAACCTTCAACGGTCTTGGTTGGCGTTGTTCATCTTTTGAGTCTGTTAAACGGCCCATTCGGATTACCTTTAGAACTTCGACTTTCTCCTAACCCTTTAGGAGAAATTTCAGATATTCTTTAAATAATTCCTGTCCTCTTCTAATCTTGATTTCGGGGTATCGGAAGTACCTTCTGTCATGCCTTTTATGACTATGCAGTTTATACGAGTGGTACTCACCTTCCGACTGTCGTCCCCTTTTGCTTCTCTAGGGTTTGTTAGGACATATTCGCTTCGAGGTTCAGCGCTCCTGTTCGTTTTGGCCTGCGAAGGTGCCCTTTTTGTTTGGCTCGTGCTCAATCTCGGCCAACTTATATTAGCACTTGGGCTTGGTTGGCCTTTTTTAAGAGCCCGAGAGCGCTTCGTCGTTCTCTTGGAAGCCAGTGGGTTGACAGTTTCCCCTGTCCATGGCAGAATACCAACTCCGTTAAGCACCCTGGCTGCCGGATCATTTTTCTGCGTAGACACTTTGGCGAGGGATTTTGTTTCTCCGTACGTTAGGTTTCCTCGCTCAAGTTCACCCATCGTCGGTTTCTCCTCACGAGGGAGAAATAGATAAAAAAAATTCAGCTCCTCCATCTCCACTCTAAGACAATTAACTACCTTCTCAAGGTTTGTAAATTTGTTCAGAAGGGTAAAATATGATACAGAGGCTTCATCTTCATGAGTTTCATCCCTTAAACTTTTACGACTTTTAGTTCGCTTGGCAGGAGGAGATTTAAAAGAACCTCTAGATCGAGTTTCCGTAGTTAGTAAGGGAATTTGGAAATAAGCGAAGCATCCTGTCATGGCGAAGTGAGGTAGACTTTCGACTTCTACGCGGGGGATCCAGGGTTCGAATCCGAGCGGTGGCGTGACTTTTTTTCCTTGTTGCGATGATGTCGGGATTTCGAATGCAGGCACCGGCGAACATTCCTTCCCGTCTTCCAAAGCTGTATAGCACATAGTTTCAATTTTTTCTGTCACAATCTTTTCACAACAGGCCGTTAATGAATCAAATAATAAAGTGGATTGCTTTTTGACTGTTAATAACCGATTTTGATTGCTGTCACCCTGTGTCTTCGTGGAGGAGTTGATTAGACGCTCAACTTGGTGTTCGTAAATTGAGTCTACTGAACTCGAGAGACGTTTAGCCCTTTTAGCGGGGGGTGATTTCATCGCATCAATCGTGCGACTTCTGCCCTCGAAATTGCGACTAGGGGTTTTAAACCAAATTAAATTAGAGTCTGCAATCGGCGCTGATGGTGTAGTGGTAACGACTGATACCGACGAACGACAGGTTTTGGTTCGAGTCCCTCTCGCGCCGCAGCTTTTACAAGCTGATCTACACGTTTATTTTTGTCTCCCATAATAGATCAGACTGACGATAAACGTTATTAAAGCTCTATGCAATATGTATAAAGCGTTCAACTGTATGAAAAAGGTTATTGAAACGACTCAGCCATTTGTAGAGAGCTGGAATCCGGGAGAATTGTTGACAGAAGGCAGTGACGGAGATGATGCTCGTTTTGACTAATATCCTGTCGTGTCTTCTGAGGCTGAATCGACAGAAACGACTAATCTCCGGGGTCATCCATTCAAACGGAAGAAACAGCATGCCAAAGTAGATGTGCGACGAACTTATTCTTCCACGGGTCACTGAAGCCATATATCAAGGACGTCTCGGAAGCGACCGAGCGTATTGCCGTAGGAATAGGCGTTGGAATCGCACATCGTCCCAAGACTACAATGCGCAGCCGGGTCATGAGGATCAAGGATCGACTAAATCCCAGTGAGCAGTTGGGTGTAGTGTATCGCATACAATGTCTTAACTGTTGTGTAAATTACACGGGACAGACTGGACGCATGCTGGGTTCGCGCATACACGAACACAATTCGGCTGTTCAACGGGGTGATTAATCTTCGCAATTGGTCGCCAACACCTACGGAATGGTTCACGATTTCAACTTCGCAGCTGCAAGGATAATTGCCCACGCAAGCAGCAAGACGGGCCGAGAACTGATTGAAGCTTGGGCGTCGGATGAAAACTCAGTTTACCGATGCATCGAGCTGGCGCTCTCCTATGTTGCTCTGCGCAGGTATCTGCAGACTCACGACACTGGAGGTCCTGTCCCTCCCTCCCTCCCTCCCACCCTTCCCTATGACTTATGATTGACCTTTCCCCCATAGAATATTACTTGTTTTCGTTTATTAATTTATTTCTGTATATATTCCCACCTACCACGCCGGTCTCGCCCACTAGCACATACTGATAAAATCCAAAGTAGCGAGTCAACGGCAAAACCCCACAATTATTGATTTTCTGCTCGCTCAAATTTTGGCTGTTCTGTGCACACGCCAGGACTAGCTACCTCATTTGTTGCTGCTGTTCCCTACTCTGACGATGGGCTCCTGCAGGAGCCCGAAGGCTCAGGCGGCAACAGTAGCTTGTGTAGCCCCACTCATTAATGCTTACTCCCTCCATGTTTTCCTACGAAAACGCTGGTTATCGGGTTTTATGGGCGGGAAATTAGGATACGCAGTGGAATATACTTCAATAAATGCTAAATGCATTTTTATTTTACTGTATTTAGAAGTGTTGATGATTTATGCCTGTAGAATTTACCTATCTGTATTATCACTTAATTTATTGTGGAAATACCTGATTTCAAACTGCAGGTTTCTTGAATTTCACGAAAAATTAAAAAAGTAGGTACGAGGTCGTCTACTTTAACTTACCTGTGGTCCAATTTGCCACTCTGGAGTTATATTGGTATAGTTGGCGGCGCTAAGCGCCGCACACCCCTTCAATTTACATGCGGAACAACCTGCTCCCAGCGGCAGCGAGAAGCAACTTCGATTAAATGCTTTTCTTTTTACACTTAGTTCTAAAAGTTTCCTTCTCCGTATATCCTATTTTCCCACCCCACAAAATTCTAGAACCACAGTTTCTGCAGGACAAAAATTTGGGACTAGGGGCATATGAGTGGGGCTAAATAAGCTACTTTTGCCGCTCTGTCTAATAAAATTGTTATTCCAGTTTTCAAAAATTCTACTTCTACCACCAGATATATATTTATTGGAAGAGTGCACGAGCATTATGCGACTTCTTCGTCAAACAGTACGTACACAGAATGCTGTTAGGAAAGCTTGAATTCAAGTGTAGCAGTCAGTAGGTTTCAAAATTATTCGGTAATTTAGAAACTGTTTTTAAACCGAACGATAGCCTTTCTTTAAGTAGGAAATATAAAAAGTCGTAACTTGTTACCAATTGAGTACAAGAAAGAATACCCTTAGCCATCTTTTCTATAGAATATATTTTAATTTAAAAAGGCATTCGCAATCCATGATAAAATGCATACTATATAAGTAGCCATTTTTTTCAGAGTAAACATCTCATAAGCGGTCAGAAGGAAACACCTTAAAAAGCCGGAATGCTGACGTGTCTGAAAAACTTGAGATTAGACAGCACGATAATCAGTATTGTAACAATTCTTAATGTTTTTGTGTCAGTGATTAGCAGCTTTTTGCAAACTGTGGCATTTTGCTTGCGGCACTCGCCATACTGTATGCAGACCAGAGTTGAGCAATGGGCAGTGCGTTGATATCAGAATGAATTTATGTTGAGCCCGGTCTGGACGAGGTTCAGCAGTTTTCTGGGGCGTCTAGCTATGTCTAATGAAAAAACATCCTTTGGAAGCTACACTTGAGAGGCCAGGCTACGCGGTTGATCGATGCAGGCAGTTTGTACTCACCTCAAAGTTCCCTTAACGAATCAAAACTATCGATAAGCCGGTCCCACGCTAATGACAAACCAACAGTATCCAAACGAAACTGCCATACCAGAGGGAATGCGTAGCCATCATGAACGGTCACTTACGAAAAAAACCAAGCATGAAAATAGATCTGAAATACATGCCAGCGTGTCCTGCGTAATAGTCAATAAACATCGACGCTAACAAGCATGAATAAGCATGAGTTTACAAAATACCCAAAAAGGAAAAAAATAGTCATACGAAGTTGCCTTGGAATGAAACTTTAGCATAGGGCTAAGCATTCCCCCAGAGTAGACAGAAGACCGTCAAACAATCTACACTGACGGCCAGCAAAATGGAATGGAGGACCGCTGCGAGTGGTGTGAATGTCAATGCCACTGGAAGAGTTGCAACTGAGGATTTTGAGGGGGGAGTGTGCCGTAGGAGGAAAGTTCCGTAAATATTCCCATGGTTAATATTAAAAGTCAGTTTATGGCAAGCAATTGTTTGCAGCAACTCGTCATCAGGCCAAACGTTTGCAAGGGAAATGAACGCTGAACATAGCAATTAAAAATTGAATAGGTAGAAAAATCAATAACTGCCTAACACCAGCGCTGATAGGTCACCGTGGCCTATGTCAGTTTGCACATGTAGGCCATGTCGGCGTGGTGGTTAAGAGACTGCCGCTAGTTGATAGGAGCAAAATGCTATCGCCATCTGGTGTCGGTTTAGGCCATGGAAGTTTAAGAGCTTGTGTCAGAGTATTCTGACAATGCAGCACTGGATTTGCTAGCGTTATAGCAACTTCTTCGGCTGTTGCGAACAACCAGTGGCGTAGGCTTTTGGAAAAGCTTGATGGTGTCCTGTAGACGACGTGAAAGGCTTCGTTAGTATCGACTCGATGGCTCGTATTGACAAGATTTGCGAGAATAGAACTCGAGATCGATCTAGTTTCACCTTTACTTAGCCAGGCCGGTATGTGCTCAGGTACCCTCTTTTTTCTGACGCCTCGTTGTTCGGTCAGCTCAGTTTTGTCCTTAAGGCAGCTCTTGCGACTGACCTGTTGTGGTGCCCCAGCTTAGTTCGCTAACAACTTAGGACCATGTCCAAGCTTTAACGTTCTTGTTCACACCAGGCCAGACGAATCCTTCCATGAGAATTTGTTCTAAGGCTTGAGTCACAGGGCAGGAGGGTGTATAAATAGTTTGAAACACAGCTTGCCCCATCACGTCATTGACTAATTTGACCGTCCCATTCACCATATCGCGTGGTGTTAAGACTAAGAATGTTAACCCATACGTTTGCAATTTTCCAGGCCCACTTTCTTGGGAAAAGAGGGGAGGGTTGGCAAAGCCAGATTGTTAGAAACAATATATTATTTACAGAATAGTTAGGAGGAAATTGTCACTCGGGTCTGGCATGACGTTCAACCGTGAGAGCGTGGGATCATCAGAACGGCCAGCGACGCTGCCTGCGTCCGCTCCCTGACGGAGCGGAATCCGGAGTGTCGCTCGGCGCGAAAATTGTCACAAAGACCCAGGGAGGGCTTTGTGTGAGTCGGCCTCAGGACGATGATTGGCTCGACCAGTCTGGAGTGCGTGTGTGTGTGCGACTCAACCGCGTGGCAACAAAGGTTGTGAGTCACACGAAGGCATGGGCCATTGCTGGATCGAGTGCGACTGGGCAACCAAGGTTGTCATTACGTTATCTTGTCTGTGGCGTTACTCGTTAGGCGGTGGGCTGTAGAATAACCACAACTAGTAGCACGAATTTGAGGTTGAATTTACTAACGAACCCATCACCCGGGCAATTGAGTCCTTGTTGTTCAGCCGTGATGACCCCAAGTTTGATCCCATGTGATAGCTGGAGTGCGGAGATGGAAGTTCTGGAGGCAGCGTGTCAGTCACCTAATTCCATGTGCAAGCAACCAGGAAGAGGACTGTGGCTGCCGTAGGCGTTGAAGAAACGAGTAGAGCTGGAGAAGCCAAAGAAAGCGGTCGTCTTCGTTGTGTGAGTGACTAGTGTTCCACCTTGGACTTCGAGGAACAGGGGAAGTGTGTTACACTGGTGTGCTTTTGCGCCGAAGTTCCTTTGATGCATACAGACATCGGTGGTTTGAGGTCGGCAACATGACGACGATGGCTGTATGATCAACGCAATTGAAGGATTTTGCGGCAAGCCAACTCTTCTGCCATGGCCACCATCTGCTACGTCAGAATCGGCTCATTCACAGTCAAAACTGAGGAACAAGGAAACTGGGTGAAGGAGGGCATCGACCCTGGGAGTCATAAACTAGAATAATTTGAACATCGAGCTGACAGAAGCTCTAAAAGAATTTTTTTGAAGAGCTTACTTTCACTGTTAAGCTCACCTCGAAGTCCTTCGGTGAGTTTTTTGTAACGCAAACCTTACTCACTAATCAGCGAAGGTTACCACTGGCTTTTAAAACCAGCATGACGTCAAACGATTGTTACCTTAAGCTGCTTATTTGGTTGGTCAGCCGGTAGGATTTTAAATCAATGTGCCAGATACAGAAACTTTAACGGCGATGCCTAGCTAAACCTGTGTAATTGGGTACTTCCTTAGTGATATTCTTGTAGTAAAATTTTGGTTCTGTGTGCGGAAAGGGAATTCAACTGTAGTTTTCTAGAGATCTGATGAAAACAGTGTCAATTTAGTGCTATAATCAAATGCCATAGCTGTGGAAGAAGCAGGGTCAAAGTGAGACCACACGCGAAGGAAAACCGATACGAAGCGGACAGTGATTGGTTGGCTATTGCCAGCGAGTGAAAAGGCGTGAAAAGGCCAGTGTGTGCCCTCATCCAGGTTACGTGTTTGTATCACGTCGGGGTCACCACTTAAGCGAGTCCGGACGATCAATTATTCAATCGCAGGTAAATAGTAAACCGGCAGTAACTAGGCCGATCTGCCCGTCAGAAAGGGCCTAACTTTCGGCAAATTGCAGGAAAAAAGACAATGGGGCAAATTCACGTAAGGTAACAGAAACTCCTACCAGCTTTATTGTGAACGGTTCATACACAGCAACTTAAAAATACATCAATAAGTGCGAGTGAAGCAATTTTTTTACTGAAGGAAATGTCTATAAAATGTTGGGTATCACTAAAAAATAAGGGATTTTCAAACTGCTTCTCCATCTGGCATATATGTAAGCCTTTCTAAACTTATGGATAAATCGCACTAAAGCAGGGTCTAGTTTTTATAAAGTGACCTTTACAAAAGCAAGCATGGATTATAAGTGCAGTAGATAAGTGGACCAGTGAAACATGATGGGCACAATCCGACTGAAAAGTTTTAACCTTATTCGTTTTTTGTATTTATGCGTAGTAAGTTTGTATTTTTATACCTCAGTGTCACTTCCATAATATAAAATACATTATTGAGTAGATAAAGGTTGATATTTATTCCTTCATAAGCGAGATAGTGAACTGATAAATAAAGCCGACACATATTATCCTGTGGGCGGGCATTAATGCGCAGTAATACCCCGGAAGGTCATGCTGTTAGGTTTGAGAATACCACGCTAATGAGTACGAATTGCAACTGTTTGTTACGAGGCACAAAATGTGCACAATTATACTGTAACTATCACCTAAATTATAATTCTTGTTCAGTTTAATTAAATCCAAAATTATCTTCCTTCTTTATATTTTAAAAAGCTTGACTTAAAAATAGAGCGCAGTGTCATCTTAACGTATGGTATACCAAGATTATGCCAATTCATCCACTACTGTTTTATTTTGTACACATGAAGAGGTTAAGTAGTGAATGGGGCAGTTAGCTGAATAGATGGCATTGTGGGCAAAGACAGGAGAGAGTATAATGAACATTTCTGCCTTGTAAGGACGGCCCGGAAGCGAATTATCACGCGGGCAGTCCTGACGGTAGCAGAACAAAAGGACATTACTGACGACCGGTTCATGCAGTTACAAACGACCTTCAAAGGGCGGACATTAGGCCAGGACAAAGGAAGCTCGCGCAAGCGAAACTGTCCCGAGGCCGGGTTGCTGCTATCGGCTATTCACGCTAAGGACACATGCACAGCCGCGCGTAAGCAAGCGCGCGCACGACTAATC
>JAYGXS010000005.1:7753338-7767803 GCA_036362985.1 Ligula intestinalis
AGGACACATGCACAGCCGCGCGTAAGCAAGCGCGCGCACGACTAATCCTGGAGAGCCAATGGTGAGCAATGGCTACTGACCCTTAAATAGGTTGCCACCGCTGAAGGCAGCACTCTGCTGCTGGAGACGCGCTACCGACGACCCGCGATTCTGCTGCTAGCGACGCGGGACACGTCTGCTAGAGACACGGAGCTCTGTTGGCCGAGACGACGACAGAACACAAGCTGCTGACGGACACAGAAGACAAGCTGCTGGAAACACAGAAAACAGAACTGATGTACTACTAGAAGTGATATTTAAGTATTATCTGCTATCCTGTTCTGCCTTCTCTTCCTAACATGTTACTGGGGGAAAGAGTGAGGCTTACCCTCGGCGCGTTTCTCTCCTCACTATAATAAATCTGAATGCGCTTAAATCTATCATGTGCGCTAACAGCCGTAGCTTGGAGGATTTGCCAACAGGCGGGAAAACTCGACTTACGTTGCTGCTCCTTTTGTACGCATGTATTTGTGTGTGCGTATGGGAGGACTGAGAGTCAGGCTAAAGTGGCTCCTTCTTAATGTGGCCTTTATGGCGCTCCCGCGCGGGCGGGAGTCTGCCTAGCGAGTTGGCTGTGTCAAGTGTGCACGTTTTGAGTGACTATCACGCAAGCCACCTATATCTTCCCTCATCCCAGGTCTTATTGACTTTGTTTTTACACCGGAAACGGAGGTGGGAATGGTGAGCGAGTGGGCGGATTCTCCGCAAGTCTGCTTATACTCCTGTTTTTCTTTTGCGGTAGTTCGCTGCAATGCTTCTGCCTGCTGTAACCTTCGCGTTGCTTGCCCAGCCTGCCCCAGTGTCTCTTGCGGCTTGCTTCAGCGTTTGCTGCGGCTGTTGGAGCGCGTGGTGCCCATCGTAGAAACCGACGGGATAACTGTCGTGTGTGTGTGTGTGCAGGGCTGCTTTCACCCTTCTGAGATCCAAATGGTCTGTATGCACATGCAATGCCAGTCTTCAGCCAACCGCGGTCCCTGCGGCCCGGAAGGCGCTGGCACTTTCTCTCACTTCTGATTCACTGTTGGTGACTGCGCTCGCGCTCCCACTGGGTTTCAGGCCCCACTGCGGGTGCCCGAAAAGCTAGGCGGTCACTATGCGGTGGGGGAGAGAGAGTGAGGTCGACCTCGGCGCGTTTCTTCCCTCATTATAATAAATCTGAATGCGTCTAAATCTATCATGGTGCGCTAAAAGCCGTGGCTTGAAGGGTCTGCCAACTGACGGGAAAACTCGGGCCCCCACGTTGCTGCTCCTTCTGTACGCGTGTATCCTGTGTGTGCGTACGGGAGGAGAGGGAGGACTGAGAGTCAGGCTGCAATGGCTCCCTCTTAATGTGGCCTTTATGGCGCTCCCGCGCAGTCGGGAGCATACCTAGCGAGATGGCTGTGTCAAGTGTGTGCGTGCTGAGTGTTTCTCGCGCCAGCCATCTACACCCTCCCTCATCCCCGGTCTTATTGACTTTGTCTTTACACCGGATACGGATGTGGGAGTGGCAAGCGAGTGGGTAGATACTGCGCGATTCTGCCTACACTCCTTTTTTTCTCTCGTCTCAGTTCTCTGCGTTGCTCCTGCTTGCTGTCGCTTTCGTGTTGCTTGCCCAGCTTGCCTGTGTGTATGCTGCGGCTTGCTTCAGCGATTGCTGCGGCTTGTTGGAGCGTGCGGTGCCCATCGTCGAAATCGACGGGGGAACTGTCGTGTGTGTGTGTAGGGTGCCACATCGTGCTGTTACTCGCGCATATGTGTTCGCCAGCCCTCTCAGTCACCTGGCCTGATCCCGATCCGATCTTCTGAAATCTGTTTTGATAGCGGGTTTATGTAGGCGAGTGCGGTAAATGAGCGCAGGTGTACTCTCACCAAAAAAATCGAATTTACACGCAAGTCCTCTTCCCTGCACAATCCTGCTGTGAAGTATGCCATGGAGCTCGTAAACATCATCAAACTAACATCGAACTTTTATTAACGTACTTTTCTCAAGATAAATATTTTACAGCAAAACCATGGTAATGACTGCATATGGCAATTGGCTGGTCAGTTAACTGGAATGTTCACTAAAGTTTTCACAGAATAGTTGAAATTAATCACGAAACCAAGCGGTCCAAGTTGACTTAGGTATTCTGTTTTGACTTCAACATAACACATAACATAGTTCATTAAAACCTATACTATGGTGCAGTGATAAGATACGCGAACAATGACAGTCGATAATACCGGGCACTGTACGCTAAATTCCAGAGTAGGCAGAGTTTCCTTCGTTCTCACCGTAAACCTCACCCTACCACTAACATTAACTCCAATTCCTAATTTAAACCCTGACTTACAATTCATAACTCTACGTCAAACCTTACACTGACCCAGAGCTTAATGTTCACAAAACGTAATAAACAAATTCATCCGGTGCTTGACCATCCTTCTTCCTTACCCATGCAAATACGTGGAACGCGAACGTTCTTCTTCCTTTGTAATCACAATCTCTTTAGAAATAATTGCTTAATCACAAGAAAGATGGGGTGCATTGTCGCATGCCTTGTCCCGTAACTCAAACTGCCCCGGAACACGATAAAAACGAGAACGTAAAAACTGAAGTATTTATTTTTAGCAGCAAAGATGTGTTTCGCAATATTATCGTTGTAGGAAATGTTTACTCATTACATCATAAACCAGTTACTAAAAGCAGCCATAACCATAAACAAAAAATTGGCACTTACCAGTTCTCAAACGCTTAGCCTTAACATAAAGCAAACCCTAATTTATAATCTACATTTTCCGTTAACCCTCATCCTAATCTCTGCAATTTCGCGCAGTCTCAAGAATGGGGGAAAATTTATATTCTTAGGTCTTACGGCTCAACTTTGTTACGCCTTAAGGAAGAATAAGGGGAACCCTTCGATATGCACAACCAATGACCCAGCTTATGAAATGTTAATTCAAACCCGAAAGCAGGCAACGTAATACGTCAATGATCTACTTCAAACGTTCATGGTGAGTAACACAGATCTCGTAAAACATGCTTACTACTACAAAATAAGTAGGCAGTTATGCGAAGTTAATAAAGACTTGAGAATCAGAAAATTGTTTCTGTTGGGTGTATATTAGGGTGGAAAAACTAAGAGCTACTTAACGACTTGTTGTCTTCCAGCATAATCCCAAGGCCAGTGCAGGCAGGACAAGGTGTTGGCTGATAAATAGAGTTTTTCTGGCAGCCAGTACGAAGTGACCGCTTAATTAGTGTGCATTTCTTCAATAATTTTCGATACTTTCGTATACGCAAAAATACATTCCATACGAGGGAAGGAAATGATTCTTTCATATACTTATTGAGTAGACACGTACCTCTTCTTCTTCATTAATTGATTGAATTTGTCTCGTTCGCTTGAAGCTCAGCATATTTTAACCACATTCTCTATGCTTTCTGTCTGAGGAAACTCACACATTTAACTGTAACATTTAAAGAAAATTTTATTTGCTACCCAGCGAGTGCGAAAATAGACTTTTGATATATTTTTTCCATAAAATATATTTGAATCTAGACAGGCAATTAAAACCAATGATAAAATGTATGCTACTTACGTGGTCACTTTTTACAGTACATACGTTTGTTTGCGGTCAGAAAGCCGGCACCCTCTCGGGACTGAAATGACTTAGGAATAGGCTGAACGGTAGTCAGTACTACAACCTTACTCAATGCGAATTAGTGCAAGAGTATGAATTTTTCGCATATATCGGCAGGTTACAGGAGTTCTAGGCCGTATTGTGCACGTTTTCCTCACAGACTAGGACAACGTTGATCGTATGCCAAACAGATTGGGTGCAGTACTGGGACTTGCGGGCGCAGCAGCCATGAGATTCGTTCTTTTCCCAACCACCAAGACAATGTCATAACGGTGCTGCTCAGACCTAGTACCTACCAATTCTTAAAAGCCCGTCTAGGCGTGTTATACACGACCTGGTGCTCACAACCTCTACCAAGTTTAAACATATTTAGTGGCAGCACTGAGCCCATTTACGTGGAAGTGCCATCAAGAACACTTTATGAGGCCGACTTGCATGACTGTAAGTCGTAGGTGTGTTCAGAAAACTACGGTTATCACGCCCAGTTCCGTACAGGCAGAGAAGGGATAAAACCATTAGGGTATTGTTTATTGTATACAGGATTTCAATGGTGGTCTGAAGTCGCGACGCACGTCTGTCTAACAGCATGCTGTGGGCATAAAGAGCTAAACGTCATGCGAGATTGAGGCTTGATCAACTACCTGGCCAATAGCAGACTATGGCAACTGGGATTAGCTGTCCCATAAGCGGATGGAGGAGCGCAGTCACATGACCGTATGCGGGGTTGGCACTGGTGCTACGATCGGTCAGTCCTCTGAACGGTCACTCAACAAACACACACAAGTACCTAGGCTGTTATTATGGTAAGTTACAACGTCAATTTATACTACTGAGGACTGTCTGAAGGCAGCATGTGTATATTTAACAGGGGTTGACGGGTTTCAACACAAATATAAGCTTACAATTTCGGTCTACGCCTATAGACCTTCAATATACTGATATATACCGTGATCAGAAATTAATTTCTCCGGAGATTAAAAAGCTGAACTTTCAAAAATGGTATATCAACCAGAAAGCAGATAGGGAAAGCTGGGCGACCCACTGATGAGCCGGAGTCCTCGCAGCTGTGTCAAGCAGCGGCAGAATACCGGCGAAACACGTGTCTGGGCCTTTTAGCAAGTACCTAGGCTGTTAGTATGGTAAGTTACAACGTCAATTCACACACATTACAACCTATGCGGACGTAGCTATCCAGTCAGTTGGCAAAAGTTTTACAACAGATCCAAGCGCGGAGGTTTTTTACAGTAAAGACGGCGCTGGTATGCCAGCAAAATCTATGCTCCATTGCCGGCCTCATTTTCTTCCGTCCCTTTCTGTCATGCGCCATTACATTGTCAAACCTATGCAGACAGCATGATAGAATGTAATTTTCTCAAACGCGACTTTTCACATTAAAAGTTAATTCTTGCGAAATACACGGAGCCGAATGCCTGAGAGTATTGATATGTCCAATTGAAAGTAAAAGTGTTGCATAAATGGGAATAGTGGGTTTAGGACCATTTTTAATTCGTTACTAGAATTTTATTGAGAATCAAGCCAGCATGTGAAAACTATTACTGGCACATCAGGCGACAGTAGACTGAAAATGAATGACTTCATATAGGTTTAACAGAATCCCCTATTTGAGAAGTGAAATGTAACGGCATGGTGCCATTACAATGCATTGACACGCCATGTTTTAGCTAATGCATTTAAGGCTGAACGCGTTTTTAAAAATATTATGGAGTAAAATAAAGTCACAAGAAAGCCTCCAAACGTATCCGTCAGTCCTATTGAAAGAAGCGATAGTTTTATAGATGTTAGCTTGCCAAACGTGGTCTTATGAAAACTTGAATTGAGCATTTTCATTGACGGCAGATGACATTGCCGACAAGGAGAAGGTAAACTTGAATGGTCATTTCTGCCTCATCAGCCATCATAAGCCAGTCATACCCAACTAAAAGTGGTACACTATCCGAGGCTCAAACATGTAAACTTTTGAGAATAAGCCTTACGCTGTAACCACTGTGCCTCAGTATCGCTGTCTTGCCGTTTCAGATCGATAGTTATTAACACTAGTTGAATAACGTAAATGAATTGCTTACTGAAGCCACTTATCCCGCTTTGTTTGGGACTCCTTCTCAAGCCATGTAATCAGCCATGTAGCTGCCAGGCGTATATATATTGCCAACAAAGAGAAAGCAGGATGGAATGGCAATTTTGGGTGGGTCACACCCACCTTCAAGTCTGATCCCAACGGAGTCTCATACCTGTGACTTTTCTATAAGCAGTCTAACGTTGTATCTGTTTAGTGTGGGAACCAATTTCAACTGACAGTATGGTTTCGACTATGTTTAATAGGTACTTCACAGCAGGCTGGAAGCAAGCGCGATAAATTGTGCATTAATTAAACTAAGTAAGGGCAGGCTTGCAGCGTATCTATCTAACTCACTCTCTCATTTGGGCTCTATGCAACCATCAGGTCAAGCAGAACGGAGACGGGAAAGGACGTTATCAACTGGCACGGCCTGGAGCCGCTCTTAGGTGTGACGCCACAGAGGGTCTGGGTTACAATAAGTGGCATATTCATACAGGCCATGTAACGAAGGCATCATTGGAGCCTGACTATCAGTCCGCCGGTCAGCCACTCACCACAAATACTGGCTCGACTGCGCGGTGGTCCTAGTTTTCCCCTTACTTGTAAACCTCCGTAACTTTTTGTGCACCGTCATAGTTTCAGGTGGTTATAGTGGTAGGCTATCAAACTCACTCTCTACTTACAGTTCCAGATCCCAACCACCATCCGACCTGGTCAGTTGACTGGTGCGCAGAATGGGCGCAACCAATAACATCCGGGGTGATATCTTCTGCGCGTTCACGACCTCAGCCCTCAAACATGAGCACCAAGATTTCACACAAACAGAATTGAGCGACTCACCTCGCACAGGTGTTAGCGTGCCGAAGGTCACATCAAGATCCATTGATCGAAGCCAACTACAGTCAGTTACAGTTGCATTCACAGTTTTTATCACCCCACATTGGCTGTAGTGCTCGTTAGTGTGTTTATAGGATTTGAGGTATTTATGAGGTGAAACTCTTAAGTGCCACGAATCGAGGCAGTGTCGGAAGAGACCGAGCGCATTGCCATGAGACTAGGCGTTGGAATTGCACACGGTCTCAAGTCTACCATATGCAGCCGGGTCAGCTTCTCAACTTTCATAGCAACCATCAGGTGCCTCACAAACGGAGCTGCGTGAGAACGCTGTTCAAAGGAATCCAGACTCACTACATCAAACCCAAGGAAAAAGCACGTGAGGCTCGATACCTCCGTGACCGGTTTGGGTGGAATGGCTATCGTAAGACCTTCAGAAGCCAATGCCTACGTTCCCGCCCTCCGTGGACCAAAAGAGAAGCGAACCCTACGATTAAGCATGCACCACCCTATGTGTCGGAAGCGACCGCCCCCATCGCCGCGGAAATAGGCACCGGAATTGCACACGATCCCAAGGCTACCGTGCGCAGCTGGGTCATGAAATTCAAGGATCAATTCAATCTCAGGGAGCAGTCGGATGAAGTATATTGCGTATCATGTCGAAAATGTCCTAGAAATTACACCGGACAGACTGAACGCATGCTGGTCCGCTCATCCACGAACATGCAATAGACGCCGTTGATCATGCAATATTTTGACATATGCGAAAGACAAATACTCTTTCGCTAATCGGAATTGACTCCAAGTGCTATACTGATTATTGTGTAGTTCATTCTGAAGTCATTTCATTTAGAATATGATGTCGGCTTTTTAAGGAGCTTCTTTCCGACTCCTACTAATACGTGTCTGTTGTAAAAACTGACCAGTTAAAAAGTATGCCTTTTTCATTGATTTTCACTGCCTTTATAAATTTAAATATATTTTATGGGAAACGTAGATGAAAAATTATTTCTTGCACATGTTTTACAGGAAATTCCGCCTTCTTTAAATTTTATACTTGAAGGAAGAGAAGCTTTCGGGGTTAAAAAAGTTGCTAATTATAAGCTTCTTTACGACTCTGCGGCGTTCATTCATAAAACATCGTATATGTCAGTTTAATAACGCTTCCTTAACTGCATAACATATTTCCACATCTATTTCAATATTTGGTGAAAACTATGTGACCTCTTCTGCAGACTGTAGGTGAAAAATACTTTCCCTTAAACAAGATGTACACAGTGCGCAGTTTCTAAACCTTGAATTCCAGTATAGCAATCGTTAGGTTAGAAAATTATTCGGCAATTGGGCAACATTTTTAAAACGGAAAGCTACCCTTCCTTCAAGTATAAAATTTAAAGAAGGCGTAATTTTCTATCAAACATGTACAAGAAATGTTTTTGAATCTATGAAGGCAGTCAAACTCAATGATAAAAAGGCATGCTGCTTAAGTAGTCAGTTTTTACAATAGATACGTTTTGGTAGGAGTTGGAACGCAAAAAGTTGGCATCCTATCCTGACTAAAATGACTTCAAAATACACTACACGATAATCAGCATCACAAATGGAGTTAATTCCGATTAGCGAAAGAGTATTTGTCTTTCGCATATGTCGAAATATTGCATGATCAACGGCGTCTACTGTCAGCTGGCTGTTTGACAGGGTGACGCATTGTCGCAAATGGCGGCCCAAACCTATGAGATGCGTCTTGAGTTTAACTTCGCAGCTGCGAGGATAATTGCCTACGCCGGCGGCAAGACTGATATCTCACATAACTGATGTATCGAGCTCGCGCCTGCTCATGTTGTCCACCTCAGGCACCTCCAAACTCATGGCACTGGTGGTTAATTGGCCCTGCCCCCATCTCTCCATTACGGTTAATTGATGATTTTACCTCTGACAATGGACTCCCACAAGAGTTTGAAAGCTCAGACTAATAAAACTATGATTTAGGTGATCTATACGGTTGCTTTTTCGCAATATATACTCCTAAGTGTGTTTTAAATTTCTTTTTGGTAACAATTCGCAAATGTCTTCCTATTACCAATCAAACCAGTCTTGCTATAGGCAGCAAACACTTCCTGGCAATTTACAAAGCATCCTGCAATTCGTGCATTGAAGGCATACCCTAATGAAACATTTAGTCATTCTCATAGGAACATTGAACTAAACTGTAATGTTAACAACAAAATCTTAGAAATTATGAATCACCGAAGTTAAACGCACTGAACCCTTGGTGTAAAGAACGACGTGGATCACACTATCAGGATGCCTCATTACAAAGTCAAAAAATGTTATATTTTTCTAATATAAAGTTGCACAATACACAGATAAAATTGTAAAAATAAACCTTCTAAAAGGAAGGATAAAATAATTTAAAGAAGAAACATGCCAAAAAGTGACTTTCGCCAGATTATCTGTTCTCGATCTCCGCAGCTGGAGACAATATTCCAATTCAAGAATTTCTGGTCTTGTCTTTTAGTCATCTTCCTCCTCCTCCTCTACCACAAAACCTTCGTTTTCGGCAAATTCCTTTTGTAGACGTACTACCTCCGCTAGGTCACGCTTCCGGAGTTGCATTCTTTTGATGTGTTTATACACAAAAACGATGATGAAGCAAACGCAGCATCCGGTACCAAAAAAGAAGACAGAAATCCCAGCGACGTAGCGAGGATGATCATTGGTGTCTGTTCCTACTCCCCACATACAGCCCCCAATTAATAGACTGAGAACTGTAAAGCCGAACAGAGTGAAAAGTAACGGCTCTCCCTCAAACAGGAGCATTTTTGAAACTTCAAGAAGAAGAGAGCTGCCTTCGGCGTGGAGTAAAGGAGATGTAGGGACACAACCTCCTGTCAACAGCAGCACGCAGAGAGTGGAGAACGCATTCCCCTCTTAGCAGGCTAGCAGACGCGACAATTGGTCATCTGCGGATTATCGATTTTTGTCGCGTGCGCACGCACATGAGTTCATGCTCTAACTGCACCGTCAATCGGCACCAATGAAACATCAACAGCAGCGGATAAACAAGTGCTGATGATGCAACAGTGCGATTGGTTGCCTTTGCCGCCTTTTGCAAAGTAAGCCGACCTGAGATACACAAAGAAATAAGCTCAGGTAACTGCAATTTAACTAAGAGATAAGCCAAAAATGTTGTGGTATTTGGCGTAAAACCCACTGTCTTCCCACACTTTCTTGTCAATCGAACAACTGGCTTTTTGAACTGAATTCTGGTGACTTCTGAATTCCTATGGGTAACCTTTCTGTCAAATCGACTCCAGAGTACAGTTGTCCAAAATCAGTTCGGATGGTCGTCGTCAAATTTTCGTATTGTAGCCTTCCATAATCACATTCATCGTTGGGCATTTATACGAAGCTGAATAAATGCCAATGAAAAGAATCAGATGTGATGGCCGGGACACGAATTGTATTCACCTGACTTTGCTTTGTCCGCAATTGCACCAGATCCTATAAGCATATCCAGATGGTTGTTGTCGTGATAGTCGGTCTTTTGTTTTCATTACCTGGCACCTTATTCTTGCCTGGGGCCTGTGCGCGATCTAGGTAGTGGAAATAGGCGGCCGACGGCCTCCGATACTTTTTCGACATACTTTCGATCCCGGTATATCATGAAGGCAAAGCAATTTCGTCGGAAAAACTGAAAGACTTCTCAAGACGTGAATTGCCGAACACGTGGTAGCGGTGCAAATAAATTATGCTAATTCTCAATTAGTGGCCCATTTGACGAGACCCGGCCACACACACACATGCAAATGCTTTGTGCCCGAAATTCTCGCGAGAGCTGACAGTTGTGTTAGTCAAAAGTTACTTGCGTCATGGTTCGCGAGCCCCCGATTTATAAATAAGTGCAACGACCTACCGGATCCATATTCTATGCTGCGGTTAAGTTTGACCAAAGCAATTTTCCACTCGGAGAACGCACGGGCGAAGGCCTCGTCTAAGACTTGTGCCAGAGACGCAGATGGCTGAGCAGTCATCACGCCTAAGTTCACCATAGACGATGGAAGTCAAGGAGTTCAGGACTGGCTCGCCAGCCATCAGTGCACAAGCGGGCGGGTATCCTCCATAGGAGGAGCAGTCAATTGTCATACGTATGCGATTGCATAGCGACCATATCCTATCAATACTGCATAAACTTGTGTATGCATTATCTGTTTTGATAAGGGAACAGCGTTCCCTGGGACCAGTCATTTATTTGTCCGAAGTTTCAAACTCTCACGCGAGCCATTGCCAAAGAATGAAAAAAGTACAGCTCACTGCATATTTAACTTAGCTCTGCCGGGAGTGACCTTGAGCTCTGCCCTCGACCTGTTCACGCTACGTGCTGTAGGTATCAGGAGGATCGATATGTCTATAAATTGAATCGGTGCGTGAGTGTGATGCTTCCTGCAGCGGGCGTAAACTTCGGTCGTCCGACTGACCCAGTATTCACACGCGTTCGAAGTCGAAGCTGTGCTCTGGCATGGATGCGTGAGCGGCGAACAAGGAAAGCTTGTACTTCCGTCGCACAGCGAGCTAGTGCCGGTGCATTCTTGTGAGAACCCGTTTGCTGATTTCACCAACATACTTGGCTTGACCACAAAGGTAGTCCATACGGTAGGTGGCACCGGATTTTTGGTTGAAGGATATTGGGTGTTTAGGCTGCATAAGTTGCTGCAGATTGTCGCTTCCGTTCTTTAAGCGACGCCAATTCCCAATTCGCTGAACAGTCGATCGAATTTTTCGGATACACCAGCAATAGAAGATATGGCTCGCAAGCGCGTTGATTCTGGCTATCTCGTTAGTTTTCTTCGTTTAGCTCCTCGCCTGCATTTTCCGACAAATACACCAGCATACCCATTCATTGTGAAAAAGTCTCCGCATATACTGAAGTAGAATTTAATATGCAGTGAGCTGTCCATTTTTACATTCCTTGATACTCGGCTTGCGTCAGAGTTCAGAACCTCGGACAAGTAAACCCCGGTCTCAGAGAGCGCTGAACCGTCATCTATTCAAATACCTGAGCCTCGCATATTCTTGACCATTCAGATTATTTATTTTCTGTTATTTTCTCCGATGAACAATCTAAGACGGATTTCGAAACGTCAGGCGAATCAATATATTGGCCTTATGATCATATCTGCTTCTTCTCGTTCAACTTCCTGGAAATCGCGTTTTCACTTGTATTGGTAATTGCCAAGGTTGATTGACAGTAATACCAGTTATCCAGTTGACCCAATGTGGAAAAATCGGTGGTTTCGGATGCGGGATGCAAACATATGCACAGCAGCCAGGGGAAACCTTCAGTACAGTCAACGCTCAAACCGTCAGAGCTGAGATGTCCCTCTAGGGCCGTGATTTCGGGCACGGTACACAACCAGCCTACTGAAATCTGCAAATAATTCACGCATGCTAGCGCCAGTTTGTTGAGGACCTTGGGTCCGGCGATCAGTGAAGAGGGAGGAGGGATGTTTTCAGGGTCGGCGTGCGTGGTTTTGGATGGTGTGTCCAGGCGGCATGGAATTCACTCGAGTAGTAGGGCAAGATAGGCAGACTGCAGGTACCAGCGCCTTTTGCTAGCAGAGAGTGGGTTTTGCTTAACAGACTTCCACTGCTTCGACTCTGTGACGAGCACCTGTTCGCGCAGGCCTTAAGAATAATGTGTCGGCGCCCGGTACATGAGTTGAAAGGACTCTCTCACGTCAAGTTGGTGGGTCGTATCGATCAAGTGTGAGAGGATTGCATTTGAAATCGATCGATTTTCGTGTTTGCCGAACCAGGCTGGAATGTCAACGCGTTCCCTCTTCTTCGGATGTCAAGTTGTTTGGCCAATATAGCCCGCTCCACAAGAGCAGGTGAAGGAATAAGTGAATTGCCGAAAACAGATGTTTGCCAAAATGACTAATAAAATCTATAGAATCTTTCAATTCTGATACAGTAGCCTGACCAACCTATCAGCGTTTCCTAAGTAGTCAGCTTACTTCATCAGAATTGGTGGATTTCATGCGTTATGGTAGGCTGAGTGGGTGACTGAACCAAAGTTTGATTAAATAATGGCTCCCAGTGTGGCCCAACATATTAGGTAGCTGAAGTGTCGGTTTTGGTCAATTCCTCGTCTTGCTGTCATTTGCTCAACTTCTACCAATGCTGCCAATTCAAAGGAGTTTTCGTTAGCGGTTGAAATACCCTTCAGTGGCAGTTATTAACTGGTAGCAGGAGGAGGATTATTTGCTGTTAACCTTGCTGAAAGCCATTACAATGCTGTTCAGATGGGCGAAGATAGTCCCCTTTGACCTTGTGTAAGACAAGGATAAATCTTTCATTTGGATGTATTAATAAATATTAATCTACGAAGTTCCAATTGAAGTGTTTGCTGAGGACCTAGGTATATGGGTAATCGATTAGTTACTGCTTCCCGATACTGTTTCAGATTATTTGACTGTTTTTTAGCTGTGGTCTGGTATGCAAGCAGCCTAGCGGTTTCCTTCGCCAAATCCTTGCATTTACCAGAAAAAGAGGCAAAGTCATTGCTGTCGGAGTTTGAAGAATTTTGGCTGGCAGCCAACATTTCTATGTCTGGCGTCCTCGTTTGAGGTCCGCTGCTCCAAAGTCATGCAATTTCGAAGCGAACTGCTTCAGACTCGCTGAACTGCAGACGCTTGACCGCTTTCTACTCCTACACATGTGCGTCTATACATTTGCTTTTTCCCAGTTGTCATTTGAACAAGCCACTCCCCGATCGACGCAGCATGGGCACCTTGGGTAAAAAGAAAGAGTTAATCCTTTATTTGAAGGTAATATTCAACATTTTGAGCAAAAGGTGACTCCGTTCACGGAGAGCATGGGATAAAGTATGGTAGACGGTTATAATGAAAGGTCACAGAATACTCAAATTTAAAGGTTTACATGATATCCACATCTGTTATGGAGAAAGGTTGGCTTTCAACTTCTCAATTTCCTTTCTTCACAAGTGAGGTAGCGTGCTGGGAATGGGAGTACGCAGTGCTCATATAGCGATGTACGGCAAGACATATGACGGAGGCTTCAGCGCACATTACGGGAAGCCTTCGCAGACATTAATTCAGAGTGAAGAGGATGAGCGAACTTATAGGAATTAAGGCTAAGGCGGTTAACTCTAAGAACTACAATCTTCCAGACCCTGGTTCCTTAGGAGATAGAATAAGTCTTGGGAAGGCAGAGTAGATGGAACAGTGTATTTTTTACAGAAAGGATAAGGGAAAGGTTGCCAATAGGTCTTCCAGGGCGTACAACCGCGAGGCCCGTAGGACAGGGCAGCGTCGCCGGCCGCCGCGACGCGCGAGGCCGGAATTCCAAGTGTCCTCTAACCACAGTAATCGCGAGGGGCCACCGAATACTCGCTTTGTCTCGGTAGACTGATGGTGATTGGTTGCCTTGGTGAGATGAAGCAGTGTGTGTCAGTAGGTGGCTCAGACAATTGCGCGGGAAAGGACAGGGGGTGCCGGGACTTAGCACCTGACCGCAGGTGGCATTAGGCGCGCAGGGCAAAGGCACTGTCCCTCAGATCTTGGGTTCCAATTGGCTGCTAAGGCCACTACAAACTTGCCAAGAATGCCATCAGAAAATTGTTTGACCGTTTTTAAATGTTCCTGTTATAATGTCAGCTAAAAACCATAGGAAACACCGGGAGCTGAAGAGAGCATTCGGAGGATACGGTTTTGTTAGGACGCATTTAGGAATAGTTATGCACGTACCTCTTCGGATTGTTTCGGAGGGCGGTCGTTGCTTTTATTGTTTGGATACTTTGAAGAAGTTATGTCCACCTGGCCTCGATTCTTCTGTTTATTATTGTTTGTACAAAGTTTTCAAACGCTACTCTCTCTAGAGTTTCAAG
>JAYGXS010000005.1:7768203-7795367 GCA_036362985.1 Ligula intestinalis
AAAACTTTGTACAAACAATGATAAACAGAAGAATCGAGGCCAGGTGGACTAAGCTTCTTCAAAGTGTCCAAACAATAAAAGCAACGACCGCCCTCCGAAACAATCTGGAGAGGTACGTGCATAACTATTCCTCAATCCGTCCTAAAAAAACCTTCATAAAGATACTATCTCTAGACCCTAGATTCTGTATTGCACGAAAAGGCTGAGGCAAATAGAATAAGAAAATGAATTTGAGAGCCTCTTTAACCAAACCTCCGATCTAAAACCTTCCATGCCTGAAGAAGTTGATTATCTCATGTCCAACCTGGTTAACTGCTGCCAGCAGTACTGAAGAAAGACTCCAATAAACAAAGGCCCCTTAACAAAAGCCCACCTTAATAGCCTAAAAGAGCTACGAAGAAATGAAAATATCGTGCTAACCAGACTAGACAAAGGATCTGGAATAATACTGATGAATAAAAATGATTGCAACACAAAACTAGAAGCAATTTTTGCAGATCATACAAAGATCTTAAAAGCTGAGAAGGACAGAGATCGAACGGATACTGTTGAAGGTCAGCTGACTACAATTCTCAAAGACCTCCATAAAGAAGGTCTTTTGACTGACAAAGAGCTTGAAACACTGAGACCTGTAGGAACGACGATACCTAGAATGTATGGAGTTCCGAAAATTCACAAACAGGGGCAAACCTTACATCCTATCGTGGATATGAGAAACTCTCCTTATCACACCAGTGCTTAATGGCTGGTAGAGAAGCTACCACCTCTTGGAAGTTTCATATATCCTCGAAGCCTAAAAGACGCATTTAAATTTGTCAAAACTATTAGGAATATGAACGTTGCAAGAAGTAAGATGCTCTCATTGGATGTATCCTCACTATTCACCAACGTACCCGTGGAAGAAACCATAAACTACCTCTGCGATGTTATTCGGGACACGAACTAGCAGATAGGTATGCTCGTGAGAATCCTCAGAAATCTCCTTACGCGATGCGCACAAAATATCCAATTTCTCTGCAATGGTCAGTTTTACAGACAGATAGATGGTGTGGCGATGGGCTCACCACTTGGCCCGTTTCTTCCAAATGTCTTTATGGGCAAGATCGGGAAAAGGAGTCTAAGGGACACCATCAATGACCTTACATTTAACGATCGATATGTAGATGATACCATCTGTTTGACAGACTATGACGCAGACATTGATGCCTTCGTCGCGAAGGTTAACAGCGCGCACCCATCGCTCAAAGTTTCTGCTGAGACTGAAGCGGACGATAAAATTGCGTTCCTCGATGTCCTTCTGCGAAGGCAGAGGATACATCTATCCTACGCAGGGTTTTCCGAAAGAAAACCTAGACAGGACAATACACTAACTTCCACACTGTGTCTCCCTCAATATAAAACGAAATTTGGTCCAGGGATTAGCAGCTAAAATACGACAGATCTGTTCTCCTATAACTATCGAAGCAGAACTCCAACAGCTGCAGGATACACTAAGTGAAAATGGATACTCGGAAAGGTTCATCATCAAAAATATTGGCAAACGCGCCAAAAAGCCTGCCAATTTAACTGCAGAAAAGAAAGACGTGTTCATAAAACTGCCTTTCTTAGGCGATGCAATCAGCGAACTGGTCAGACGAGGCTTAAGGACTGCAATCACAAACGCTTTCTAGGCGGCGAACTTACGGGTACTCTTCACGAACTCTTCCCTTCTACCATTGGGAGGTAAAGACTGACTCCCTTTGAAGGCCACATCAATGTTCATTTACTCTTTCACTTGCTCCTCTGGAGCGGGGTACATCGACCGTACAACAAGGCGTCTGGAAATGATGGTACGTGAGCACATACCGACCTGGCTAAGTAAAGGTTAAACTAGATTGATCTCAAGTGCTATTCTCACACATCTTGTCGATACGAACCATCGAGTCTAGACTAACAAAGCCTTTCAGGTGGTCTACAGGACACCATCTAACTGTTCCAAAGGCCTACGCCAACGGATGCTCGCAAGAGCCGAAGCTCTAGCTATAAGGCTAGCAAATCCAGTGCTGTGTTGTCAGAAGACTCTGACGAAAGCTCTTTCACTTCCATGGCCTAAACCGATACCAGTTGGCGATAGGATTTCACCCCTACTAACTAGCGACAGTCCCTCAACCGGCATGCTGGCATGGCCTACATGTGAAAACTGACATTGTCCGCGTTGGCCAATCAGCACCTGTGTTAGATTGTTATTGATTTTTTTACCTATCTTAAACTTCAATTGTTATGTACAGCGTTAATTGTCCTTGCAAACGTTTGATCTGATGAAGATTTGCTGAAAACAATTTTTTGCCATAAACTGACTTCCAATATTAACCATGGGAATATTTGCGCGATGCTTGTTTGTTAAATATGCTGATAATATTGTTGTAGGACATCCACTCAAAATTCATTCACATATTCGTATACTGAAGGATGGCCTAGACCATGCCTCAACATGGTCGTCAGCAAATGGCCTTCTAGTTAAGGTGCGAACTTCGGTCTAGTGCATTTTTCGACTGCAATCCTCTCCCAGTCCCGAAACTATTGACATTCTGCTCATCGAAATCTCCTCTTTCCGATACCTTGGCGTTACACTAGTATCCAACCCTCCCACGCTTAGCCTCATGCGAAGGTCTCCGCGGTCTACCCTACTTGGCTATCTGCGTACCGTGATTACCCCGCTGGTGATCTTATCAGCCAGACATGACGGCCTAAACATTCACCCTTGGTTCGACGCAAAGCAGACTGTCGACGATCTGTACGGATGCCTCTGTTTTTTCAGTTCCGTTGACGGAATCTGCAATCAGCAAGGAAGAATCAGGACGCGGCTTCCACACGGTGATGATCCTGGGAACCTTTGCAATGCCCCACGCATTACCCCCACAAGAGCGACAGTTTTTGTTCTAAAAATACCTTAGAAGTTTTTTTCACTGTCTGCTCCTATTTTCATCCTATGACACAGGAGAACTGGCCTCGCCAACAGTCTGAGAAACAAATTTTCTGCTACCACTGCACACATGTACAAATAGGGCACTCAAAGGAATTTTTCCTACGTATCCCTCAATATACTGATACTGATATTTACTCTACATATAGAAGGCCTTTTTTATCAAAATCCATAAACTATTATATTATATCCACCGCTTGCGTTCATATTACACACCGCAAGCCCTAATCTGGCATTTTGTGGATGCCTGTATTCTCCCCGTCCTTCTCTACTGCTCTTTAATTATTTTTCCAGCCTTACTTAAAAAATCCTAGTCATTTTGAAAAGTTGCTTCCGAATGCTCTCTTCAGCTGCCGGTGTTTCCTATCTTTTTTATCTGACATTATATTACAATGCCATTTTAAAACGGTCAAGCAATTTGCTGATCGCATTCTTAATGAAACCACTGTCGTGATTATGATATAGTCGAGTTATTCAGTACGCAGTAGCCGAACAGTCGAGAAGAATGAGAAGTCGAGTACCCTAGAATTGGGCTTTGCTCATCTTATAATTGTCGTAAACGAACTAAAAAGAGATTAAGAGCGGTTAGAATTGTATAGGCAAGCATCAAGCCTTCGTAACGAGGCATGGGTGAATGTTAGCCAACGAGTGTGATAAGGTAGGGTGAATATTAATCAACAAGAACGTGCGGAAAGGGGGTGAACGAGATTCAGATTAGTATTAACACCGCATTCTCCCCGGCCAACAAAAAAGGCATGATGTTCACAAATCTACTTTCGAGTTTGAATGGGATAAATCCTAAGCGTCCCGGTTGCGAAGGCAGTATGGCTGGACGCGTTGTTATTGATTTCTTAACGTTTCCAGGTTATGCTCATGTGGTTCGTTTTCATTATGGTCATGATCAGGTGTTGTTACACCTTGGTTGTCAGTTCAACCAGTGCTGTTTTCCAGTTCGGCATTGGGTGATTGGTGAGGCGGAGGTGGAACGGAATTTTCGACTGAGGGAGTGGCCTTCTCCTGATGATGATGATCACTGAGATCCTTTTCACCTCAAGGAGCAAGTATTCGAACAGATACTGTCTCTTCTCTGCCATCATCAAATCGTATATAAGCGTTCTGAGGGTTGCACTGGAATAGATCAAATTCCTCACAGAGTGGGTCATATTTGGACTGTTGGTTACTCTTCTTCAATAGGACTTGACCAGGGGAATAGAGCCACATAGGAAGAGTTGTTCCAGTGGTTGATATCTGATTATAGGCAAACATTCTTTCATGTGGCAAAGAGTTGGGATAAACATCGAATAATGGTTTCTGAAGATTGATCGGAACAGGCGAATCCAGACGGAAAACGGGAGTATTCATCAACAATCGTCAGCAGATAACGATTGCGGCTCACAGACGGAAGTTGACCCTTAAAGTTAAGTGGCCTTTATGAGCTGACCTTGTATTTTGAAGAAACGGGGTTTGACTTCACAACACGTTGGACATCTTGTAACAACATTACGAATCTCTTCCATCGTAAAAGGGTAGATTTCTAGCTCGGACAAAGTGTGATAACCGAGAGATCCCAGGATGGCACAGAGATGCGTGTAGTTCCCTCAGATTGACATCTGCTAGCATGGCCCCACAACAGCTATGGGAAAGGGTATCAGCTGCAGGGTTTTCTTTGCCAGGTCTGTAAATAATGTCAAAGTTGAATGTCGATAATTCCAATTTCCAGCGCTCAATCTGATTATTCTTCACCTTCCCTTTTTGTTAATTACCATAGATAAAAGCAACAGAACGTTGATCTGTAATTAGTTTAAAATGATTACAGAGAAAAAAATGTTTCCATTTACGCATGGATTCCACTACGGCATACACTTCTTTCTCGACCGCAGAATGGTGTTGCTCGTTTGGTGATAAACTACGCGAAAAAATGCTACTGGTCGACCATTCTGGTTCAGTGTGGCAGTAATGGCGACGTCTGAAGCCTCAGTCTCAACAACCAGTGGGATATTATATTGGACGGTAGCGATCGTGGCTTTCGCAAGTTCTTCCTTAAGTGCTTCAAATGTTTCAAGTGCTTCTTGTTGTAGAGGACAAGTTTTGCTGTAGATAAGCAGATGGATCTTATCTGAAAAAAGGGATATCCATTGCGAATAGTAAGCGAACAATCCACCCACCGTCTCCACTCTAAACTAATGAATGCGAACTCTTCCCGTTCCATGCCTCGAGGCTTCCGTCATATTTCTTGCCGCAAATCAACATAGCAACACTCGGTACTCCCAGTCCTAGCACGCTACCTCACGTGTGAAGAAGCGGAAATTGAGAAGTGGAAATCTGATCGGTGTCCATAGAAGACATAGATACCGTGTAAAACTTGACTTGTGAGTATTGCATGACCTTTTATTTTTTAACATGACACATTACTTAAACTTCGTGAATGGAACTATTATATAGGCTGAAAATGTATGATGTTTATTCGAAGATAAAACAAGATTTTCTTCGTATCAAAGTATGCCTATTTTCATTAATTTCGATTGCCTTTATAGATTCTAATATATTTGTGGAAAACATGCACGAGAAAATTAATTCTTGCACTCCTTCCGTAGCAAATTACACCTTCTTTAAATTGTATACTGAAAGAAATTTTATCTTTCGGTTTGAAAAATAATTCTTATTATAAGTTTTTTACAATTTTCAGGTGTTCATTCAGATAACACCGTATCCGTCATTTGCTCGTGCACCCTTTACTGTATAAAGCAACATTTTATGGGAACTATGTGAGATCTTCATCAAGCTGTAGGCGAAAACGTACCTCCATCCTTCTGGTTTATCTGTCTTCTTCCTTGACGACCGCTGACAGTTGATTGGCCTTTGGCTCCATTAATTACCCTCCTTTTGGTTGCCGCTTCTTATCACTTATCTCTTATCTTAGAGTTCGAAAACTAAGGACAATAAACAAAGTGATCCGGTGCTCGACAGGTCTTCTTCCTTAACGTACTTTTCCTCAAACAGGATGTACATAGTGCGTAGTTTGTAAATCTTGAATTCCAGTACAGCGGTCACTAGGTTTCAAAATCATGCGGCAATTTATAAACTTTTTTTAAAACCGAAAGATACAATTCCTTGAAGTATAAAATGTCAAGAAGGCAAAATTTTCTACCGAAGGAGTACAAGAAATAATTTTTTTCGTGCATGTTTTCCAAAAATACATTTGAATCTACAAAGGCAGTCGAAATTAATGACAAAAAGGCATACTTCTTGAAAAATCTTTTTTGATAGTGCATGGTTTGTCTTGGCGTTCAAACAAAGGCTCGTTAGAAAGCCGGCATCCTGAGTTGTTCAAAATATGTTAAGATTAGGTTGTATAATCATCTTTATTACAATTATCCACAATAAATATCTTCCAATCGAAAACTCATTTCAGAATTCCGGCTGCCATTGCATGAGATAGTGAGTCTACTGTACATTCGTCAAGTTGGGGGTTTTTGCCTTGGCCTTTTAATCCTGGATTCAGCCTGATAATTGTAATGCCCTAAGGGCAAGCACTGCTTATACGCCTACTGGTTTATATGGAAGGTTGAGCCGCCGTTAAAGTGGCCTCATCGGGACAGCTTAATCCATAAGCATATCCGAGACGAGGACCACTGGATGACATGAACTAATTGTCTGACACCTTCCCCTTCCCCTCTCCCCCCACCCCATTTTTCTGTCCCCAATTAAGACTAGAATCTGATCCCCTTGATCCCCCCTTGATCCTTTTACACCTCTCCCCCCTCTCTCCCCCCTTGTTACTACTGATTGGTTTGCCTAAAACTTTCGTTAACTCTACCCTCCCTTATATTACTGTATTGCCTGATGATGAATTAATCAAAAACGTTCGTTCGCTTAACTTGACTTCCTCAATGCTTACATGGGTATCGTCGCTGAACATATCCTAGTTGCTAAGACGTACAGTTTCGGTCCCAAACAAAAAGGAGGCAAGTAGTCGTACGTCAGTAACTAAAGGCCAATCCGGGATTCGAACCTGGGACCTTAATTGTAACACTCTACCATTGCACCACGGGCTAGTCGTTTTGCTGGGTGCGATCAGGAAAATGATGGAAATCGGGGGGGGGGGGGGTTCGGCGATCTGGTAAAGGAAAATTACTGTTTCGTTTTGTCCTGGAGTTCACTATAGATCCCACACAGCATTCTGTCCAAAATGATTTGATAATAGGTCAGAGGATGTTGAATATCTGGAGGAGGGCACACGTCTGACGCTGTGAGGGTAGCCGCCCGAACAACAGTGCGGCAGGCACAAGATCCCCTTGCGGGATACCAAACCTGAGTATGACGTTAAAGTAATTTGCGCATTTGAATACCTGTCCTGGTTTTTTAATAGCAAGACCACCTCCATTGGTACACGTAGACAAGCATTCCTGAGCGCTGCACCATTGAAAGAGGCGCCCACAATGGGGCCTCTGCAATTTCAATGTAATAAGCCCAAAAAATTAAAAACTTTACAATGAAAGGCGTTCTTTGGGAAAATGCAAAAACTTTATTGGGTACATTTTCGGCACTCCTCTCCAGGTCTTCGCCAGACTTGAGAAGCTGTGCAACGAACAATTAATATTTCAACAGTGATAATAAAGTTATACAGTCATCTCGTGAAGGCGCAAAGCGGCAGCTGCAATTTGCGTTACTCCGTTGGGGCTCAATTAGAAATCGCAATAAATTAACGGTTAATTGGCAACTCTAATTTGCGTCCGTTCGGTGTTAGTCCGGGTCATCCGGTGTGGGCGCTAATTCCGATTCATGTTTGTCCTTAGTGGATGGCTGTAATCTCTTCAATCTTCCTTTGAGATATATGTATACTCCAACCAACTTCATAGGTCAGTTGATGCATGAAGCATCGGAGTGCATGGCCTCGAGGAATATCCGGCCTTTTTGGAGGGGCAAAATCCACCGATGCGTGTTTTGTCCTATGCAAAGGTGTGTCTTGTGTTAAGGCATTGCACAGTCACTTCCTTACCATCACCGTGCAGTATCGGGTTGGTTGAAAATAACACCAGAATTTTTGCTGCTGGGAAGGTTTGTGCTATGGCTTGCTTGAGGTATCTGCTTAAGAGTTCGCCTGTTGCATCCCCTTGAAAAGGGACTTTGAGGAATAGCGTCTTCTTTTCCACCGTGTGTGTGGTGGGCTTTGTTTCTTTCTCCATCATATTCTTTATGATGAATCTGTCTGGATATCCATTCTCTCGAAGCACGTCCTGGAGTTTCTGGAGCTCCATTTCAATAGTGTTAGCTGAGCAGATTTTTCTGACTCTTTGCATTAAGCAGCGGACTAAGTTACGCTTCTGTTGGATAGGTACAAAACTGTTAAAGTTTGTATACTGTCCGGACCCGGTTTTCTTTCGGTAAACGCTCCTTTGGATGTTACCGTCAGGTCTTCGACTTAGGAGGACATCCAAGAAAGGAAGCGAACCTGCCGTCTCCACCTCCAAGGTGAATTTAATGGAGGGGTGTGCTTGATTAACAGTATGTAGAAGTGCATTTACATCAGTATCAGCTTGGGCGATGGCGAAGATATAATCGAAATATCGGCCATAGTGTTTTAACTCATGGATCTGCTTGTTGAGTTTAAATTTTTCCAGTTTGCCCATGAAGATGTTGGCCAAGAGAGGCCCGAGAGGGGAGCCCATAGCGACGCCGTCTATTTGTCTGTATAGTTGGTTGTCAAAAAGGAATTGCACATTTAATGTACATTTGAGTAATAGTTCTCTTAATACATCAGATGGTATTCCTACGTCTATTTGATTTGCCACTACGAAGTCGCAGATATAGTCGACTGTTTCTGTTACTGGAACGTTTGTAAACAGTGATGAAACATCTAGGGAGATCATCATCATGCCGTTCAAGTTCATGTCCTTGATGCCATCGATAAATTGGAACGTATTTTGATGGCCATGTGGTGCCAGCTGTTGCTGTATGGGTTATTGCATGTATCGCTATTGCATGATACGGCGAGGTTCTCATGTCTAAAATCGGGTGAACTGGCAGCCCATTCTTGTGGATCTTAGGTAGACCATATAAACGGGGAATGTGCGTGCCTACTGGTCGTAAATTTTCGAGGTCTCGGTCACTTAGAAATCCTGCCGTGTGTAGTCTTCTTAAGCAGCCGGTAAGGTGTACCTCTACTTCATCCGTACAATCTTTTTCTTTGTCTATCTTCTTAAATTTCTTCGGATCTGATAGTATGGTCTGCATCTTGGTAACGTAGTCCGATCTGTTCATTAGAACGACGCCTGTTCCTTTGTCTGGTTTCGTAACCAATATCTCCTTGTTTGCTCTCAGTTGTTTTAACTTGTCTATGTGTGCTTTTGTCAGTATTCCGCGATTTATTAGCCTCCGGTTCAAGTACTGGTAACTACAATTCACCAGTGTTGATTTGAAGTGCTGGACACTATCAGCGGAGATCGGCTTGAGGTCATAAACTTGATTGTAGAGATTCTCAAACTGGGTTTCTAGTTCTAACTGAATAACCTTTCGCCTAGGTATGCAGAATTTTGGACCCAGTGATAATGCTTCTAGAAGAGTTGCATCAAGTGTTAGAGAAGAGTAGTTGTGGACATAGCGCTGTGGATTTTTGGGGAATCTTGCCTGTGGTTTGATTTCTTGTACCTTCTGAAGGAGTGACGATCTCTTGGCATCCCCACGTTTTATTCCTAGAATATGCGAGTTGTTGCTGAATTCCTGTTTCTCTTTCTCGGTCAAAGGGTCTAGAACGGCAGCTCGTTGACACACGTGACGCTCCAGTTCATCAATCTTTACTCGAGTGCTTTCCATTTGGTTCTTGGCGTATCTTCTAAGAGTTTCTGTGTTGATAACTGTATGGTTCCTTAGTAAAGCTTTCCAATATTCCTTCGGATATTCATTTCTCTCTATGCAGTCTCCAATAAAGTTGACCAGTACTTTCGCCTCTGCAAGTTTGGTGTTGAATCTTAGGCACCCATTGAGTGCCTTTAACACCGCGGTATCCTTGGACTGTTTCAAAGTTGCAAAAATTCCCATTAGATAATTCAGAACACAATTTTGGCGAGCGAACGCTTTCAGTAACTTCTCATCAGGCCAAACAGTTACGAAGGAGGTTTAAATTTAAAAATCGATAGTTTGTCTTTCTTTACATGCAGGGTCCAATCAGAGCGCAGAAATGTGCAGCCAGTTAGGTAATCGTTGGCCATGCCAAGTTAGGGGCTTGCACGAAATTCTTTTGTGCACACAAAACCGGTTTCCTCAATCGGATTGCGGTTGCTTCTGCTGTTGCCAGCAGACGTTGACCCAGGGACTTTGGGTAGTTTGGTGGGACCTTGTAAATTACCTTAAAAACTTTGCTTGGGTCCACACGATGTCCGGTGTCAACCATGTGGGCGAGGATAGAACTTTTTATGCTTTTGGTCTCGCCTTTGGCTAGCCTGCCGGGAGGTGTTCCCGTATTCTTTTAGATAAGCGCCTACTCGTGCGACCGCAAGTGCCTTTCACCGATTTCAGACACAGCTCCTAATGAACAAGGCGAACATCACGAGATGAGCCGAAATTATTGACGTTATAAAATTTCGTGAATTATAATTCATCTGCAAACGGTCATTTCCTGTTAATATAGTAAACAAGCTGTCCAATTAGAAAGGTGAAGCTAAATAGTCAAAAGGATGGGAAACATAAGTCAAAAATATGGAGGCATAGTGAGGGGTAGAGAAGGGGACAGGTAATTATCACAGCAAGGCAGTTCAGGTTACGGGGAAAGCCTGTGAAGTTTAATAAAGTGGAGGCGCGGCATAGTACAGGGCAGCAATCGGTCCTAACGGGAGGGAGAAGACGTGAGAGGGACTGAGTGGAGCGATTGTTACCATGGCAATGCGAGGATGACCACATGATTCAGCTGCTTACAGAGTGCCAAAATAGGAGAATATACGAGTTCCAGGCAGCAGTTCAGAAGAAGCAGATGTGATCACTGGAACAAGGACTTTACTTTCCTAACTTTTCGCATTCCCTCGGGAATCCTTAATCATAGGTAATTGAAGAACAGTCTGAAACATGCGCAGATAGGGCGATACATGCACAGATAACACGGTATTTATAGTTCGGAGTGGTCAACCGCATGCGTACTATAATTGTCAGTTCCTTTAGCCACCGCTTGAGGTCTTAATTCGTTCGGTGATGGCTCATTAATTATCATGGCGTTCTTGTCCGCTTCAGACGCGGGGTTGATAATTGCGCGACAATTAGGCCCGCTGTCGTCAGAGTTGTCGTTGCGCCCAGTCCTACCCACGTGACTGATTCTCTCGCTCAGGAAATGTCTCAGTACACCATATGGGAACGCCAAATCGTTGCGCTTGTTGATAGACTGGGGGCCGGAGAACCATGACTCGAGCAGCTCGCGACTTACGCGGTTTTCACCTCTTGCGAGGATTTCGGCCTCCTCAAAATTGAAAATATGGCTGGGTCCTGTCGAGTGAGCTGCAACCTGGGAATTGGGGTTTTTCTTCCTCACTGCCGCTGCATGCTCGACCATTCGCGTCCGGAGTAATCTCCTGGTTTCTCCGACGTAGTTGCTTTGCCCACAACTACACCAGATCTGGTAAATGACTCCAACCGTTTCCTGCAGTGGCAGTGGGTCTTTTGGCCTCATGACTCGGCGCCTGATGGTTGCTTCTGGCCTGTGCGCAACTCCAACTCCAAGTGGGGTGAGGAGACGGCTGACCGCTTCCAAAACATTATTAACGTACGGAAGGGCCCACCAAACGTTTGGACCAGTTGGACTTGGCTTCTTCTCTCGTTTGCGTGTGCACTGATCGACAAAATTGCGTGGGTAACTATTTGCTCTCAGTACCCGTCGAACATATGGTAGTTCTGCAACTTTGTCGTCCGCTTCACTGCAGTGCGTTTCAACGCGCCGGAATAGCGCTCTTACGCAGCTGCGTTTGTGACCGATTGGATGGTTGCTGTTGTAGTTCAGGACTTGCATAGTGTTGGTTGCTTAAGTTTTTAGGCCACCATCGTCTTTGCGGCAAACGAGGACATCCAGAAAGGCCAGCTGGTTGCTTTCTTCTTCCTCCATCGTAAATTGGATGTCCGGGAAGACGGCGTTTTGACGTTTTTTGAATATCAGCACCTGATCCCGTTCAATAACGACGAAAGTTTCGTCCACATACCAAGCCCAGAATTTCAGTCTGTGGTGTTTGAAAACCACCGACTCCAACCATTGCAGTAAAAACCGGCTGAAATGCCGGCCGCTGGAGGTGACAACCGCGTGAGCTACTGTGTGAGTCAGGTTCCTCCGACCCGCAAGCTCAAAAATGTGCCGCCCGTCTGTTGTGATTTTGTCTGAGCCACGCAAGAAGGATGCTGGCGACCAGTAGTCTCGGTGACGGCGAGCCACACTTCAGATTAATCTTCAGGTCAATTATCTACAAAGGTGATTAACGTTTCAGGTACGGATCGGCGAGCAGTCTTTGTTCAGGACTACGACCCCTGAGGTCGTTTGCGATTAGCGTCACTGCGCCGACTCATCGTGCCTTCGCCGACCAAACCTTACGTGCCAATGGCTGACTCACGCAAAGACGGCGCTACAGACGCTGTGGTGACTGCCAGTCTCGTTCACTTCGGAAACCGGCCTTTTCACGATTGTTTATTCCCGTATGTGACAGTCGACTTGTCTTGTCTTGCCTATTCGTCCGTACTACATCTGGCTATATTTATCACTCTATAGTGGCAAAGTCGCGTACACCGATCTGTCAGAGTACCCACTCACCCCCCCCCCATATTGCCATTAGAGCTCTCTCTCTCTCTCTCGAGCCTCCACCACTGGGCGGCTATGATATAGGTAAAAGGACATTACCAGCAAAGACAGGGGACATCAGGAAGGCTTTTTCTGCCTTGTTAGGCGTCATCAGCTAGTAGCTCAACTTTTAGGACGTTCGCCCTCATGGACGAGATCGCGAGTTCAAATCTCGGTGTGGCAGCAAGTTCCGCGGCCATACTGGGGTGGGGTATCACTAGCTGATGACGCCTAACAAGGCAGAAAAGGCCTTCCTAGTTTCCCCTGTCTTTGCTGGCAATTTTTTCACCTATATCCTAGCCACCCAGCGGTGGAGGCTCGAGAGGGAGAGAGCTCTTAAGGCAATATGGAGGAACGAGTGTGTCCTCTGCTAGATCGGTGTACGCGTCTATGCCAATGTACATTCCCGATCTAATACCAGCGAGACCGTGGGCTCGTAGCTCAACTGTAAGGACGTTTGCCCTCACGGAAGAGATCACGTGTTCAAATCTCGATGTGGCAGCAATTTCAGTGGCCACACTGGAGTTAAGTATCACCAGCCGATGATTCCTAAGAAGGCAGAAAAGGCCCTCTTAGTGTCCCTTGTCTTTGTTGGTAATGTCCTTCTGCCTATATCACTATATGCCGAAAGACTCGGGGTCCAGAAATGTTATCGCGTTCAATATCTCTCAAAGGTAAATAAGAAGAAAAGGGGGTGGGTTCATGGACCAAATTATATTTGAACTGACGTTTCGAAAACCTTATCACCGCCGTCGTCAGAGTGTGCTTGTTAGTCCAGAGTAAGCAAACCTTGCCGTTTGCCTCAAATTATATCGCTGTTGGACGTGTGAAAAGCCAAAAATCTAGTTCGCAATCCCCTACGTGAAAAATGTTTCAGGGGCGACTGCACGAATTCTAGAACGCTTTGGGATCGGAGTGGCACATAGACCACATTTAACAATCAGACAACAAATCATGAAGCCCAAAGACAAGCTGTTTTTGGTCTATGGTCATGTGCAACAGCTCAGCCACGAATACATCTTTGCGCAAGCGAGGGTGATTGGCAGGGCCAATGAAAAAATGGCCAGGCTAGTGCTGGAAATATGGTCCTCCTCTGGTACAGTCAACAGAGCTATCGACTTGGACCTTGTCTACCAGGCGCTTCGCACAAGGTTCGGATCAAGTCGGCCAGAGCCAGTAGGGCAAATGCGTACGTAAGACCGAGATTCAACGCCCACGGAAAAAAGGGGTGGAGGTCGGAGGTCAAATTACCAACATCAAACGCTATCTCACCGTCGCAACCGCGAGGCAAAGAGCAATCCAAATGAACAGCACCGATGATCAGTCCGCCGGATGACATGGGGGAAGCCAGCAAGCATATTGGCTCGCCTACAACTACGCTGACCGCAAAAGGGATGAAGGTCACGCAAGCCCACGAGTAGCCAACCTCCAGGAGACCAAATGTGGTCGGCAACGAACAGGCAGGTCAAAATTCACACGTCCAACATCGATATAATTTGAGGCAAATGGCAAGGTTTGCTTACTCAAGACCACCAAGCACATTCTGACGATTGAAGCGAGCAGGTTTTCGAAACGTCAGTTCAAATATAATTTTTTTTCAATGAACACACCCCCTCTTCTTCTTCTTTCTTACTTTTGGGAGATAATGAACGCGATATCTCTCTCTCAAAGCAGGAATTGGCCATCTATTTTCCACTTTCTTTGTCGGTAACGCCCTTCTGCCTTTATAATTAGCTCGAGTGTGAGCTCCGAAGACACATAATACACTTTGCTTTCCCCATGGCCTCTCACTTCTCCTCCTCCTCCTCGCCCACTTCGCACTCATTCCACAGAAACACAATCCATTACGCTGCTTAGCGCAAAAAGCCCGACACATTTGCTCAGCAGGCAGTATTTTTATTTATTTTTCGGTTAAGACATAGTGTTTTATGACAATGTGATGTACCATTTCCTGTTTTTGTCTGATGTATTTGCTTTATTAACCCTCCTACGCCCTCGTAATGCCGCATCCGCATACACCTATTACCACAGGTCCCGTATTACGGTTCCGGGTTTTTGACTCATATTGGCTGTTACCATCCCCTCAGAAGCGGATGCGGCAAAAGAACTCCTAAAAGGACGCCTTGGCCAAGCCGTGTAATGGATCCTCCCAGCGGTGATGGTTAAAATAGGGAAAAGCGGTCAGCGCAAACCACCACCATGTGCATCTTCTCATTTACATGCTCCCATGGAGCAGGTTACATTGGTCTTACTAGTCAACGCTTATCCAAAAGAATAAGGGAATACCTCCCAAATTGGCTGAGACTATGTGAAGTCGTGAGTAGAAAACAACGTCATTATCGCGCACATTTTTGATTCCGAAAATCGTTTGGCCCACAACGAAGCCTTCCGGATGATTTATAAGGTCCCATCAAACTTCCCGAGTCCCTGGCTCAACTTCCGTTGACAACAGCATAAGCAACCCCTATCGCGTCGAGGAAACTGGTCTTGTGCGCAAAAATGAACCTCCTGCAAGCTCTGCGCTTTTCATGGTCAACGGTCACTTAATTGCATGCACATTTCCGCGTTCCCTCTCTCCCACCTCCACCATCCGTCTACACTAGCTCCAACGAATCGTCACCGCCGCGTAAACTACACTCTCTTATTAACTCACAAGCACCCCCCTCGCGCCACTTTTCCCAGGACTCATTTGCATGAAATGCCTTGACCTCTTTCCATGCAAACATGTCGGATGAGGTTTTTCGAAACCCCCCCCCCCCCAACTGATTTTCGGAAGTCTCACCGGACATTTTTGCATGGAAAATAGGAGTAAATTTAGGTTTTACTTTTTATTTGTAATCAAACGGTTAATTTACGAATACATCTGGCTGCGCAGGTAAACTGATTATAAAGCTGTCCAATACAAGCGAACAGGAGAGCCTCAGGAAGTAATCAAGAAGAAGACTACTCGATCGCTGGAACAACATTATTCTTCTCCTGACGTTTCGAAACGCCTCGCGGATCCAACATCAGAGATACAAGCAGAAAGCAGTAGCAGATACAGGTAGCGTTTACGCATGAGTTTGCAGTATAAATAGGATACAGTCATTACTGCAAACTGACAACGACAATTAATGTTAATTGCCTTCTTGCACGTTGATTGTTTGCTGACCGGCATGTGGGTTCTGACTTGCTCAACGCCTGGTGGACTCGGACGTGAGGATTGCTTGGCCATCTGGCTCTCCGGTGTTGGTGTAAGACAACGCGGTGGCTTGTGTGGCCCCAAAGTGGTGACTTGTTTTGGCCAAAGTTGGCGCATTAGCTTGGATAAAGAAATAACCGGGGCCAAAGCAACAACCCAGATTTTTCATAATACGGAAGGTAAGTGTAAGGTCCTCTCGTATTTGTCTATCAGAAAGGAGAAATAGGTCGAGGGTTGACCGTCTGCTTTCATAGTGCAGTGTTCCCAGACGTTTGACCATCTTTGTCACCGTTTCTGGACATCTGCTAAGACGGTACAGTCTTTGAAAGTCGAAGGTCTCCATTTCTGTATAGCGAATTCTAGACGCGACTGAACAGGTCTCTAAATACTTTGTAAAAACTGTCTTTTTCAAACCCCATGAAGGCTCGGATCACCAACCGCAATAAAGATCTGGACGAATTCACCGCTTCGTACAGATCAGCGTTGGCTTGAGTGAAGAATTAATCCACACACCCAAGTCCTTCTGACTATCAACTTCTTGCAGCGGTGTACTGTTTAAGGTATAGACCCTCGGACTGGATACTCTAAAATTGCCGATCTCAAGAAAGTTACACTTATTAACGTCGGAAGGAATAAGCCAATGTTTTGACCAGCCCTAAAATTTGTTCAAATTAGCTTGCAGATGGTTTTCATCTGGCTTATTTTGGACAACGTTCCATAATTTTATGCCGTCAGCGAACAAGGTGACATCACAGTCCAGGTCTCTGGCACAGTTGCTGATGAAATCAAGGAATAATGTGGGACCTAAAACTAAGTTCTGTGGGACATCACACACCACAGGTGCTCCCGAGGACTGCTGGCGACCGAGTTGTATTGCCTGGGACGGTCCTTTCAAAAAGTGCTGGATCCATTGGAAGAGGTTCCCGTGAACACCTGCTCTGCGCAGTTTATGCCGAAGGCGTTGGTGAGGGACGGTGTCGAACGCTTTTTCTGAAGTCAATGTGGACAGCGTATACCATTTTCCCTCGTAACGTGCTTTTGTCTAGCAATCAATTGAAAAGTACAGATTCGTAAGACAGGACCTTCCATTGCGAAAGCCATGCTGGGCATCAGAAAAGAGGTGATTCTGCTCGCGAAACTGCATCAACGCCTCCTAATGATTTTCCCATGGTTTTTCTACAAATGTGGCTTAGTTATTTGGACCATTTACCGGGGAACATTAATATACCGTGTGCATTGCTGTGAAGTTATTCAGTTACTTATGTCCACTACACTTATTCCACGGCAGTGTCTTTCTGAGGCATGCTAGCACGAACAATAGGAGAACAGTTTGCCTGTCTGACATCAAGGGGATCTGCGTGACGTTTTCGCTCCTTCTGGTCGGCTCCTGTCATTAGGAGGCTCTTAATGATGTTTGACCAATCGTAACTTAGGCAAGTTGCCAAGAAGCCGTGCTTGTGTCAGACAAATGTCAAGTCAAGTCAAATCAAGTTTATTATTATAGACTGCATTTGGCTTGTTTGTTCGTTGACATTTCGGAAAGCTGGGCCGGCTGCCCTTTGTCGAAGCAATGCAAACTTGAAGCTGTACGTGATGGCCATGGACTGATCGATTTTACTCTTATGTTGATTGGCCCTCTGTGTGGATTTTGGCATAGCTTGGTGACAGTTTGTGTTGACTTCTATTCCCACGAAGAGGATTCTGCCAATTCTGCTCCCTCTTCCGGTGGTTTCGTCACAGAGCCCTCTTTGTTTGCAAATCCTAAGTTTGGTTTGATATGGCCTTATCCTTTACTCACACAATGGCGTAGGACTTTGTAGGCTGCAGTCAGGTCCAGATGCCTGTTGAAGGAGTTTGCGTCCGAGTACCAAGCCCCAAGCGTCGCGTTTGAGGTTCATGACAAAACATAACACTAAATGCCATCATGTTATGCGAAAATCCACACGGAGGGCGAAGCAGTGAATGTAGAAAATTGGCAGGAGTTTCCTTTGTAGCGTACATATGTTGTTATTTATATTTACATGCCTACGCAATTAATTTCTGTTAGGGTTAGGGTAAGTGCTAGGGTTAAGGTAAGTGCTAGGGTAAAGGTTAGGGTTATGGTCAGGGTAAAGGTTAGGGTTATGGTCAGGGTAAAGGTTAGGGTAAAGGTTAGGGTTAGGTTGGGATAGCGATATCGCATATAAAAAGCCCCAAGATTCTGTCTCACGGGAAGCGTTGGAGTAGGCATGTAAATATAAATAACAACATATGTGCGCTACCAAGGAAACTCCTTTCAAAAAATTTACCAGCCCGTGGCCAGCACGTGCAGCCACAACGTTGAATTGCTGATCGATAAAGTCCGTTTACGCTTTGACAAAGGACCGCCGGCCCAGCTGCCTGAAACTTGTGCGAATAAACAGACACATCCCTGTGATCACAAGATGATCTATGATTCTTATATCGGAATTTTGACTTTTGCAAACGTGAGCGAGATTATAATGTCAATAACTCGACTCCCTGTCAGCGATAGCACAGGTGAACTTATGCTCACCCCTCGCACTGCTTACTCTTAATAATATTTTTTTATTATGCCAGTTTACAGGCAATTTTAAAGAGTTGGTAATGCACCTCTTGGGCACCTTCCAACACCTCGAAGACCGGAAAAAAACCTAAAACAAACTCCCTATGTTGCGGCCAGTATTAGTTTTGTTTCAGGTTTTTCGTTTTGTCAATACTGGGCGAGATAGGGAGTTTGTTTCAAGTGAAAAAAAAACTTGCCTTCAAAGGTATGATACAAACGGAATAAATGTACAGTTGTAAGCTGAGTTGACTCATCAGCAGGAGAACTGTTTCATATCGTTTAAAAACATTAGTTCCAGACGGAGAGGGTTGGCACAAGAACACAGTGTTCTCAGTCTTCCTTCAATGGTTGTCGGCAAAAGTTGCGCGCTATCGGCTGAACGGTTAGCAGACTGTGGGCTGCTGCTGCTTCAGCAGCATTATCTTCAGCATGAAGCCTGGCGGGGTTCAAAGTCCACGAACGCCATCAGAGTGAAAGAGAGATTCCACCGAGTCAGCACCAAAAATTCGTGAAAGTTGTCCTGAATGTAAAAAAACTAGTTATAGCTCTCTTAAACATAGGGTAGCTTTGCTGGGTTTTAATACTTTTGGGCAGCTTATTCCAGATTGATATGGCATTTACTAAAAAGAATTGCATTCTTTTTTTCAAGAATGTAGTACGCCTCACACTGCAGCGTTAACCAATTATTCTCCATTGAACTCTGTCGTCAGTACTCCCGCCTTGGGCTCACTTTTAATTTTGACATCGGTTACCACACACCGCGATCAGTTAGTCCACTGCGGGTTATGACTGTGCTCATTCATCTCACACACGGCTTATTCGATGCAACCCGGCCTTGCATGCAAGTTCAACAAGGCTGATTTCGGCTCGCGAGAGGTGATAAGCGCGTGAGCTGGGAGCTTTTTGGGTCATGTTTCACCGGCCCCCAGTCTAATAACAAGTGCGATCACCAATCCACCCCCTATCCGGTGCTGAGACAGATTTTAGCTGAATTCATTAGCTACAGGAGGGGGGAGAGCGGGATGCACGCGAACACTGTTGCCACCAGTTAGCCAGGAGGTCGAGCAGTCGTCACGCCAAACTACGACACCAGTAATGATATCTCAGAGACTGAGTTCACGAATGACGGCCATCAAGCAATTATCACAACCAACGGCAACCATCCATGATAATTAACTTCTATTTAAACAAGACAAAGATCATGAGATTAGCAGGATTTATCGACGTTATATACTTTTGCGACCTCTCATTCAACTGCAAACGGTCGTTGCCTAGTGACAAGATAATTAACTGTCCAAGTGTCGGCCTAGAAGAGTGAAACTTGATAGGTGGAGAGAGTAGAAACTATTAGTCTTAGATGTGAGTACATGGTGAGGAGGTAGACAAGGGTCAAGTAGCTGTCACAGCATGGCGGTTTATGTTGGTTCATGTTCATAAAAGCCTGTGCGACGTGGTCAAAGGGAGGAGGAGGGGGTGGCCGAGGAAAGAGTAGCAGTCAGATCTAAGGGGAACGAGAAGCGTGAGTGAAAATGAGTTTATCGATCATTACCACGGCAATGAGAGGTTGAGCACATGATCCAGCTATGTACAGAGTTCTCATGCTCTTCTCCATATTGCAACGGTCTTCGCAAGTCGTAGGAGACGCCCGGACGTCGCCCGAAGAATGGCCTTAAATGAAATCTGTTGGACTACCATATGACCAATGTCCACAAGGTGCTTCGTGATTGAGCTCTTAGGAATTTATTTTCTATCCCAAGCAACCACTTGGGCATATGTTCAGCTGACCGCGTTGTCAGTTACTTTGGTGTGCGCGCGATGTACTTGATTCCGCAACTTCATGTAAACTCATAAACAGAATGGCGTTCTTAGGCAGAATGTGTTTAGTCGATCGAACTAGAATAACCGTTGTTGTGCTTATAAACAACAATTAAGCGGCCGAGTGAATTCTTTCACTTGTACATCGGAGCTACCTATTTACCACAGTGGATACACTATCATCCGTGAAAGGGAGAGAATTGCTTACATGATTTTTTGGCACTCATATTTTAGGAACATTTTCTTGTCTGTGGTTGCGGTACTCATCAATGAATTTTTCCGGATAGCCGTTTCCGAAAAAAACTTATATGAGAAAATTCATATTTTCGTCTATCGTATCCGAAATACATATTCTAGCGGTTCCATGGAGAAGGCAAAAAAGTAAGTGAGAAGAAGACGACTCGATCGCTGGGACAATATTTTAATTCGTTTAACCTTTCGACATCCCTTGCGGATTCATCATCAGCGACATTAGCAGAAAAGGGAAATACAAAAACAGGAGTCTGCAGTATTTATAGGATACAGTCGTTACTGCAACCATACAGCGATAATTAACGTTAAGGTGTAGAGTTTTTTGGACGGCATGTGGTCTTTGACCAGTTGAAATTTCATCACGCTTGGTCAACTCGGCCGTGATGATTGCTCGGCCATCTGGCCCTCCGGTGTTTTTGTAGGATGACATGGTGGCCTGTCCGTTCCCCAAGTGGCGACTTGCTTTGGCGAAATTGAGCCTCAGCACCGAAAATGGATTGGGGAACTTGTTCCACTTGTTTATGAATTGGGGGCCCGTGAACTAGGACTCAAGTAATTATCGGCTCATCCGATTGTCCAATCTTGCGCGAATTTCGGTCTCATCGAATTTGAATGTGTGGCCCGGGCTCGTCGAATGAGCCGAAACTTGAGAAGTGGCATCATTACGCCACAATTCTGCCGCGTGTTTGGCAATACGCGTCTTGAGATTTCTGCCAGTTTCTCCGACATAGTTGCTTTGCCTGCAACTGCATCAGATCCATTAGACGACTCCAGATGTTTCCTGCCATGACAGTGGATCTTTCAGCTTTAGTATCTGACGCCTTATGGTTGCTTCCGGCCTGTGTATGACTCCAACTCCAAGTGGTGCGAGAATGCCGCCGACAGCTTCCGAGATGTTTCGTTTCCTCTGAATTGGAAAGAAATTAAGAAAGTGTATGAAATGTCATTTTCCGTGTGGTTTTTCGATAGATGGACCTTTAAATGTAACCATCTGCGTGCCTGCGTATAAGCACGTCTAAGTAAACCAGTAGGTCATCCGTCGCATGCTCGATCGTAAGGTTGCTTTAAGCATGCGCCTTGTTCATAGCTTTAAGTAGCTGTTCTCCCTCTTGAGGAATTTCGAGTACAGCAAAAAATGGCACTCACGTATGGTATATAAGAGCAGCTTTTTCTATGCTTTTGGAGAATTTTCGTTCAAGTTTCAAAATAAAAATATGGAAAATCATACACGTTTTTAAAAGCGGAAGTACCCTTTCCTTAAGTACAACATTTAAAAAAGGCGTAATTCACTACCAGAGGTATAAAAATAATTTTTTCGTGCATTTTTTCCATAAAATATATTTGAATTTATAAAGGCAGTGAAATCCATGATGAAAGTGCACTCTACATAACTGGCCACTTTTTACAGCAGCTACGTTTGTTAGCAGACAAAAGAAGCACACTAAAAGGCCGGCATCCTATCGTGACTGAAATAACTTCAGAATAGACTAGAAGATAATCAGTATTATGATCTTTCTCAATGCCGATTAGCGTGAAAGTACCAATCTTTCGCATATGTCGGCATGTTGCACGAATTTTAAGTCGTAGTGTGTATTATAATAACATTGCCAAATGTCATATTGATGTTTGTCGGGGATAGAACAAATTAATTTATTTGCATTATTTTAAATGGAGAAATTCGTTTCGCATAACGAGCGTCTTACATGATGAGCTTTGTACCGGAAGAGACTGTGCTCTTTAATCGAGGCTCCACTGTACTTTCATTAGGCCGCCGAACGCAAACGGAGTTGACCAATCCGTTTCCTCCAGCCTTGGTTACCTTGACAACCGAAGAGTTTAACTGACGCAGTTCAGTACAGCCCTCTTCTGCATATGCACCAGCATGGAGGATGTTATCAAGTTGTGTAGAGGAGAGGTTGACGAGAACGGTCCACCGGCGGTTGACCTCAAAACCATCGTCTTCTTTGTGGTGTCAGCTTATGAGGGTAAGTCATTTCAGACTGTAGCTCACCACCAGCATGCCTCCAGTTGCATTTCAATTCCTAAATAATAAAAAAGCCTGGGTGCATGTGCACCAATTCGATCGCTTTAGGGACACGAATGATCATGGCTGAACGGAAATATTCTGTCCGAGGACGCTGAAGGGTTTGCCGGGTAGGCGTAGAATATGGATTATCTGTGATTGGCTTTCAATGGCCGGCAAGCTGTCGGGTTGGGCAAGACAACCGCACGTTGACAACCGGGAATCGTGCACTGATGTGTGCTGTTTGCAAACATTTGTTCTAGCCTACTGTTAACGTAGATACGAACTTAAAACCCAGAATTTATCAAGCTGTTAAAAGTATCGCTCACTTTTTATTGGTTCTATCTTTTTTTGTGTGGGTCAGATATGCAAGCCAATAAAATGCTTATCACCGCGTAACCAAAAGAATGGGATAAACGACAGTGATCTTTTATGCGCTCCATGAACTGAGGATCATTTGATCATTGCTCGATCCAGTTATCATGAAATGTCATCCTAGTCAAAATCCTGTGAGGACTATGAATGGAACTTACTGAAGAGCAGTGATAATCTAGGGGCTGAAAGACAGGTTACATTATGAACTTACACATTTTTAAAACGGAAACTTGGAAAAATGCACAGATGTCAGTCAGTTTCGAAGGCTTAATTGCGAAAAGTTTGAAATAAAATCTGCTTTAAGATTATGTTATACGCTTGCGCTTAATAGACGGCTTCATCAAGTTCGGTCTGATGGATAAAATGTGACAGCCGCCGACTTAGCTTGTCTTCCTGGACATTCGAATAGACAACGTATGTTTTCTAAAGAGTAGGTGTCAAGGCCATCGCAAAGAAGGTCACACTACAGGACGATGAGACAAAGTAGAGTAGGGGGCAACATATTCTACGACTAAAGTACGTACACAGACGCTTGTGTGTAATATTCTTCTCATTGTTTACTGTAAAATACTGTCAAAGAGAATCAAAAAAGACATGACAGACTGGGATGACCGTTTCTTGCATATTAGCCGTCGTTAGCCAGTCTGCAGGACCTGATCACCAATCACCGGGTGTTTTTATGTGTAGTGCTTTACCGATGAACTGGTACCAGGACTAAAAAACCTACAATGATCATTACAGTTTTCCTATTTATTGAGCAGTCTATTCCCATGCTTGTCACCATAGCGTCCTCCGGCGCTACTCGTATCGTGACATCAGCCAGTCAATATGCGTCCTCCACTGATTGGCTGCAAGCGACAAAGATGTCTATGAGCGTTCAGAGCTAAGCCACAGGAGCGCAAAATCAGATGTCTTTTGTCTACCTAGTACAAAATATATAAGGTAAACAATACATGTACAACCATATCCATCAGACCAATCAGATACTGTCCTGGAGCGAGAAGTGACACACGATTGGTTTGTGACTCAGCGACTGGCTTCTCAGATTCTTAGCCTGGCCGCATCTTTAAATTTTAAATTATTGATTGATTGACTTCCAGTTGCGCTCGCCGCACGTAGGAAGATCGATAGCCCGCCATGACGGTGCTCACCGGCTGCCCGCTGGCTGCCTACTTACGCGTTGGCCCCAGCTTTGCCACCAACTGATTCGATCAGGGTGATTTCTAACACTCCCCCTCCCCCCGGTTTGAGCCAAATCATAGGATTTGAGCTGCCGGTTCACTTGCAACGGAAAATTTGGCGTTCTTTTTTGGCCTGATCGTCCGGAGGCTTGGGGACATCAGCTTTCTACTGGAACTGTGGATTTTTGTCTTGGTTTTGGCAGATCGAATGTGTCCAGTAGTCGTTCCAGTGATAAGGTAGGGCTTGGATTTGGCACGTCAACACATTCAGTGCATTTCAGCTGATTGGCGGGTGCACCCAAATGTCTGAGCCCACCCGAATCTCGTAGACGACGTCACACTTTTCGGTGAACCTCTCCATGCGTCCACTTTCTCCAACTGTTCCTGTAGTCCTTTGTCCGCGCTACCTGGCCCGGATGGAACAGTCGTTTTTTGCACCGTGGCTTCTGTTAAATTACATTTCCGTTGACTTCGGATGGGCTGTTTCCTCAACAACACCAACAGTTGACAGCAGACGAATACCGTCAAATGGTTTGCGAAGCATTCTCTACATTAAAGCTCCTGGGGTGAAGACACCATCGTGATTTTTAGCGTTTGGGGTTGCTCAATAGTTTAGAATGACTAGTGCAAAAACTTCCTCTCCCCGCCCTTTTGACATCTGAAGAGCCCGCTTGAAAGTGGCAACAAATCTGATGTCGACCCTATAGGTAAAGTTTGCTCCAGTTTTTTAAGGACGGCCTTGGCTGTTGCAACAAGATGAAGGTCAATCTCCGACCTCAACCAAACGCAAAACCTTGTTTAAGCGAGCTACAGTAGATTCACTATCTCATGCAATAGCGGCCGGAATTCTGAAAGAAGTTATCGATTGGAACATATTAATTACGGATGGTTGTAATAGAGATGATCATACAGCCTAATCTCAACATATTTTAGACACCTCAGGATACCGGCTTTCTAACGAACTTCATTCTGAACGCCAAAACAAACCATGCACTATAAAAAGTGACTTCTTAAGTAGTATGCCTTTTTATCATAAATTTCGACTGCCTTTATAGATTCCAATATATTTTTTGGAAAATATGCACGAAAAAATTATTCATTGTACTCTTTTGCTAGCAAATTACGCTTTATTTAAATTTTATGCTTAAAGGAAGGGTATCTTTCGGTTTTAAAAATTCCTACTGATGAGCTTTTTTACAAATTTTCAGGTCTTCATTCAGTGAACACCGTATCCGTCATTTGTAAATGCTGCCTTTACTGTGTGAAGCATGTTCCACATCTATTGTAAAATTTTATGGAACTATGTGAGATCTTTGTCAAGCTATAGGCGAAAACGTACTTTTCCTTAAAGAGGATGTACACAGTGCGCAGTTTCTAAACCTTGAATTCCAGTGTAGCGGTCGCTAGGTTTCAAAATTATTCAGCAACAAAGAAACGTTTTTTAAAACCGACAGATGCCTTTTCTTTAAGTATAAATTAAAAGAAGGCGTAATTCGCTACAAAACGATAACAAGAAATAATTTATTTCGTGCATTTTTTCCAAAAAAATATATTTGAATCTATAAAGGCAGTAGAAATCAATGACAATAACGCATACTATTTAAGTAGTCACTTTTTATAGTGCATGGTTTTTCTTGGCATTCAGAATGAAGCTCGTTAGAAAGCCAACATCCTGAGGTGTCTAAAATATGTTGAGATTAGGCTGTATGATCATCTCTTTTACAATCATCCGTAATTAATATGTTCCAATCGAAAACTTATTTCAGAATTCTTGCAGCTATTGCATGAGATAGTGAATCAATTGTAAGTTGCTGCAAAAATTCTGCGCCAATACTCAGCACGGCTGTTGAAATCGCGGCCATGAACAACTCCGACGGGGCCTGCCAAGCCATCATCGCATCATTTATGAACCCCAGTGGTGATCACGAGAACTGTAAATTGTAGTAGGCATGCGCACGCGTGACCACTTTGGACTATAAATACTGAACAGCCTGTGCCTCTGTCACCCGTATCTCCGATTGTCTCTGATGATGGTTTCAAGCGTGAATCCAAAACGGCAGGTCAAGCGTATTTATGTTTCAGTGATCGCAATGTACCCTCCTGGCCTTTATTACTGCAAAAGTAAATAACAACTAGGGGGGTGTCCGGTAACAATTAAGGGACGAATCAATAGAGCACGCGTTCCCTTGTTGAATATTAGTTCCTCATGCATCCAGAAGCAGTACTTGAAGATACATGGGTTACAAAACTGCTTGTTTCGTGCTTATTAGCCTGTATCAGGCAACCAGCTAGCCAGCTATAACCCAACTCCAGTGTATGAGGAGGTAAGGGGTGACCACTAGTCCGTTGGTACTGAAAAAAAGTAAGTCAAATATTTATCAAGATTAATATAGATTTTTTGAGTTTAAAGCTATGCTGATAAACATTCATGGGGATACACAATGGTGGCGAAATTAGGCGAAACGTAATTTAAATTAAATTGCCATGTATGTCATATATTCGGTCGTGAGTAATACGATCGGCTAAAAGTCACAAAATTGTCATGAAAGCTGAGTGCGCAGGACCCCACGAACCTACACATAAAGCGAGCAACATCTGCGAAGGGACTGCTGACCCTACTTCCTCCGGGATTTCTGGGATTTAGCAAACATATTCTGGTAGATAGGCTTATGCAGGGTTAGAGGTTGCTAACAATTTTAGCAGGAAGTTGCCCCAGCTGGCATCAAACCAGCACAAAATTTGACTTCAAATTGTCGTGAATACAGATGTGGGAACGGTCAGCAGATAGATGCTTTCATGCTAGCCTGAAAAAATACGGTCTTAAGATCCGGGTAGCGAACATCTATTCAGGAAAAATATTTCCTTCGCCCTCATAGACTTAAAGCACCGCCTCTCATGACGACTTCTAAAATAGATTTTTGTTCAAATTGTCCAGACTTCATTGAAGAACGGAAGATTTTCGCCGAACATCTTTACCCCACACTACAAGAATACGGCAGTTCCAAATATG
>JAYGXS010000005.1:7800367-7822317 GCA_036362985.1 Ligula intestinalis
AAAAAAACTGACTTCTAATATTAACCATGGGAATATTTTCGGAACTTAGACAATTGCTTTTTTCTTAGCACCATAATCGAAGTATGCAATTTTTCGCCAGATACTACTTGGACAAAAGTATGGGCCGCCCCTCTTGCCTCTGCAAATACCAAATAACATCTTCTCCGTCCTCAAGAAGCGATGGACTCAGTCTAAAGGGGACGCTTTTTTCAATATGTTCAGGGAATCCGTTTTCCTGGAAGATTGGTACATGCCCTGTCCTGACGAGGAATCAGACAAAGATTGGTTACTTTGTTCACAACGTGTGTTCCTTAAGGTACTTCATTATCACGAGCTTAATAAATTTGTAAAATATGAATGATAATGTTTACATTTTTAGGCAGTTTATACCCCGAGGTAAAAAAAAGTGACAAAAACTTGGAAAGGGGATCATGCGTTAGTGCAGCGAGAAAACAGCGCACAGGTACTCCTGCAAAACAGGAGGGATGAAAACATACTAATTGTGGGTGCAGCAAAGATAAATAAGAAAGTAAACGGAGTCCACAAAGAACATTGAGAATATGATCATTGCTCTCCTAATTCTATTTTCGGAAGGGCACTTGGTAGGGGTGCGTCAGCTTTCGCTAAATTTTCATCTGACCCTAATCTAATACGGAATTGAGCTAAAAGGTTAAAGCATTTTTGTCTTTTCGTACAAGTGAATCACGGAAATGGGAAAGGGAGAGATTTTGGGTAAAAAACAAAGGCTGATTACGCGGCGGTGGGGACTTTGGTAGGGCCGGTCCAGGGGAGGAGTAAAAGCGAGCGCAAACGAGTGCATCCAGTTAATGGAGCGTTGGCCATGCCAGGCGCAGTAGAGCTTGCAGGAGGCTTATCTGTGCACACAAGATCGGTATCCTCAACTTGACTAAGCTAGCTTCCGCTCTAGCTGGCACGCGCTGACCCAGGGACCTGGAATAGTTTGGTCGCAACCTAAAAATGGCCTGGAAGGCTCCGTTGGGGTGCACAGAGCGTTCGGAATCGACTGTGTTCGTGGAAACAGCGCTATTTTTCTTCCTGACTTATCTTTTTCTCAGCTATGCTGGGGACTTTTCCATTATTCTGTTCGATAGGCGTCGACTAATGCGATCAATATAACCTACTCTTTAGGAGCAAGTTAATGAGCCGATGGACATGGCAGTGGCCCGAGCCGGTACACATCCTTACGTTCCCTGTTAAAGACCTGGTTGGTTGAGAGAAATACATGAATTATCGATGCTGGGAAGGTTAGTGACACGGTATGGTCAAGATATCTTTTTACGAGTTCACTTGCCGCATCGCCTCGAAATGAGGATTTGAGAAGTATTGCCCCCTTTTATGGTGAGTTTTATTTGTCGCGCAACCAAATTTCTTATGTTGAATCTCTCAGGATATTCGTTCTCACACAGCATCAGTATCAGTATCAGTATATTGAGGGTTTTGTAGGAAAAACTCCTTTGAGTGCCCTATTTGAACATATGTGCAGTGGTAGCAAAATATTTGTTGCTTAGACTGTTGGCAAGGCCAGTTGTCCTGAGTCATAGGATGAAAATAGGAGCAGACAGTGAAAAAACTCCTCAGGGATTTTTAGGAGAAAAACTGTCGCCCTTGTGGGGGTAATGCGTGGGATTTAGGAGAAAAAAGGGGGTTCCCACTGGGGGGGGGGGCATTACAAAGGTTCCCAGGATCATCACCGTGTGGAAGCCACGTCCTGATTCTTCCTTGCTGATTGCAGAGTCCGCCAAAGGAACTGGAAAAACAGAGGCATCCGTCCAGATCGTCAACAGTCCGCTTTGGGTCGAAGCAAAGGTGAATGTTTAGGCCGTCAGGTCTGGCTGATAAGATCGCTAGCGGGGTAATCACGGTACGCAGATAGCCAAGTAGGGTAGACCGCGGATACCATCGCATGAGGCTATGCGTGGGAGGGCGTTATAAATAGCAAACGTGAATGGATATAAAAACTAATACTACTGAAAAATTGGAAGTAGTATTATTATTATTGCAAATTGTCTGTTACGATCCATCGTGCACTGCTATATCGATCCAGTTTTCACTTAAAACCCTCTAGCGATTCCGACATACCAACGTCCTGAGGAAGCGCATTCCACGCTCCAACCACCCTTTTTGAAAAGAAGTGTTTCAGAGCGTCCAGCCTGGCCCCTGTCACCTTTAATTTGAGAGGATGACCCCTCAGATTCGTGGTCGTTGCTAATTCGCAAAAATCCCCTGATATAAGACAGCAGTCTTGAAGACGTAATTCGCGGAATGCTAGTATCAGGTCCCCCCCGAAGCTGCCTGTAACACAAAGGGAAGAGGAAGAGATTCGACAGCCATGTTTCATAAGGCTGCGAGCCCTGCCCCATAACAAGTTTGGTTGCGCGCCGTTGTACCTTTTCCAGGATGTTGATGTCTTTCCTGGCCCAGGGTCTCCAAGCTTGGATAGGGGATTCTAGGTGCGGTCGTTCGAAGGTTCCGAAGACTTTTGTGAAGCACTCTTGACTTTTGTGAAGCATGTTCTCCATTTTCTTAAGCTCTATCGAGAACATTTTTGTTTTGTTCCATTACTCCAGCAAGGTGCCGAAACAGACACGCCATGTTAAGAGTGCAAATTGGAGGAGTGCACAGTGTTGAAAAAAAGGCACCCAAGTCTACTGGTTAGAGAAGGCGGGGCGGAAGCAATATTGATAGCGGATGATTCTTTGAAAAAAAGTAAATGTCTACTAGTTGTATTTGAGTAGGCGTATATTTGATTTGCCCTAACGACGACTCTAGTTCATACCTTCGCCCTAGCCTTCATTTTACACCAAATGTTGACCGTAACCAGTCCCTTAGAACTTATTCTTAAGTTCGGCCAGAAATTTAACCTTAAATAAATCAAATATTTTGGTGTGTTAGGCAGATAAAAGACAAAGGACTTGCATAGTAGATTGTCAATGCAAAGTTATCATCTGTACCTTGTGACTTCATGTGCGTCTGTAAGAGAGGTATGAATACACAGGATACTTTCGGCCACCTTTTTAAATGTAACAGACTTGACATAGTTCGGTAAAACTATTCTCTTCTGTCTGGACACTTCATTTTCCTTTACATAACAGGAGACGTCGAAACGATCAGCCGGTGGCACCAGTAAGTATATTCAACGTGAGAAAATCATCCGGCGTATTCTACTGCACTTATTCTCTATGTGTGAAAAAGAAGAACTCATTGAAGCCGGCTCAACAGAAAAATATATGAAGTTTGGTAATTCAATTCTTCTTTCTGCCATTTGACATTTCTGCTATTTGACAGCCAAGCTTTCTCTTGAACTGTCAATTACCTTAATTCTACTCACAAGATCAGTAAAGCAACAGTATATTTTAAAGACTGTTCTTTCACTTTATTTTATCCATTACAAGACACGCTAGTGCTCAGGTCCTGTGGTAGAATGAACATCTGAAATTCATTTCGGGTTGATTTTGATCTTTTTACATCTTCATGCAGACAGACAGCTGCGCTGACCTGGTTAATGTTCATAGAAAGTCCACGCTTATCTGGTCTCAGAGATGCCCTTCCATTGCGCGTTGACCTTCCTTAACTACTTACCCTTTCCCTGTACTCTCGCTCAGACACTCGATCGTACATTATTGTAAAGACCTTAAACCATATAATTTCAAACTTTTTCCACACCTAACTCTTTTCCAGCTATGGATTGGCTCCTGTCGCAGAGATAAGGAAATAACGGTAGGTGTTTTCTCAAAAACTAGCTAATTTTAAATTCTACAACAAAGGTTTGCGTTCGAGTTATCATCTAAATGATAACCATACGTTGCTGCAAACCTAATACTCACATGATTTCATTAGACCGTTTGGTTTACATTAAACTCAAATCGGATAAACATTTCATCGAGAAAATTTGGGAAATGTGTTGTGCGCTTCTTATTCACAATGGTCTCCCCTTGACTATTCATATGTCATTATTTTTTGCATTACAGCGTTTTTCCCCTGTAATTATTTTGGATTTAAAGAAGCATTGAGGAGGGTTTAGTGGAAGGGAATTAGGGTGACGTGAATCGTGCTGCGATAGGTGCTGTAAGTGAGGGGGGGCTGCGAACGTTTAGATGATGGGCCACATGTCGGGCGGGTGCAGAATCCGTGAAGTTCTACTTGGCGGAGCATGGTTAGACGGTTGTTGTCAGTGGACCATGCGCGGAACATAGCAAACTTCATTTCCGTCTCAACTGAAGCGGTGATCATAATCAGTAGCGCGCGCAAACACGAGAGACAATGGGTCACGTCTTCGGACGGCTAGCTTATGTTCGTTTATGCGGGTGCCAATGTTCCAACCTGTATTTCCTATGTACACACTAGGACAATTAGCACACGGAATGTGATAAATGACATTTGTTTGGTGCTCTTATGGTATGTGACCTTTAACGCGAAATAGAGCCGCCCTCAGGGAGGACGCTGGACTCTGATCAATGCTGAAACCAGGACGATTTACTTGTCAGGCGATCACTTCAGAAATTCCTTGCATGTAGGATCAAGAACAGAATTTCCCCAGCATCGCCTCTTAACTAGAAGTCCGAGCTTCTGATTGCCTTTAATGTCGGAGGCAGCTTTTCGCGAAACTCATCGGATATCCATTCAGTCGAAATAATTGGTATAAATAGGCAAGTCTCTTTAGGTAGATGCTCGCTGCTGCAGTACCGAAAGGTTCGGTGAAAAAAGGTTCGAACGCAGCCTGCTTTGTGAGCTGCTGGATGGTTGCTCCTATAATTGGAAATTATTTCGGCATTAGAGTCCTTCCTGTGAATACTGATTTCGATATCGCTATCATTTAATCATTGCAGCATGAAGTCGAGGGATGAAAGGATGTCTTCTGTTGCTTCTTCACGAGTGTATTATATGGAGGGAAAATAGCATTTAGACTCTGGTGCAGCCGCTCCATTTAGCAGTTTTTTATGACAACGAAGGTATCCTCTACGTAGCGAAGCCATACTTTTGGTCTGAGTCTTTGAAACGCGATTTTTTCTACTCGTTATAAGAATGAGAGTTTTGTCTAGGCCCCAAGTTACACTTTTAATTGCCAGGTTGTGTGGTATGGAGGAAAATAGTGCAACCGCATCGAACGATAGAACACTGTCATCAGAACTTACATTGAAACCTTGTATCCTCTGGAGGAGAAGATGAGAATTGCTGATGCTGCGCTGCGATCCATTGACGGGTCGCCCTAGGTTTTTGTATAACCATTTGGTGAATTGATAAATAAGCGATCCAATAAGTGGCACTATACTCCTCAGTGGTGCGTCTACCTTGTAAAATCTTTGGTAGACCACAAGCACGTGCAATGTGGGGATCTTTTTGATTGTAAAATCTGGAATCTGCGGAGTTTATAAGCTTCAGTGCAGTGAAGTCGTTCAATTTTTTCTCTAATGATGCGGCTTGTCTTTTTCGTTGGATCCTTAGCGATTGCGACGTTGGCCTCTTTTTCATGAAATGTTTGGTTCGCCTTATCGGCATAATCAGTCTTGTCCATGATGACGGTTGCACCATCTTTGTCCGCGAATGTAATGACGATACTATCGTCCAATTTCAAGGAGTTTAATCTCTTTACTTCTTTCTGTGCTAAGGTTTGCTGACGTTTTCCTTTTCGGAGGAGACCGGTAGCACAGATGTGTATGTCAGCATGCATGTTTTCAGGAATGCACGATGTTAGCAGGAGGGATTCCGGGCTGGCTAAGAAGTTCGTGGGTGCGACATCAATAGGATTGAACCACATTCCTTTAGAGAGTTGGCTGGTTTCGGCGGGCGTGAGAGTCCTTTTGGGAAGATGAACAACTATTGTAGATATAGTTCATTCGTTAATAGGACGAAGAACGCACGTCGTACTGACTAGCATTCAGATTTGAGTGCCCTTTCTGCTTAAAAAAAGAATTGTAATACACACTCCTTACTTTCCTTGGTATTTTGCTGAACGAAGAGCTGCAGGGCTGCGTCAAACGGGTCGTCAACCTGCAGTTGGACAGCATGGCCGTCCCGATCCGAGAAAGCCCCCTCGAGCCCATTTTAGTGCAACGACAGTTCTCTGACATTGGAAATCATTTGGCCGATGACACGGGACCCGGGAGCGCCCTTGACCACTTACCAACAGAAAACGGATCGCAGAGTGAACTTGATACGGATCTCTGGCAGCTTTTGGAAAAACTGTCGACAGCATTAACAATGGCCGGCAGAGATGGAGCTTCATTCTCAGCCTTCTTCTCTTACAAGACCCTGTGGCGTCAGCCCACTGGAATTGATCGGGAAGTAAGTAGAAGAAGGTTTGATAAATGATCATCAACAAGAAACAAGTTATTTCTTTGTACGATGGGAGGAGCTAGCAGAGTAAAACCCAGCTCGTAAAGTGCAGTTAGCAACAGGCCAGATTATGAATATGCATATAATTATATAGGCAGAAGGACATTATCGACAAAACAAGGGAGACTAGGGTAACCATTTCTGGCTTATTAGCCGTCGTCAGCCAGTCAGTCATACCCAACTCAAGTTTTGCCCCAGAACTTGGTGTGACGCCTTAGTTTCGAGCCTGCGACGATGTTAGGTGGCAGCCCAACGCTGCGCCACGGGCTCACAATCTTTTCGGTTTTTTGGTTGGAAAGATGCAGTTACCGGACACATTCGTCCCGGCCAGGTGCCTTTGGAGCTCACACTCGGGCTACACCGTAAGACGGCTAATTTTATAGGCAGAAGGACAAATAAGATGTGATAATAAGTTACAAGAATGTTCCTTTGTGTCCTGAAGGTAAATATATCCCCTTAATTATCTCCCAAAGTGGATAAAGAAGAAAATAAGGCGCTGTCATGGGCCATGCTGTAAGTAGGCTGAGTTTTCGGAAACATTCTTATTTCCATCATCACTCAGCTGTGGTCTACAGCATACCGTGCCAAAACTGCAGAGAAAGGTGCGTTGGCGAAACGGGTAAAGGCCTCTGCACAAGGTTGCATGAGCACCAACTTACAGTTAATCACGATGATATACTGTCACAAGTTTACGTTTATATGGAACGGGAGTAGCATAGATTCACCTTCGGGAACGCCAAAGTCGTTTACCGATCCAATGACAAGATGGCCAGACTGCTGCTAGAAAGCTGGTCCTCGGTGGACACAGTCAACAGAAATATTGATTTAAATCCGGCCTACCAGGCACCCCATACTAGACTCCAGTCAACCCAGATATGGCCGACGCTACCAGCGAGTGATTTGCCGCCTCTTTGAGAGCTGTCACTACTGCGGTGGAGGAGCAGAGCTAGACACGACTTACAAGGCTGGCGTGAATCTATCGCGGAGTTACGGCTTAGCAGGTTAACCCTAACAACTACGATCTTCCAGGCCCATGGTCCCTGTAGGTAAGAATTGAGAAGACGATGGGAAGCCAGATTGTTAGGAATAGTGTATTCTGCAGAAGGATAGGAGGATAGATAGAAAGAGTTTTGGCTCGCAGACGAGTGCGGCCGTTCCCTATTCGAGTCGGTTCCGGAGTGACGAGGGCATCAGGCGTAGCCGGCGCATGTTCTGTTTCGACGGCCAATGGCGCGGCTGATGTCTAGACTAGCGAGGGCACGCGACCTTAAGTTTGGCTAAGGTTGGCTAGCCTGAGTGCGTGGTCACGCTGAGGCGTATGTGCGCGTCGGTCCAGCACAGTTTGCGCCTAGCACCAGGAGGCAGTGGGCGTGCAGGCAGGCTAAAGGCGCCATGCGTCAGTGGCTGATCGTGGGTTCCAAGTGGCTGCAAAAGGCCACTAAAATTCTTCAACCTACGGGCGAGCCCAAACGAGCGAACGCATTTTGCGCGTGGGGCAACAGCGAATCCATCCACCCGATTATGAGGGGAGGTTACACAGAAGCCATCCCACTGCACACCAGGGGCATGCAGACCTAAGGGCGACCACAACCGCCATGCAGGCGACAAGGTCACCCTAGGTAATCGACATTCCACCGCTGAGGGGCCTTTCCGCAGAGAGGAGGAACGTCAGAGGCCGAGATTCAGACATGGCTACAATACGAGACAGGCGGCGTGGCATTAAAATTGTCAGAGGACAGGAACACACATCTCACGACTGTAGTGATGGAAAATAGGATGTTCCCGAAACGTCATCACAATAACAATGTGGTTCATGACAGCGCCTTGTTTTCTTCTTCATCTTCTGTTAAGGATGACGAACAGGATAAGTTATCTAGACCTCATATCTTCACCCATATGAATATATATATGTACATATATATATGTCCGATTAGAAACGCCAGCTTTTGGAACCTGATTGAAGCAGAATGGTTTCGTGCTTATTCTGCCTCTCTGCAGTCAAGTATATCTCTGATCACTAAGCAAGACCAGAAATAATTGAATGGGTATATAAGTGGCCCAAATAGCTCACTTATTCGTCTGCTTCGTTTCATTTTTCAGTTTCATGAAGACTACCTGCATCGGCTCTGTGCTGACCTCACTGAAGCCTGTCAGAATGCAATAGACGCAAGAGTCGAAGCTAAATTAAACTTCTTTAGGCTGCCACGGTCTGTGGACGACTCATTCTCCACTACAATCGACCCCGCATTGCTGACTACTATGGCCTGGACGGAGTCCTGGAATTCCCTCAATACGGCAAACTTTCTCGCAGGTTACGGCACCCTGCACCCCAAGGCTGTGGAGACTATTAGTTGCTACCTGGAAGACGATGGATCAGATGCTGAAGTACCTTTTCTGATCATCCATGACCTCTGTGCGGAGGAATTTAAAGGCGCATATGGCCTGAGACCAGTCGACCCTGTTGCCTATGGTGTTGCTGCCCAAGTTGTCTGTAAGGTGCGCTTACTGTCCCCCTTGAAGACATTTCGCCAAATGACTTAACGGCACTCGTGTGCGTATAAATAAGGCTAACTGATCAGGCAACTGACAACATTGTCAATTCCGGTATATCAGTAACCCTCGGGTTAAGTGTAAATTTTTAACCTAATTGAGCAATTTTTAAGAAAAAAGAGCTATGAAGGCAAGCAGCTAGCAGTAAATATTGCTAGTGGTTTGACTTTGCCAGGAGAATTCAGTGCAGGTGTCTGTTACTTTGTGGCGTGACATGTAGGACAGAACGCGGAGGGCTACTTTGCTTTGGCGCGCCTGTCCAAGGTCGAACTGAAATCAGACCAATCAGCTTGTGTCCTTGAGTGCAGGGCTGGACTTATGAAGCATCTGACTGGTTGGTTAGAACTTTAATCCTGCCAGGAGCTAGGCACGACATCGGCAGACGTACAGCATGTGGACTGATCGATAGGGCTACATGGACTACTTTGCCCAAAATAGAACCCACTCGAAAGATCACTTCAAGGGTAATCTTGAACAGTCGCAAAATGCTACTGACAAAAAAAGGCAAATTTGAATGCCAATTTCCGATTTATTTTCCGTCACACTCCAATAATAAGTCAACTACAGACATGCCAAACTAAGTCCTAGTCTTATCAGTTGATCATTGAACCCGAAAAGGATATTTAATAGTCCCGACTGGAGCTCATCTGAACCATTACCGAAGCCAGATTGGGTCGCAGCACGCGTCATTCAGGCTGGGCAGAGTCCGCCCATCCCAAAATTAATGGCAAACCTATGGGTTTTACGATACGCCTATTTGTAGGTTTCCCGTCATGTCAGAAACAGTGTTAAATCTAAGTTGGGAGTGGACTAGTGCGGAATCCATACGGATTTTACTGTCGACGTCGACAACTCGGCGGGTTTTCAAATCAGAATTCATCGAAGGCAGATTTATTTCGGGCAGTTTTAACTAAAAGAAGGAGTGAACACGAGGTTCAGCAAGTAGCTATTGCAGGCTATCGTTTGTTGCAACTAGCGGTCTCACCCATTTGTATTTTGTGGATGGCTACGATCAACCGATAATGAAATAAATATCGTTTGGTGTCCCCGCTTAGATAAAACAGGAATAATTATTGAAATAATATGATGTTTGTCAAGAAAAAAGTGCACCATAACTAATATCTACAATAACACAAAAATTTGAAACTTATTACAATCAAAAATTCTTAACTAAAAATAAGAACAACTACTTAAAAAACGTAAATTATCTTAACTTGAACTCACTTAACCAAAAAAACTAAAATAAAATTTTAAACACAATCATGAAATGCAAACTAAACTGAAAACCGAGCTTAAATATAAATAAGCTAAATAAAATAATAAAATAAACTAACTGAAAGTTGTTGCACATGATGCGTGCCGCGATATATACTAATTTAACTCCAGAACGGTAAGTTGAGCTTCTGATCATTTGAAGTAGACAACCTAATCACCAATGCTTTTTTCAGAAATGTCAATAATTCCAATTAACTGTAAAATATAGCTAAGTAAAAATGGCTAAATAGTCTCACCCAACGAAGCCATAAGTCAATAAAAAATGTAAGTAAATTTGTGTTGATTTATGGCGCGCTATTGTATTGCAAAAACATGCAGTAAACGAGTTGGTTAACTTTGTTAGCCTATCGAGGAGGGTTATGGCTACTAAGGACTGGAGTGTGCGTTGCACGCCCACATTGAGTCAACGCGCACGCCATTATCACGTGACTGAATGTTTCCTAATCTCCCTACTAAAGTTTCCAAAAGTCAGAATTCCGGGATTAGGATCATCGATCATATAGCGCTCACCGGAATATGTTTGTTTGTTCGCTGACGTTTCGGACAGCTGGGCCGGCTGTCCTTTGTTAAAGCGTGAACTGACTTTATCGATCACCAATTCAAAGTTACGGCTGTACGTGCTGGCCATGGCTGATCGATTATTCTACGTTCGCTGCTGGGCCATCCGTGTAGATTTTGGCATAACTTGACGGCAGTTAGTGTTGTGTTTTGACCGCACGGTAGAAGCTGTTGGTAATCCCGCTCCCTTTTCCAGTGGTTTCGTTAGAGGGCGTGATTGTTTGAAAGTCCCAAGTTCAGTTTGACTTTATCCTGTCCTGTACTCAGGTACTGGCGTAGGAAATTGTGGGCCGCGGGAAGGTCCAGATGCCTGTTGACGGAGTTAGCGTCAGCCTTTCCATTTTTGAACTTCCCCGGCCTATGATGTTCGCTTCTTGTTTATAGAAGTTGTGGTCAGGTTCTACGATGTGCAACACATAGCAATATAAACCACTGGAAGAGGGAGCAGAATTACCAGCATCCTTTACCGTGGGGACGAAGCACAACACTAACTGCCGTCAAGTTTTGTCAAAATCCACACAGACATGCTGTCAATTTAGTTCGTCATTACATGCAAATGAGTTATTTGAGTATGAGGCGGAGGGAAGTTTTGGGTCGATAGGAAGATGCTGGTTACCTGATAGCAGTGTTCTAGGTGCAACGGATCTACTTGTCATAGGTCGTGCCAAAGGGTTTAGAGGAATAGAGCCCTAGACTTTTTGGCACGACTTATGACCAGTAGATCCTTTGCACGTAGAACATTGCTATCAGGGTTACGGGACAGTGGGGAGTTGTTAGGCCGGGCTAGGAGGCGGGGAGGGGGGGGGAAGGGAAGGAAAAAACGCTGAAAAGTGCATGCGGCTAAATGACTGTCGGTCAGGCCAAGCGCGGAGCTTGCAGGAGGTTCCTTTTTGCACCCAAGATCGTCTTCCTCAGCTGGTGGAGTGATGCAAAAGGCTACATTGAAGTGCACAAATAAAATAATTTCTTAAGCTCTACTTGACAAGCCAAACGTATTCAAACGCTCTCGGACTTACGTCGTATTCGAGAAGTAGACCACCGTGGCGAACTAAGGCACACTCGTGGTATAAACATGTTCAAGTTAGATTATACTTTTTGTTTTTTAAATATGTTTTCCTACATCTCCAACATTATCTCCTGCTTTGCTTTTTCTTCATCTTAACTTCCAGTTGACACAGCAGCAACCCGGAATACTCCTTCTCGCCCGCTTTCTGCACCGCCAAATCACACTGCAAAACCTCCTGGAAGGCATTCGCGCACAAGTCAGTGTCGCTCTGCAAGCAAAACTACCCCCGACCACCACCTTGCCTGCTCTTCTGCATACTATAAGCCAACTGCTGCCGACTGCCGACTGCCAACGTTGCGTCATTGTACTGGCAGGCGCTGAACATATAAGCGTTGACGAGGGTGCCCCCGGCGTCAATCTTGGCCGTGCCCATGTTCCGCAGTTCCTTTCACCGCGTATCAAACTCCTGCTGACTGTCACGTTGGACGAACGCACTGCAGAAATGGACCTGCCCGCCCTGTTCCTACATCTACGCCTCCCGGCACTGTGCGAAGCGGACCTCCTTCGACTAGTGGTAGGGCGCGGTAGCGCCCAGGCCCTAGCGGACAAGAAACGAGACCTGGCCAAACGTAGCCTCATCCCGCTGGCAGCTGCGAATGACTTGCCCCAGGCCCTGGCTCTGGCCCGTCAGCTAGCTGACAGTTTCACCCTCGCGGAAGAAGCCAGCAGTGAGGTCAACGGAGGCTCCAGTCTGCATGATGCCCTCCGTCTCAGCCACTACGTGGACTTTGAGATGGAGAGAGGAGTGATAGCTCTGACCGTCCAGCGCCTCCTGCAATTTGCCAGTGAACACCCCCTTGGTTTGCACTCCAACGAGCTCATCGATCTTTTCACGGGGTTGCTCAGTTCTGCTGCCGGCCGCGATGGGGCTCCATCCGTGAACTGGCAGGCAAAGAAACCAGCGCTAGACTTGGGCCTCATCTACTTTGCTCTCTACGGTCTCGTTCACCTGCGTTTCAGCAGCCGGTACAGTGAGACGTCCACCAAGGCTGTGAATGGCAACATTGTGCACAGGCCAGCCTCTGTGCCGGTTAGTTGCAGCGATGAAAGCACGGTTGACAGAGAGGTGTATGCCCTCCAGTTGGCCTACGTCGACGCGTTGACTCAGGAGAACTTTGAGCAATCAGCAGAGTGTGCACTGGTGAATGTTCGGCACTTGCTGCAAATGCATCGATGTACTCTTAAACTGGGTCTCTTTGAGCGACTTTGCACGCGGCATCTTTTCAGCCTAGCCTGGATCAGGCGTGTATGTATCGAATGCACACTGGAGAGAGTACTGGGACTCTACGACGCCTTCATCGCCCTCATAGACTCTCCCGGCTCCATGTCGCGAGACGAGCTAGCACAGATTCAAATGCAGGCGAGCTTGGTGCGTGATGTTCTGGCGGCCAGGACCTGTGGCCGTGTGCGCCGGACACCGAGTCTAGCTTTGGAAATGCTGGGACGGCTGCTGCCAGCGTTTACTCCCTCGGACAGGAGTATGCGATTCTTGAATCAACTCATCTCCCGGTGCTCAAGCCTCTGCACTCGGAAGCTGGGACTCCTCCCGAGAATGCCGTTTCCACACGCCGTCGGAGACTCCCTACTGGCTCGTCTTCAGTTGCCCGCAGGTAGTCTTGACAGTTGGGTTCTGGTTGACCGACTACTCCTGATAAAAATGAGGGGCAGTTCACTGCTCTACCGACTGGATCTAGATCATGCAGGCAAATTAGTCGAAACCCAGCTCGCCGCCGGAAGCCTGTATGTTAGCCAAAAGCACGGCATTATATTGAACGATGTTGGGTGTAGTGCGATAAGTGTCTACGGACTCGGCAAGGACAGTAATGCTCCTCAATTCAATTATCAGTATACTGTGAATCCGCATAAAAGCCTCAATGAAAACACTCCTGTAGATGACAAACGTGCCGGTGTATGTACCGTACTGTGTCTCGACTTGATGTGTGAATTTGTGGCCATAGTGGTTTCAACATCGACTCAAATGAAACTGATTCGTGGCGCAGTGCCAACAAATGAGAATGAAAACGATAATCTCTCTCCGATGACGCATAACATTGTCGCAGTCTACCACTTGCATGAAGGTGACCTCATCTTTGCCACCTGTCCGCCAAGGCAAGCAACCTTTGTTAAGATTTATCCTAATTCTGTGGACCCCTGGAATCCCATCATTTTCACTAACAATGGTGATAAACTGGCCATATTTTCGGCTCATTCGAACATCCAGTTGGCGGAACTTGATCTGCAGACTAGACCGCTAAGGATGCTCTTCTGTCGGCAGAGCAGTTCAGTATTTCTGCTGACGGAAGAACCCCGAAAGGTGATTTTTCTGCGACTAAAGGAGGATGGGACTGTGAAGTCGTCGTTTCGTGTCAGTTTTCAGAAGGTCATACTCGAAGACGTAATTACTGATCTGACACTAAATTCGTCTGGCCAACTTCTTCTGATACAAGCCCTAAAAACCTTGGTAGTCTACGAAGCGGATACTGATGAGATTGTCTTTCTGGCAAACATGTTCGAAGGTCTTCAACAGGCTTGTATGCCTGAATGCTATTTGGAGACGTCTAGCATATCTGATGCTTTGCTGGCCTATGACGACAACCTAGTACTAGCTGCCGCATATAATCTTGTACTTGTGTGGAGTATGGAAAGCGAAATAATCCTCTGCGTCCTTAAGACTGAACCTGCCCCCCTCACAAGGCTGACGTTGAGTCTGGGGAGCAACGGCTGCTGCAATCTGATTGGCTACTGTGAGACCACTAGGAGGCTCTTCATCTGGGACTTGGAAACTGCACTCAAATTTTCAGATTTTACAGACGTAGAGAACGCAAACGAAAACGACGGTATACGACACACGTCTCCAGATCTCATGCCAGGGCCCATACGGGCTGCAGTCCAGGTTGACCCAGGCACTATTGCTGTTATCTGTGAAGACTCCGAGACTATCTACCTTGTGGATGGTGCCAGTTGTGAAATTGTCGACTGGATGGATGTTCAGGAGCCTGTTGAGGCACTACTTATCTCTCCGGCTAGTGCACATGTAATCGCACAGGCAACAGCAGCCAAGCAAACACCATCAGAATCACGATGGCGGCTCTTCGACCTCAATACCAAAAAGGTTATTTACGAAGCAGACAAGGGAGAACGGTTGCTAATGAGTCCCCAGGGGTTCATAGGAGTTAGTTCAAACACAAGTTGCCCAGTCAGCAAATGCGAATTTAAACAAATTCGTCTTGCTACAGACGCCAGAGCGGGTGTGGCGGTAAACATTTCGACGGAACAAATTTCATGTTGTCTGCCAATTGCTCATGCTGTGGCCGTTAATTCAGATTTGGTATTTAGTACCAGAGATGGTCAAATGCTCGTGCTTCCGGCGCTACAGCATGGATGTATGGCGGTCGTAGACACGAAGACGAAGACCTGGACATTTGACCGCTCCCAGCTGGAAGCAGAACTTGCACGAAATGAAATCCACCTGCAGGTGGTTGAACTGCTGTACTGCAGACCCTCAGTGGCTAGCTGCATTATCCTATTCTTCAGCAGTGGCAAGTCGAGGGGAGATGTCTGTGCGGCACATTTGGACCTAAAGCAGGGTCAGCTTATCAACTTCCTGTCAAACGTGTCAGTAGCGTTTACACGCGAAGAAGAGATGTACAGCGGTCAGCTAGATGTTGCCAACAACCTCTGCTATGTCTACAACCGCGAAAGTCGAACGATGTATGCAGCGGCTGAGGACAACAGACTGGGGCTCCTGAGCCTTTCCTGGACCGCGGACCTGTCGGCGGTTGAGTTTGTAGGCTTCTGTGAAAACAGTCAGGCGGCAGTCTTTTATTCTGGTAGTCTCCTTCTACTGGTGGATCTCAGGGAAGGCGGTCGGAAAAGGGCACATGTCGACTGCGGCGGTGAGGGCATCGTCTTCGTCAGCTTGCGGGCCCAAAATCTTCTGGTTGGCTGCCAGAACGGTGCTCTCTTCTCGTTCGCCCTGACCATCTCGGCGACCGGAGAACCCAGGGTACTGGAGGTCAGGCCGGCCAGACGCAGGTCCTCCGTGCTTGATTCTCTGGACAGAAAATGCAGTCAAGACCGAAGACGTGGTAGTCTGGAGGAACTACGCGTAGAGAGTTAGAGGGAAATACTACGCACTGAGTCTTCTTGTATGTACCGCATAATAATTATAACGCTGAGATTAACACCAAAAATGGCCTTCTTATTTTGAATTTGGATACCTCTAAGTCCTAATCACAGCCGGTCGATGCAGCTTAAAGCAATGATAAAGCACGGTCGCTGAGGGTTAAGCAAATAGGTTAAAACCTTAGCCTGGACAAGGAAGAAGTCGTGTTGGGCATCGGATCAATTGGTTTATCGTCTCCGAACTTTAAAACTCTTACAGGAACCCATGATCAGAGATGAGAAGTTCAAACCAAAAGGAGGCGAATTATAGTGGCCATAGGGAATCAACCGTCAAAAGTCATCAGGTTTATAAGGCGTTAGAACCAGCAACCAAGAGGGATGGGAGGAGGGTAATTAGACAAGGTGCACTTTAATTAGTTATCAGTGAAGTTTGGGGGTCGCTCGGGGTCATGAACAGCAACTAGTATGGTGTTTTGTCCCCACGGTAGTGGTTCTGTTGATCCTGCCTCCTCTTCCGGTCGGTTAGCCGTGGAGTTCTCTTCGATTGCCGTTCTTACGTGTGGTTTGGTCTTGTTCTGCCCTTTGGTCACATGATGGCGTAAGGCTTTGTAGGCCGCGGACAGATCTAGAGGTCTGCTGACAGAGTAGGCATCAAAGTACCATGCCCCAAGCGTCAGCCATTCGGCTTTTGAGGTTCCTCGGCCTACGATGGCCGGTCTTTGAAGATCGAAGTCGTGGCCGGTTTCTGGGATGTGTGCTGCAAGTTGCGAATTTGGGGCTAGGCTCTGAGCTGTTATTTTGGGTTCATGCAGGCGGGTCTGCAATTTTTGGCCTATTTCTCCAACTCTAGCCGCTGCGATCTTGAGGCCCAGTTCCTTATGGGCGGAGGATTGTTATACGCCAGCGGGAAGGAATTGTTTGTTCTGTACAGAAGTCATGAAGACTAGGTAGGAGAAAGTTGACGGACAGACAAGCGTACGCCCGAACCCGAGCAAGACAGTGTCTGGCTGATTGTGTTAACGCAGAAATCTTCAAAAGCATCTAGAATCAGCCTAGTAGGTGAGTTGCCAGCCAGGTTGGATTTGACCTATGAGTGCGCGCGTACTGGTGGCCACACGAGACAGACAGTATCAATCACGTGACCTCAGGCATGGCGTGGCATGAGAGGTGCAGCTGGGTCACTGCAGTAACCATTGCCTCTACTTAGTACTACCATCGCGGCAACCAAACCAATGACAGACACTAGAGACTACAGTGCCGAATAGAAAGATAGATAGTAGTATTTTGTGCATGATGTTTTCTAGAATAGATTGTAAAGAGTTGGAGTTCAGCCCAGAGCACACGTCCGGACACCTTTTTGGGAGGCTTATCTGCCTCGTCATGCGAAGGTCAGGGACAGGTGCGAAGGTCGTAGTGTTTCAGTAGGCGCCCTGACTAGTGTCAATACACATTCTCTCATCCACAGACATGCAACGGCTAAAACGCGCAAAGGCTTATAAATTGTCATCTTCTGGGAATTTATAGTGAGTGAAATGGGCAATTATCCGGAATTAATTTCTCGTGAACTATTACCTGCAGGGCCTTTAATCGTTAGTAAGTTGGCATATCAATTTTGACCAGTTGTCATATAATGGTTCCCCTTTCACGCGCAGAAAAGTAAACTCAGATAAGTAGTGATATACTCGGAGACAATGAGGGCGTGGTCCAAATCCTTAATAGATGACGCCATGTGTACCCATTGAAATATCTTAAGGCTAAGGCGGTCAACCCTAACAGCTACGATCTTCCAGGCCCAGGGTTCCTTTAGATGAGGAAAGAAGACGGGGAGAAATCCAGATTGTTAGGAATAGTGTATTCTGCAGAAGGATAGGAGAATAAATGGAAAGATTTTTGACTCGCGGACTCCGTTCCCTAGTCGGGTCGGGTCCGAAGTGACGCCTGAAGGTAGACACTGCATTGTTGTCTGTGGCCCACGGACTGAGGCCAACCTACTAAATGACGTCAGTCTACTAAAGCGGGAATCTCATTGGACGAATTGAGGTCAAGCCACCGTGGGTTGAGGCGCGAATGGGTGAGACATTGCGCGTGCGTTTGGGTGCGCATCAGATGCGTCTGGCAGCAGTGGCGGTCACCCGTCCGTTTGCGCATGCCTCGATGCACGCGGAAAAACTGCTTTCGCGCGAGGTCCTATGCTCTGAGTGGCCTCGTCTGTGGCGTCAAGAGTTAGGAGGACGTCGGACAAACACGACCACTACAAACCTTTATCGTTTTATTCGTCGAAGCATGACGTGCCACGTCTCCATCATTTTGTTTTGTAGAAACTTATGTCGCAGATGAACAGTTACATACACCCACTTGGATAATCAGGAAGAATAGAGGGAGACAATGAACCTATGCTGGTATACTGTATACTGGTATCACTTTCAAATTTCTTTCAGCTTAGAAATATGAACATTGCTAGTTCCACGTTGCAGCCTTAAGTTGTTATCATAGTTATCGCATACGCGCGCGAGCACTCATGAGCGCGCCACCCAGCGGCCACACAGCAGGTGACCTCAATACTCGACACTACTTGAGTAATCAATCGCACCAAACATAAAACACTTGAACTCGCGTCACATCACCCATAAGCAAATTTCATATATTACACAGGGACTAGCTGAAAATTTCCGGCCCCCTCAGTCGTGACTGGACGCAGTCCATATCAGCCTGGGCTCTACCCGCGACCACTGCCACTCGAGACCACAACTCCGGGGTTCTGTACAGAATAAAATCCTCATTCGGGTGGCTTCTACTGTTATGCCCATATTGGGGATCCAAACAGGACGTAATCAGACGGTGATATTTCAGCTTGTCACGGTTAAAACAATTCATTCATTTTCTGCTTTAAAATGTAGACCTATTTTAACCTTACAGCCACAAGGGTATTATCGTAGGCCCTATTCGCCAAAAATGAATGAGCATCTCCATTTTGTGACGGGGGCTGCAGGAACTCACACGGTGGTACAAATCAGACGCTGTTGCATTTGCTTAAGTTCAAATTGCATAAATGCTAACATTAAATTAGCTGTTCTGCGTTATGTTCTCCAGCAATAGGGCTTCTGCAGCTTACGCTTTCCCATCTTTCTCTTCAGGAAACATTCAGTCCTCATACACTACTACATAAGCCATTGAAGCAAAGTACAAAGAGGTTACCCTATTTTTGCAAAGACCTTGGATGCTAATTCCTACTTAGTTGGCAAACGTTCTTTTCCGTGGTCACTGTTGCAGAACCCTGCTTGCTCAAAACCTGAGTCATAAATATATGCATCGTTTGATTGGGAGATTCCACTTAGTAAAGACTGCTTTCGATTTATCGTACTGGAACATTATGATGCCTGCAAAAACCCTCATTCTTAAGACTGCCAAGCCGTGCTTCTGCATTAGAACACCTCGTTTGTCTGACCTGAAATGTGGTTCACAGTAAACATTCTGGGTGGAAGTTATCTTTGGATCATTGTACTGGGTATCGACTGCTATTACGTTTTTACTGGGAAACCTTGCTAAATATTTTTGAAATTTAGACAAGAACTTGTTTATAGCTGTTAAACAGCATGCTGACTTAGAAGGCATTTAACATATTAATAAACCTGTATTTTATCTATGCCAGTCCAAAATGCTATGGTTCTAAATGAAATAAAATAATGTGTTTGATTACTGAGCTGTTGCGGAACTTTTGCATGCCACAGTGTCGAAAGGAGAGATCGTCGACTACCGAAGGTTCCGCAAGTCAAGAAGTCAGTAAGACCAAATAGGTAGGACAGTTTACTGTTAAAGAGGTCTAACAAAAGGTTCTGGAGAAACAAGCTGCGCACAGTGAATAAGCCAGTTGACGTGTGTCTGGTCGGTACGTCCGCGCAGAGGTTACGGGATCTGAGAGCGCCCACCAGCCAATCAGCAGAAGGTGCATAGCTCGCCAGACAAAGAGCAAGACGTCAAGATGACCTTGAGGTGTCACGCGACCGCAACGCCAGCATAGTTCGCGCAAAGACATGATGAGTCACGTTGGGCGCTACGGTGAATTTGGCCATACGCGCGCGAGTGGCGGCGCATACATCAACAGCGACGAAAACGTGTGAACACAGGGGGATAATCACAGGACCGCCACAACAGTTCAAGATGGGTTTCAGTCGTAGAAATGCCAGAGGCCACCAGATCGTGAGCAAACCCGAAGGACGTAAGCCCTACCAGACAGCTGGCCCGGACATCTAAGTCGGTTGAAGTGGTAGATTCTTAGTTTATCAGTTTCATATTCTGTAGTAATTGCCCTGGGATTCAATAATGAGGATCGGGCAACAAAAGATATCTCAATCATACCAGCAGGCTAGCATTTGAACAAACGTGTCGCCAAAGACCTTCAAAATTATATAATGTAGGGCATGACTACTGGAATGTTACGCACTTTACTCCCTAACTACACTACCTTTCCTCCAGGTTTCGCTGTTAACTTGTTTTATTTCTTTTTTTCATGCAGTGTTAACAGCGGTGAGAGCCTGCACTGTTTAACTCCAGACGGAGCTAAATGGGTTTTCTGCGGCGTATATTCTCACGGCACCGTCAATTGCTCGGCGGTATTCGATGCATTTGCTTTCACAACGACGAAACTCAGTTAAATTGAACAAGTCATCGGTGCAACTCCCTTATCACATTTCACGCCAAATCTGGTCTCCGAAACGCAAAGTGATTCAAGTCGCCAGGATTACACGTCATTCTTTGCTGTAGTAAAACAAAAAACTACTTTGTACCCTACTAAAAATAATTTTCGTAGAGAAAACAGATCAACACTTTGCTCCTATTATATATCAAACTTGATAAATTTGTTCAAAAAGGCGTATGACATGCAAAAATAAGACAATGAACAAGTATCAGCTGTATAAATGCTACCAATTTAATATAAATGTCAAAATTTGAATGAATAATAGTTTAAAAGGTTGCGAAATTCCCATCACAGAAATCCGAAGAGCAATTGGCGAGCATGCGCATACTTTCAATGAATTCTCATCAGGCCATTACATTTATATGGGAGGGAGGTAAATCGTAAAAGGTCAATTGTAGGTAAATATCGTTCAATGGGGTAGTAACAGGCGGATAATTAAGCGGTAGTTAGGGAGAAAGGAGGCTGGGGGAAAAAATGCCAGTAGCTCGGTGGCCGTTGGCCATGCTAAGCTTGGGGCTTACACCAGGTTCTTCTGTGCGCGCAAAATTGGCTTCCTCAACCGGATAGCAGTTGCTTCTGCTGTTGCCAGCAGGCGCTGACCCAGTGACTTAGGGTAGCTCGGTGGGACCTTGTAGATCACCCTGAAGGCTTCTGTGGGGTCCACCTGATGTCCGGAATCCACCATGTGCGCTAGAATAGAGCTGTTGATGGTTCTGGTGGTATTGAATTCACTCTTCCTTAGCCATTGCGGGAGGCGTTCCTTGATTCTTTTGGATAGGCGCCGACTGGTGCAACCAATATAATCTGCTCCACAGGAGCAAGCAAAGGAGTAGGTGCACATGGAGGTAGTCTGAGGCGGTAACCTGTCCTTACATTCCCCATGGAAGACGCAGTTAGTTGAGAAAAGTACCCGAACTCTCGCTGCTGGGTAAGTTCGTGACGCGGCCTCGTCAAGGCGTCTTTTCAGGAGATCACCTGTCGCGTTTCCTCGAAAGGACACTTTGAGAAATAATGTTTTCTTCTCCACAGTGAGTGTTGTGGGTTTTATTTCTTTGGCAGCCGTGTTCTTGGTAATAAATCTCTCAGGATATCCGTTCTCACGGAGTAAGTCCTGGATTTTCTTGAGTTCCTCTTCAATAGTGTCTTCAGAGAAAATTTTTCTAGCTCTTTGCGTTAAGCAGCGAACTAGATTTCGCTTCTGTTGGAGGGGAACGAAACTGTTAAAGTTCGTTTATTGACCAGACCAGGTTTTCTTTCTAAACACGCTCCTTCGGACGCTACCGTCGGGTCTACGACTAAGGAGGACGTCCATGAAGGGGAGAGAAC
>JAYGXS010000005.1:7827317-7885474 GCA_036362985.1 Ligula intestinalis
CACTTGCCCCCTCTTCTTCTTCCTCTTCCGCGGATGATGAGCACGATGCTTTAATATGTGAATTTGATCGCTAAGTTGATGTTTTTCCAACTTGCCCATAAATATGTCAGCCAGGAGAGGTCCTAGAGGCGAGCCCATGGCAACAAAATCTATTTGTCTGTATTTGGCTGCCGAAAAGGAACTGCACATTCAGTGTGCACTTCCGTAGTAGTTCCTTTAGTGCATCCGTCGGTATTCCTATTTCTAGTTGATTGTTCAATAGGAATTCGCAGATGTGTTCGACTGTCTCGGTAACCGGGACGTTTGTAAACAGCGAGGAGACGTCTAGGGAGAACATTCTCATGCCGTTTAAGTTCACATCTTTGATATCATCGATAAATTCAAACGTGTCTCGATAGCTCCGTGGTGCAAGTTGATGCTGCAAAGGCTTTAGTTTCGCCACCAATCATTTCGCTATCGCATGATGCGGTGAATTGCGCATGTCCAGAAATGGACGAACTGGCAGGCCATCCTTATGGATCTTTGGTAAACCATACAAACGGGCGATGTGCGTGCCTACTGGTTGGAGGCCTTCGAAGTCCCGGTCGCTTATGAAACCTCCCGTGTGGAGTCTTCGTAAGCAGTCAGTCAGTAAAGCCTCTACTTCCTCTGCGCGATTTTTCTCGTTGTGTGCTTTCTTGAATTTTAGTCTGATCTGATAGGATCGTTTGCATCTTCTTTAAGTAGTCCGACCTTTTCATTAAAACGACACCGGTTCCTTTTTCAGGTCTAGTGACCAGGATGTCTTTGTTCCGTAGCAGTTCTTTTAACTGCTCTAGGTGCGCTTTTGTCAATAATCCTCCGTTTGTAGGTCTCCTGTTGAGGTAGTGGTAACTGCAGTTCAATGGTGTTGGATTAATGGGTTGAACACTTTCTGCGGAGCTGGGCTTTAAATTATAAGTTTGGTTGTAAAGATTCTCAAACTGGCTTTCTAGTTCTAACTGATCGACCTTTCGAGAAGGTACGCAGAACTTCGGACCCACGGATAATGCTTTAAGTAACGTTTTATCAAGCGTCATAGAGGTGTAGTTGTGCACGTATCTAGCTGGATATTTGGGTAGCTTTGCTTGTGGCTTCCTTTCTTACACTCTTTGTAGGAGTGACGCCCTTTTTGTGTCCCCACGCTTCGTTCCTATGGTCTGCGTGTAGCTGATTTTAAAATATGGTGTTTTAACCTATGCCGGTTTTGCATTATTTACAACTAAATGGCGACACAGAGATCCCTTTGTGATCACATGCCATATCTCTCTTGTTTAAAGGAAGCGCAGTGGAGCCCATATTTTATTCATTTTTCTACATAATTCGTGCATGATGGAGTGCAGTCTTAATCTCAAAAAATGGTTTCGAATCGTAAAATCATTGTTACATTATCCGCACTCTAACGCAGATGTTTTTTAAATTAAAAGCGTTTTCTTTGAGTTAATTTATACTAAAGGCAGATGCTAGTCCGTCCGATTTATCGGTCAAGAGACACCCCATGGCTTCTCTTATAAAATAATTAGGGTATGCGTTAGCTCGAAAGAGGTCACGTGTCTATTATTGTTTCACTGCTTTGTCAGCTGGTGTACTGCAGCGTTTCAACTCTTTGGAAAAGTGTACGAACGCACTAATTACGCGGGAGAAATAGGAGGCAAGTGTCGAGTGAACAGACGACGGCCTGTGCAACAGCAACCCGAAGTTTGGAGGGCCATTCCCTACATAAAAGGAGTCTACGAAGCAGTCTTACGACGGTTAAAACCCGCTGGAGTAGGCATGGCCCATCGACCTCAGGCGATAATACGCCGCCGTATGATACAACCTAAAGACAGATTGCCCGCAACCGAAACTTCTGCAGTCTTCTACAAAATACGCTGCAACGATAACGACTGTAATTACGTTGGAGAAACAGGTCGAAAATAGTAGACCGGCCTACACGAACACAAACTAGCGGTTCGGAAACTGGACCCAAAATCCCAGCTTGTAGCACACACTTCAGAGACTGCCCAAGACTTCGATATTCAAGGAGCAATCATTGCAGCCCGAGGGAGCGCTAAAGCCGAAAGGCTGACTTTTGAGGCATGGTACTCAGATGCCAACTCCGTGCACAGACATCTAGACCTCCCCGCGGCCTAAAAAGTCTGACGTTATTATGTGCGCAAAGGATGGTACAAGGCCAAACCGAACGTAAGAATTGCAAACGAAGAGGACTCCACGACGAACCGGCCAGCAGAGGAGGCAGAATCACCAGGACCCTCTACCGTGAGGAGAAGGCATTAGACTGATTACTGTTTACGACCCCAACAATCCCCGAATTCACTAATTAGCGTACATCACTATAATTGCGCCCCCCCCACCCTCCATCCTTTTTGGTTGATGTTTCTTACCCTTGGCGCTCTGATGACCACTGACAGTTGATTGGCCTATGGCCACTATAATTATTCACCTTTTGGTTGCTGCTTCTTATCCCTGAGGATGGACTCCTGTAGGAATTCGAAAGCTCAGGACAATGAAACAATTGATCTTGTGCTCGGCAATACTTCTTAATTATCCACTACCCTCTCTCTTTTTTCCTCCTTGGGTCCTAGCCGCTGTTCTAGCTGATCACTTGTCTGATATGAGGAATGGGCGCAGTGGCTAACACAGATATTGACCTCGTCTGCACGTGCCACGTACACGACCTGACGCCCCAAGCACAAACACCAGGAATTAACCCAAAAGGGGAGTGAGCTGCTCGGATCTCACATGAGTGCCGGAGGTCACTTTAAGGAGCTAATGCAGTCTGATCCTCCGTCTACCAGTCGGCTAGCACACAAACTGGGTTGACCGCGAGGTCTGCGTTTAATCTACAGTTGGCGCCCTTCTACGTCGGGACAATTGGCACACTTTCGCATAAGTTAAGGATCAGGAGCAGGATCGTCCTCACCCCACAGAAGTGTAAGAGTACGATCGTCATTAGTAGAGGGACATTCGTAAACAGTAAGTCCCTACATATTTTAGTAGTCCGTCCATAGGTAAGACACGGTCCTTGCCGTCGGTCGAGAAACATATGGAACCGGACGTGCTAAGTAGGCCCTATGCGGCGCCAAACTTGACTTTGTGTTAAACAAACAAACCAATGCCACTCGTAGCTTACAGATGTTTACTATTATTGAAAGTTCTAAATGGTCAGGATCTAGTTCCTAGACTTCAAGCCTCAGATGTGTGATAGAGGGATTGATGGGGACCTTGCGTGGCAGTACAGGCAAATACACCATAATTAGCGAAACACTAAGCCATAAAAAAGCAGAAAAAATCATCTGCGCCAGATAAGCGATATTCACATAAAAAAGCTGCACTTTGTACATATATATATATATACTGAAAGTCAGTGTTCCTCCTTATAGTTCACTGCGAAGTGGATGGAACGTTTTTTCTGTACCATAAACCACAGCGCGGAACCTGTAAAGCAATTCCAGTAAACTAGCAAAATAACGCAAGTGCTCTTCTTCGACACTGACATCCGTGACCTCTCTTCTTGCGAGTTCGCTATACTCCTCCTCCCACCCGTCGAGCACATTCGAAAGGCTTTTGGAGTCCATTTCGTTGCCGAATAAACGCTCCGGAGAACATACCTGTGCAATCTGCAGACCGGCCCGCAGTGCCCTCTCGCGTGAACTGTGGTCAGTCAGCAGGGCAGAGTCTGTGATTAGGGCAACGACCTCTCGACACCATCCGTAGCGCCGAATTCCAGCGGCGAGGTCAAACCTGCGGGGCAACAGAAGATAAAAAGTTCAGAAATGGGCGGATGATGAGCGCCACAACTTGAAAACCTAAGCTTCTTCCATTTAAAAGGCGAGTATAAACGAGAATTAGTCAGGGTAAAATGCAATCTGTTTGGGGGATGTCATGCCTAGGAACCAAGACACTTACTCAGAGTACTGTTGGAGTTTATGCACGTTTGTTTTATCCGTCGTATTCTGCACAAACAAAAAACAGACGCGTCAATTTAATTGCACGAAAATACGTAGAGACTGATGTTTAGCGGAAGACTAAGGTGAGAACAAACTGCACAGACTGTTGCTCAAGAGCTTGGTATCCGCGAATGGTATGCGACAGTGGTCGACAAGGAAACAGATTACAGTTGCCGAGGGAGGAATTGCTTTTTTTCAGAGGCAGAGTCGTGAAAGGAGAAGAATTTACGAATAAGATTCGGTTGGGACTTCTTTTGAGGCCACCCGAAAAAATTTCCAGATACAGGACAGTAAAGCAAAAATTTGTGAGAAATCGGGCTACTTAAAACGTGGAAGTAGTTTTATTATTATTATTATTAATCTAAATTATCGCCTATCAATGATCTGTATGCAGGGGCTTCTATCCAGCCAGTCGCTCCTCACAACGCACTCTTAGGTCAGCAGTTCTGGGGAACCTTTTCGCAACCTGGCCCTCCTTATCACCACCATTGCTACGCTCCTGAACCCAGCCGCAGCTTTCGGCCGTCTACGCAGACTCTCCATAAAGAGGCTTCTGCCAAATGACGGTCAGTATCTGTTCGCCTGCAGTTCCCGGCCGGGCACCCAACTCGCCCCGGTGAACCTTTGGTTCAAACCGGTCCAGGTCTCGACTTTTCTCTGTCTTCCAGCTACAATCAATTTGGACTCTAGCGGGTACTCCTGATTCAACAATGGACTAAGACACACGCACACGCTCTTCCACAATTCGAAAATAAATAATATTATCCAAATCTGCCGACAAAGCCTATTAAAGTTATAAAACACAGATTAACTGGGAGGTAGTTGTCGAAATGGAACAACTGGCACTTGCCCGTTCGTCAAGAAGATCACCGAGAAGTCCAAATATGCGTAGCTTCAACTTCTGACACTGAACGTCACGACAGAGCCAGACTGGAGATTTTATAGTGGCATCAAGGAGTGCAAACCCGACCGGATTTTGGCCATCAGAACGGGCCGCGAAGAATACTTTTTGTGATAGCGGAAAGTGACGCAGGATTGAACTAAGCACAAGCAGATAGTCCGAGAGAAATTTTGCGTTTGGAGAAGACGACGAGTGTAGTTCCTGATGCCATAATTGAGTAATTGCTTTCATGGCACCAGACTCGAACATCTTCACTTTGACAGGTGGGTTCCTTAACAAGGTAATGGGGAGGTTGTTGAGATGTATTGTATAAAAGGCCCAAAGAAAGTGGCATCAAGGCCAATAAAATTAATTCAAAGTTATCGCACGGCAATTGGTGCAAAGGAAGAAAGGCATGACTTTTAAAATTTGAGGTACACACTCGACCAGCACCACCATGAATAAATAAACTGTCTATCCCTGGAGTTGAAGAACACGAGACGGATGCCAGGAATTATTAACGTATGTTGAAGAAAAAACAAAGTGAACGCTGAATACTTGTTTGAAGACAGCTGCTGGCAAAGCAACAGCCCCCAAATCGACACTTGCATATTTCCCTAGCATAACCACATGTGCAAAACCAACAGGGGGCGCAGTGTGGAGGTCGCCCAATGATAGCGGATGAAAAAATACCATTACAAGACAATAAGCTGGAGCAATTTGGTAAAAATGACGATTTTTCAGTCGCCCTACCGCGCATATGCCTCAAAATCTCATCTCAGTCAGTGCATCGTGGTTTTATTTTGCTTCAGATCATAGGACATTGTTGAGAAGTACGTTATTCGTATATAATCGCAACTGCCCGTCAAGTTATTTGGTTGAGTTGAGGGAGGACTAAATTAACATCGGTCCCCTAGGCCGCAGTGCTCGCCCAGACAACGGCTCGACTTTGTCCAGTCCCATTGACTAAAAACGTACGGCCCAACCCATGCCATGATACCGGCACAGAACCTTGTAGTGTGCTCGAATAACAAAGGGATAATAAGGTACCAAATAGACTACATTTTTGCAGACGCGAAATTCCACAGATGGACCAAAGACGAAAACCAATGCACGCCATTGAAAATAGTATTCAAGGATATCTCCCTGCAGCGCATAGAAGCTTTGGGAATGGATATGGTCGCCTTGTACCACATGAGCAAGGATATTGCAGTTGACAAATCGACTGAAGTCCAGTCTTAGTGCAAGTTCATTTACAGCCCTTTCGATTTTTCCAATCAACGGGCTACTGAATCTTTACCTTAGACTGCAACCTTATGGTTGAAACCAAAAAAGATAGCATGACCTCGATCAAAAACGCAGCTCACAGAATAATAAGAATGCAGGACATAAAAACGCAAGGAAATGGTATTCATTTTCACGCATGCAGTCTGTCTACTGGTTCTGCACGACATTTTTGCAAACAAGGCAGCCAAACTCATACCTGAACGAAATAACACTCGAAAAACACGTTCAAATTCTACAATAAAGGTAAGACTGTATGATTTCCGAGGCGTTTTCTCACGCCATTACTAATCGGTCAGAGAGGAGGCAAGAAAAAAGTTTGACCAGGTCGGTTCCGGGAAGGGCATATATGAATTCAGCAGATATCCACAAGTCGACTTATCCCCAAAATGCCGTCCCGGTTTATGGTGTCTGCATCACACTCGTTCATTTTGGTTACCATGGGGTCCGGTGAGAGATAACAACGCTGAACTTTCTAAAGATTACAGATTTTTATTGTGTCTATTCGACTTTGAATGACTCCGCAGATCGTATCACTCTACGTGCTGCTAAGGGCTCGACTAGGATACAGCCTCATTCTACGACCATCAAAAGTGGTTTGTGTGGTTCCCATCACATCGCACTCGCAACTTAATGTTAAAAAGCCGAACTCGGTAACAAAAACATGTCCCTGCTTTCATCAAAGCACAGTGGTTAATAAAATCTAACGTCCGCAGAAAATAAGGTTATAAAATCACTATTATCCTTCAAGACGCGGTATCCCAGTGAATGAATTTATCAGCTGGGAGAGGTAAATAAGTTAATTGGCTAGCAGTCAAATCTATATTACGCATACAGTAGGGATGATATTGTCTCCAAAAGAGATACTGTTCGGAAGAAGCATTTTAATTATATAAGAGGATTATAAGATAGCCCTATTACTTAAATCACAAGGAAAGCTATTTAGGTAGGATAACGGTTCTAGAATTTTTCCTACGGGATAGTTAGCAATAGGATATGCGTGGTAATAACGGGAGTATATTTTCGATCACTTTCGCATTAGCTTGACTATTTGACGAATGGGACAATCTGCAAACACTACAACTTCGGGAAAGCAACAGAAGCCATTCAAGAAAAACTGCCAAATAGACCCTGGTATAATATAGTGGAGACCAGCGCCAAACGAGCGCACGGAGAACAGAGTGAACTGAATAAAACGGAACACGTTTAGGTTTCCAACCCACAAGAGACCCATGGACACCAGAAGTTACCTTGAAAAAATAATAATATCCCATCAGCAGCATTTATGAGCAGTGTTTCCTTTTCATCTACAGGCAAATTCTGACATATCATGATGTCAAAAGGTAACAAATAGTTACGGGCTGTGGAGAACCGAGAGAATCGAAGGATGCAAAGTGACTACTGTGAGACTAGTCAAACGGCGGTAATCGCCCTTGGACAGAGCTGACCCGTTTCTTGGGCGGGGAAAAGCAAGATTTCGGAAGTCTTATACAACTTATCTTGCCATCTTCGGCACTACCGTCTGAACCAAAGGCGCTATGCTGGATATGAAACAAGGAAAAATACCATGTCGTTTTAATAAGTTGAAGTGAGCGGCAACATACGTACCCCTGTAGTGCTGAAGAGAGGCATCGGGCAATGTAAACCTTTCGCGGTAGAGGGACATCGGGCAACTCCTGAACTAATTTCGACAGGTTTCCGCTGTTGGCGAAGTTTACAGCGTTGTCGAACTGAAAAGTATGTGGGTGAGGGAACAACAAACCTGGTGAAGGTACTCAGCCAAGTCTTGAAGTACGATGTTTTTAGTCTCCTCTGATGACGACATTTCATACTCGTTAAATAGTTTTTGTATGATCTGCGCTTCGGTCTTAACAGATGACATTATAGTTTCGTAGTCCTTTTTAAGTTCGCGATACGTCCGAAATTTATTCGAAGCATCAAATTGTAAATTCTACAGTTTATCCAAAGAAAAAAACTAAAATACCATTTTATGTGAGTGTTCATCATCCACCGTAGCAGGACTGTCTCTCTGTGTTTTGTCATTCGATTCCATATCCGACAACACCAGCTCTAACAATAAAATATGCAAATATATTTGCACATTGATACCATTGATACCATTCTTGTCTTCAGGACTTGATGGATCCATAAGTTTGCCTTCTGTTAAACCATTCTCAAAGTTATGCCTGACGTGAATGCCCTTCGGAATGGTTTGACCAGGTAAAATAACTTTCCACTCATGTGATGGTATAAACTGGGGTAGCTCAGGCGCGTTTTCTTCGGCTACAAACACATTTGAAAAAATGGCATAACTTACCGTAAGCGGAGAAATTAAGTAGGAAACAAGATAACAAAATCGACAACATTATTAATCGGGCGGTAAATGGCAAAACCCACAAGGTTGACCTTCAGACGCACGTTATTCACGAATAAAAATGCAAAAATGTGGTTTCTTGAAGCCAATCGATGTAAAAGACGTGTTATCATTTGGCTTTGACCCCAAATGTCTTAGGTTTGATGCAAATAAACAATCGGTGGGAAATTAAGTGTTTCGTTGATTACCGAATAGTTTAGTATTGGTCTATTCAAATATGCAAATATGAAACTTAAGGGCAGACATTAGAGTGGTTCATGGAAGTATGTTATGGATGAGTTTGGATAAAACAAATTTCAATGCGTATGTGGTAGTCTGCTCATATGTTAGCGGGTGACGTACATATGCATAACGTTTTCGGTCCACCTACAACCTCAAATCAATTTATGGTTGCGTCGCACGTACATCAGTGACATTTTTGTGCCAAATGATTCTGCCCTAATAGTCAATAGCATGGGTGTTCTTCGCTGTTTGCTCACAGAAAACATGACGTCATAGTATGGTTATGGACATCAACAACTAATTGCATGAAAGTGTGGGCTAAATACTGTTCCTTAATTCATTCTGTCAGCTGTTCCTGGTGTTCTGATCACAGAACATCAGCGTGCGTTCTACTCTTATCGAAGGAACTTACGCGTTATTTTAAAATAAACACTTAATTTGGTTAAGTTCCCTACAATTGTGTGAATCCAGACATAGCTTGATGACTTTCAACACCCTCACCATCTAGTATAGGCCCTTAGAACGATTTAATGGGAGGCCCGTGGAATAACCTACTTTAGGCGGTTCTTATGGCCCAATCGAAATTAGGCTGTCGTCCAACTTAGCAGTTTTTAAAGCAAACTTACGTAAACACTTAACTTCGGAAGATATAAAGTCCCTGTTATCCATCTCCTTAACAATCACACAATTTCTTTACTTTGAAAAAGGTCTCCTAGTATATAAAGTGGCTATATTTATATTATATTTTTTCCATATTTGTCTATTTATTCCTCTTTAGAAAGATATCCGCAGTGGTGTTTCCTCCCCTTCTCTGTCCAGCCAATATTGCCGTTCTCCGTTCCCCGTTTTATACCCTGCCGACGAGCTTCGTGGTTTCTATTCATGCCCATTGCATTTCTGCTATTTTATGCAACTCGACACTGGACTTCGCTGTCCACAAGGTCGTATCTCCAACGTTTCGGTGATGCGCACATGACCTCTGCAGTTCACTCATCATTTCGACCCTTTTGTCTGCGATAACCCCCTTCGGTCTCAACTCCTTGATGGTTGATCATGAAGCCAGTCGGGCGGTGTTACAGTAGTGAACGACAGCCTCTGCTGCTATAAGATTTCTACAATTGACAAGAAGCATTTCCAACCCTCATACGTTCTCATCAACAGTCCTGTCTTATTGCATTACAATCATTCCTATCAACCAACCTCCTTCGTTTTGCAGAAGCAGTTTTTTCTCCTACGTTTTGTTTTCTTTTTAAGTGGAGGTCCGCTGAACTCTGCCCCAGTTTTAATGGTAGGAGTTTTTTGTCACTGCTTCCTCAGTTCACCATGCGTTTTCAGAGAGCTTTGACTACTATTTTAAAATCACGATATGTTGGTGGGTATTAATTTTATCTGCCAACAGTACTAAACGCTCCCGCTGCCTATGTGGTTGCTCGCAGAGAGCAGCACTTATCAACGTTGCATTTATTTTTCCACCCCACTAAGTTTGCAATGACGAGGCCCTCCGGGCCTAAAATATACAATTGATTATTTATTCAATCACTGCAAACACTCCAACGTCAGGCAAATAAAAGTGTAATCCCAGCGATTGAATCGTCTTCTTCGTAACCATTTATCACCAATGTACGATATGGCACTGTCTACATTTACCTGAAGGAAAAATTGTTACGCAACCTGAAATTTCTGAGATTTTGATGCGACAAATAGGGAGTTTAAAGGCGCAAGCCTATTTTTTCATCAAATTTACTGACTGACTGACTGCAGGTTCAAAAGTATCGAGGTGAGCAAATTCAGACAGACGATACTGGTTCAGCTGTTGATTGTTGGTTTGCGTGATAAGGTAGGTCGGGAGAATCTCTTATCAGAAAAGGAGCATTTTTATGAAATAAAGTCCGTGATATCATCAGTCATCAGGAGTGCGTAGGGCTTAAACTTCAGCAGCTGAATCCGACTAAGTTAACTGTTTTATCACCTTTTGAACTTGATTTGGCGATCTTCTTAGTCAATTCTGCCGGTATTGCCCCCAAAATGGGATCCAAAATTTCCACCAAAACAGATACCGTGCTATTACCATCAAAGTCGGCATCATATTCGTTGTTCAGACTAAAAGCACCAAAATCAATTTGTTGATGTTGGACGAAAAAAGGGCGCGTCGAAAATTGAATTTTTTTCCTAAAAAAGGCAAACGCTTACATGCACGCCACCTATAATATTGAAATGTCTTCAGAAGACAAGCCGCTACCACCACCCTAAACCATTACGCTTTCGGTTGATAACCATCCCGTGAAAATTGAAATCAACAACAGTTCAGCCGTTTCTCCCATTAATAGGGCTTCTCTTCAGAAAATATTCCATCTTCTTCTGGATTGCTTCAGTCTTCGTACGTACATTGGACAGGACGTACATGTTCAAGGGGTCTATACAGCCGAAGTTGAGCATAATACCGAACATCATTACTTGCCCGTTCACGCTGTACAATTAAGCCAACCACCAAATATCCTGCGACGGTACTGGATAAAATGTGTGACTTCGGTGCTACCATACATACATCTACTTGGATTTAACCCCGCCTTAGATCCCCTGTTAGAGCATCATAGATAAATATTTCGAAGTCCACCTCTTAAATTATTTGACTATCAGAATTTCAGATCCAGTTTTTGAAAGTTCGTTCAAACCCGTGCGCAATTTCACTGAAGGTCCAATGAGATTTAGATCGCTTTCAGAAAGCGGAAATTGTTGAGACTCTACAGAATTCAGTCCCAAAAGTTCCTGTTTTGAAATACAACGGCTCTGTGCGTATTTGGGGTGACTACGAGCCGGCTATACACTGACCGACTAAACTTAACCCGTATCCTGTTCCACGCATCAACGACTTGTATATATATATATCTTTTAGACGGTAAGCGAGGCATAATTTTAGACTCGAAACATGCTTTCAACCAAGTCCTCCTAAATACGGAATCTAGAGACGCCACCAACATCAATACACACCGGGGTCTGTATTGGTACAAAAGACTACCATTCGGAGTAAGTTCTGCCACTGGTTTATTTCAATGGATGACGGATATTTTCAGGAACGCCACGTCTCACGTCTGCACATATCTTGGTGATATATAAGTCACGGGCCCTTCTGAACTTAGTCGCCGAAATACTCTCAATGTAGCTTTAGCACATGTCGAAGACGCAGGTATCAAACTCAGGACATACAAATGCCATTTCTTTGCTGATACAGTGAAATACATCTGTTTTAATTTAGGTAAGACTGAAATGCAGCCACTTGACCATATATTTAGAGCCCTGGGGACGGTGCCATGCTCCAACAATATTAGTCAATTACATGCATTCTTTCGGTTGGTTACCCACTGTAGTCACTTGATGAATCAATCGGTCACAATTATGAAGCCGCTCTGTCGCCTACTGGAAAAATCGTTGCTAGAACTGTTTACAGGTCGAACAACGTGCTTTTTAACAGGCACAGGCAACCTTCACCTCATTCTTTTTATTGATTTATAACGATTCCGTACGGCCTGGGTAGGATTCTTATGCACCGAATATCTTTCAGCATGGAGATGCCGATTGCCTTTGCATCAGGAACTATGAAAGAGACGGAAACAGATTATTCGTAATCAGTTGAGGAGTACTTTCTCCACCCTTTTACTGCCTACGCCAGCAGTAGCGTACGGACCAAGGAGGCACTGAGTCCATCAAGCAGTGCAGAAGTCTAAAATACCACACAAAATACCACGAAATCTATTATAACGATTGTTAACCTTTAAGTTTTACATCTATGGTATTCTCCTCCTTCCCTACGCTGTCCACATTAGGGTGTACGGCTGCAGTTTGTGCCCTCCGAAGTGTTAGGATAACCTTTTATTTAAAGTCACGAAGCGCCTTCACTTTTCTTTGTTCGAACTAACCACCCCTAAGTCTATTATCTGTTCCCCACAGCATATACCCCACCATGTCTACACAACTCCTGACTTGAAATTTTTACCTTCTCAGTAGAGGTCCTTCCTACAAACAGCCTTCGTTTTTGCCTACATGTTTGTAACCATCTTCGTGAATTTGCACAAACCATGTCCAGTCGTTACCAGAGCAGGGGAGAGGGTACCCATTGCATGGAAAGCTGCATCAGCATCGTGATTTTCCTAATAGAAAAAGCGCGATCTGCAGTTGCGCTTGATATGCCCGACTTCATTCAAAAGGCCAAAGTTCCGCTGGAGAACCGGCAAACTTACTTCCCATGCGATGATACACCGATGAGGAAGCTGCTGACGCAAGGGGATGAGACACTCACAGAAATGACAACTAAGGAGGCAATTAGCAAGTCCGTATGACCAGCTGATGTGGCCGTGGCAAGACCTTGCATGGAACTAAACGTACACAAAGCCAATATCCCTCTCGGGCCCATCGTATCATTTCGCACAAACATTTAACGTCGTTGTATGGTTAGTTCAAAGTCTGCGGTCAATGACCCCAGATGCCGCAACGATGGGTAAGGAGAATACCAATGGTCGTCGCTATCGAGCTTCATCACAGTGGCCATCATCCAAATATTAGAGTCCCATGGTTACCTAGCGATCTGAGTACATACATAACCGTCAAATCTGCAAAACCGCCCAATAATTAAGTCAGCCTAGAAGTCATTCTGGTGGATTCTAGATGACTGCTTAGGAAATCCCGCTTGAGCAATCAGCTTGCTGTTCCGTATTCGTGGATTCCATACGATCAGTGAAGTTGGGCGGGTAATATCGACATTAGTGTGATTAAATTCATTGCGCGAGTGTAGCGTTTGTAGCTCAATGGCTAGAGGGTTGGCTTCCGAGAAAGGCCTTCTCTACAACGTGGGTTCAAAGCCCACTGAACCCCTCAAATTTTTTACAATTGGGTCAACTCAAAAGGGGAAGACTGGAATGGCAATCCCCGGCTTGTTAACCGTCATCAGGTGGCCATAATTAACCTCAGTTTTAACGACCGCCAAGGCTCGGTACCGCAACCTTCTTGGCTAGAAATCTGACGTTTCAACCCCTGTGCTACTAGATCATTGTGTCACCGGTTTTGGCCAAGAATATAAACAATCGTAGATGGACATTAACTGATTGATGACAGAACGCACAGGTCTCATTGCGCCTTGGGACTGTCTCTCTCGAGCCCCATTACCAGCCGCACAGCGGTAAATGATATAGGCAGAAGGACGTAACCTGTCTTTCTTAAAAAATAGGTTCACCAATTTGGTAATTTACACAGTTTATTTCGAATTTCACTAGGGCTTTTGATTGCGTTGAACATCTACCTCTCTTGATATTTTCCTCCTTCGAGTTTTTATTACTAATGTCTACTTAGAGGCCCCACAAGAAATCCATACCGATTTAAATTATGTGACACTATTTTCAAGGTTTTATGGTCCTCGTGTCATCCATAACCAACATTTCACATAAATTTAAATAGTTTCTCGGATAAGGAGACGCAAGCTTGAACGGTCATATGACCAATTGACCGTTTAAACATTCTCATTGAATATCTCAGAGAAATGTCATTGCCAGTCCCGAATCAGCTGACAGAAATGCGTGATAGACTAACCAAACCCCATGATTGCTCCAGTTCTTTCGTACTCAGTGTATGATCCTGAAAAGTAGCGGCAGTGAAATGGTGAAGGTACATATTCATTCGCCAAGAGCAATTCCACAAATCCACTTGTATGCTACATCAATGCCAGTTCGACCGTCCATGCCAACGAGGTTCATGTTGTGCTCCACAGCTTTTAGCTTTAGGTGATAGAACACGGTTGAAATATCTACCGCATTCTTAATGACTTCAAATATCCGCACCTTGAATTGGACCAAAGTCAAGAATACTGGGGACGGTGTTGGGCACAGGTGAGAAACACATAGTATTGCTGCGAGTCGTGCCACGACTGGGCAACAATCAGGCGCAGATGGCCGCTGCGGCGTGAGTCTATGTCATAAGAAGTGATGCTTGTCGACTACGGAAGGTTCCCAGGTCAGAAGTCAGGTAAGACCAGTTAGATTGGACAGTGTACTCTAGGAAAGGAGCTATCAAAGGGCTCTGTAGTAACAAATTTCTCACAGCTAACAGCCCAGATTATGTGTGCGTCTGCGCGCGTGGCTTACAGGATCCCAGACATGAGCTGTAGGAAAAGGGGGTGCCCATGGATCGTATTGAGCTCACGAGGCTCGAATGCCAAGACGCGTGGTAGGGGCCCGACCGTGAGCGGCGGTGGTGTGCGCAAGGCTTTATATGCGAGGGTACGATGAGTCATGTGTAGCCTTGTAGCTAGTCGGCCAAGTGTGCTCGCGACAGCCCAAAGCTTGACAACGAAGAAAACGTGTCAGCGCAGGGGTTTATTTCAAGACCGCCAAACCTAGGCCTACGTGTGTCGCCATCCTTTCCGTGTACAGCATTATTTGACAGATCGCAGCCCCAATAACGCCTAATATAGCTTCCGCATTGATCCACCGCAACTTAATGCTCCCTTCGCTAACAAAAACCTCGCAGTGCAAGCATTAGATCGAAAGCCACTCGTGTTTTTGCTCTTGTATGGATAGATAACATAAGTTCATCCTAGAAATAACAGCGTATGGGAAAGATCTGAGCACAACGCTGACTCTCAACACGTACAGTTACTCCCACTTAGTGCACAGATGTCGCATGGGAGTCTGATGCAATATCGTGCACAGTTAATACCGCAACCAGTGTTCAAGAACAAAGAAGGCTTCAAGAAGCCAGTAGGCATCATCCCCAGATAACTGACTGGCCGAAAATTAATACTAGCTCTAAAACGCCGCTTTTCTGACCGAACCATCATTGTAGAACGCAATCGAGGAATCTGATACGCAGACAAGTCACACATGTCAGAAACTGGGTAATGTCCATCGAGTCAAACCCTTTCTTGAACACCCGCTTAGAAAGTTACGAAAGTATCTCTACCATCCACGTCCAAGTTCCTTATCGGTTCAGTTAAGTACCTGCCAAACGCTTGAATTGTCTTCGGAAAATATATCCGAGCGAGGTAAGCGCAAGGATTCACCCATCAGTTAATGTGTCCTACCCTATCATTGCTTTTGCGTTTGCAACTATTCTAAAACACATGAGCCAGCTAAGTAAGTCGTACTTAATTGTAACTGACCATATCCAACTGAGTGCGGACCTTGCCAACACATGCAACCGCCTATTGGATGTGTTCAGGTTAAGCGAGACATGATCATGGCCATTTCTAAGAATGAGTAAGAAATCCGGTAGAAGACGTCCTTTGGGAAACGATGGTTTATTGTTGACAGACAGGAAGATCAGCTTCCACACGCTTACGCGAACACCAACGGGCATATAAGAGGTGATATCACTTGTCCAAAGCCGCCGGGCACACTGTAGAAACTGGAAACCAATTTGCATTGGACAAAACTTGCATTGTTGGCCCTTACCCATACAAGAAAGGCCACGACTTTTTAGAAGCCATCAACTCCGATGGTTCGTGCATCAACAGGCACGTCGAATTGGACGCTATGTACATCAACCTCAGCGAAGCATGGAAAAGACAGAAAACTATCCATGGCTAGATGAAGCGAAAACCAACCACCACCGACCGCATGATTAAATGCGGTTGACAGACATTTCTCGACCAAGTGCATAATAACATGCGGATGACGATTTTCGACGGATACTAATGGTGGGCTACGGATGGCGAATTGCAGGCTGGAATTTTCAAACTCTGAGGGATGATGGCGCCCAACTGTTAACAGCCAAATCCCTTGTTGAATACCGTGTTGGTGTGGCGTGTCTCTCTGAGGTCCACCTACCTGGCACTGGCCACAAACTGCTACAAGTACCAGGAGCTGACTCTGCGTACCATCTCTACCACAGTAATGTCTCCGACAACTCTGGAATGTATGGTGTCACTATAGCTTTGGCCGATGAATTTCGCTCGAGTCTGCTAGAGTGGGAGGCTGTCTCACAGCGGATCGCTTGGGTCCGTCTGAAAAGTGCCTCGGTCAACGTCTCCATTATCTCGGTATATGCGCCTACTCTGGCTGCTGATGACAGCGTAAAAGATGACTTCTACAGCGACCGCCAGCGAACAGTTGACCGCATCGCAAAAAGCGATCTACTCGTCATTGCCGGTGATTGGAACGCCCGAACAGGTGTGTGTGACGCTGAAACCCATAATGTGGTAGGCAAATTTGCTGTCAGAGCGCAGCGTGCCAATGCTGAGCACCTTGTCAACTTTGCATCGTCCAAACGCCTCGTTGTGTCAAGCACCCGTTTTGATCATTCGCGCCACCACCCTGTCACTTGGTACTCAAATGACGGGCATACCCAGGCCCAAATAGATCACATTTTTGTCCGAGCACGCTGGGCCAGCTCGGTCTTGGATTGTCGAGCCTATCGCGGTGCTGATAAAGGAAACGCTCATTCATCGGACTATGTCCTACAGCGGGCAACCCTTCGCTTGCATTTGAGATCCATTCACAGACCCTCTCGACCACAGCGGATCAATGTCACAAAGCTGAAATCCTCTGCTGGTGACGCCTTCCACTTAGCACTCCAGAACCGTTTTGACGGCCTGTACCCTGACGCCCAAGCGGACCCAGAGCCTGCGTGGCAGTCCCTGAAGGCCGCAATGTCAGAGCTGGCATACACTCATCTGGGCGAAACCCGGCGGCGACATCGTGACTTGATCACTAGACCCACGCTTGAGTTAGCTGAGGAGGCTGGCCGAGCCAGACTCACTGGCTCCCCCACTTACAGAGAGCTACGGCGCCAAACGAAAAGGGCCATCCGAGCCGATAGGAACGCCTACTGGAGCGACTTTGCCACGGAAACTGAGCAAGCAGCTACCAGAGGTGATATTCACAAGCTCTACCGACTCTTAAAGCAGGCCAGCAGAGGTTCGGGGAACACCACCGAGACTTAACTGGATCGCAACGGTGCCATCATCACTAAGATCGATGACCGGTTAGAGAGATGGCGCGAGCATTTATGTGACCACCTTAACCATGATCCCCCTGTGATGTCTGACCTGTCGCCCAATGCGGACGATCCTCACCATCTGTATGAGTGCAACACAGAGCCACCCAGTGTAGAGGAAGTTGTCTTCATTCTCTTGAGCCTACGCAACAACAAGGCACCTGGTGAGGCTGACCTCCCGCCGGAGCTCTTCAAATGTGCACGCGAGGTTATTGGGCCCTGGCTACAACAACTATTTGCCAAGATATGGGACAGCGAAGTTGTGCTCTCTGACTTGAGAAAAGCAGTGATCCTCCCCTTGTTAAAAAAGGCGACAGACGAGCGTGCAGCAATTACAGAGGCATTAGCTTTATCGATGAAGCGGCAAAAACATTCACGTCTCTTCTTCTCAAACGTTTCCAAACTGCGAGAGACCAGCGCACCCGCCCAAACCAGAGTGGATTACGACCATGTCGTGGCTGCACCGACCAGATCTTCAATCTTTGCCATGTGCTGGAACTGAGATGGGGTCGCCAACAACCCACTGTTCTATGCTTCATCGAATTTGCTGACGCAGTTGACTCTGTTGATCGAAGTTCGCTGTGGAACATAATGAGGACGGACGGCCTACCGCTTAGGCTTCTCAATCTCATGGAAGCAAACCATCGTGGCACTTTCACACGGGTGAGGACGCCGAACGGCGACACGGAAGCCTTTAGCGTCAGGATGGGCGTCCGCCAAGGCTGTGCCCTTTCACCAACCCTGTTTAAATATGCAGTAGACTGGATCATGACCAAAGCACTGGATGATTTCCCGGGAGTGCAGTTTGATCACTCGAAATGGGTGAATGACTTGGTGTATGCTAATGACGTCATTCTCTTTGGCGACATCTGTACTGCAGTTCAGCAGGCGTTGGACTAGGTCAATGAGCGTGCCCGATCTATCAGATTACGCCTAAACGTCACTAAGACCCAAGTCATGCTCTCCTGAGTGCCCCCTACATCTGTCACTCCTATTGCTCTCGACTGTGCTCTTCTCGAAGTAGTCGACTCGTTTAGATACTTGAGCTCTTTGGTCACGGAAACGGGTCAAGGTGTCGACGAGGTTGCATCACGCGTCAACCGTGCCCGATCTGCCTCCTACCGTCTGTGCGCTCCTCTATGGAATAGAAGGGAAATATCACTACGCACAAAGTCCCGTGTTTACCAAGCAGTGGTTCGATCCATCCTGCTCTATGGCAGAGAGACATGGCCTATGTGCGCTGAGGACATGAGACGCCTTGAGGTGTTTGCCAATGACTGCATACACCGCAGCCTTCGTCACCGTCGCGTCGACCGAATTCGCTGCTCCGATCTCCGCCGACGCTGTCACCTGGACGCTCTCCCTCCACTACTGCTTCAGAAACGACTTCGGTGGTACGGGCATGCGTCACAGCGTGATGATGGTGAGCTGATTCGTGACCTGCTTGTGACGACGCCTCCCTACACTTGGCACAAACTTCGCGGCGGGCAGTTGACAACTTGGACAGCAACGGTCAAGCAGGATCTGTCGTCCGTTTCCGGCCCATGCGTCTATGGCCTACGCCGGTGGAACCATGAATGGTTGGCGTTTTCATGTGAACAGGTGCAAGATCGACGCGCCTGGACAGTTGTGATTCTTGATGCAGTCAACGTCAAAACTGATACCGGCTCAACCCGCCCGAGGTGAATGCCGTTACTAGAAGTAGTAAGTAGGCTATGCGCGTGACGAACGGAAGCTGGAAGCCTTTGACTACTACTGCTTAAGGACCATCCTTCGAGTGGAGTACATCAACTTCATCTCAAATAAGAGAGTCCGCACGCGCTGCCAAAAAATCCGAAGGATATCCTAGGCCATTCAAGAAACACGACTGAAGTAGTTTGGATATGATCTTCGTCATCAACCCCAGGCGCTCAGTGTTACTGCCCTCGACTTGACAGCATCACATAATTGGAAACAGCGAAGAGGGAGTCAACTCAAAACCTGACTCGACTCTGTCCGTCAGGACATGGTAGTGGTTCTTGGACCTTCGGTCTCCGGCGCTAGCAAAGAGCATCGCTTGAACTGTCTAGGTCTGCAGCCACGGATCGTTGTGCGTGGAGAAACACCGTAGGGGACATCACTGAGGTCGGCTAGATCAGTCATGATCGCAGCCGCAACATGTAAAAGTAAGTTGCATGAACGCCTAGCAAAAAGGGGCATCGGCCTGTGCTGGTAGATTGAGGGCATTTATATACATTCAGCTGCAGTACTTCCAAACTCAAAACACCGCATGGTAGAGATTGTGGCGGACGGCCACAATGTCTGTTCCCCCTTTTCGTTCTTCAATACCCGCGGCCCCCAAGGTCATCCGTCTTTGATCGCGGCTGTTCTGACTCGTTGACCTTATATCGTGACCATATTGTTGATCCCTCACTTTGTTCGTCATGGGGGGAGAGTCGTAACCGAGGCTCAATATCGCTTTGGTCAGCGTCCTTCTCCAAGGCCATTTGTCGCAAGGTCATCCAATACCTCAGTCATCGCTTTCAGACACGCTGACCTGCAGAGACTTGACCGACTTCTACTTGGACACAAAGACGTGCATTCAGGTTGTCGTGGCTGCCCAAACGCTACTTGAATATGTCCCTTTCCCCCACCCTCTGTTGACAGAGCCTACGTCACCAGACAAGACATACTCGGGAAATGTCACACATACACCAATTAGAGAACACTTGAATCCGCTCCGCAATCCTACTTAAGAAGCTGCCACCACTGTCTCATTTCCTCTCAAGTCTGGTTAGAAGCAGTCAATACTAGCCCTGGCTTCGCCAGTGGCCACCGCTGCATGAGACAGCAACTCAGGGGCGAACCACAGCAGACGCGTATACGAACCGCGTTCCCACCCGCCCTCCTGGCGGCCAAGGTCTGCTGCACCCATCTCTCTACGTTGGATCAACTCTCCCCTCCGCCCAATCCGTGTTTTTGATGACGGAACAGCCCCTCCCAGCCACGCTGCTCCGACTCCTCCGCCTCGCCGGCGGAATTGAGGCAAACCCTGGACCTCTCTGGTACTGCTCGTTTTGCCGAGTCCGTCTGGGCCGCCGCGACTGGTCTGGAGGTTGCGGCTCCTGCAATGGTTGGTGCTAACTCCACTGCAGTGGCCTCGCCACGGCTGCCGAGTGGTTGCCCGCCTTCGCGTGTCCCAGCTGTCCCGTGCCCCCACCGATCTCCATGCCTCAAGCCCGTCCTGTCCTGAACCCCAATCCTTTGGTCTCTGACCTTGCCTCACCACCTGGTCCTTAGATCGTACAATTCAACACCAACGGCCGCCTTGGGAAGCTTTACCAGCTCCTGGCCTTCATGCGCTCGCACAGCATAGCTGAGGCGGCCATCCATGAGTCTAACTCCACTTAGGTCCTTTCCTGTGCCGATTACACGATTGTCCATCGCGGCCGCGGCCGCAACAAAGGCGGAGGTTTGGCCTTCCTGGTGGACAAATCTATTGCTCATCACCAGCTACCCCTGCTTGGAGCCGATCCCACGGAAGTACTGGTGATTTCCCTTCACATTGCTCCGGCTCCGCTAACCGTCCTGAACGTGTACATCCCTCCAACTTCCAGTTGTCCTCCCGGTTTCACCGCCTCTATCGCTCCCTTCTCACCTTCTGGAGACAGATTGGTGCTAGGTGACTTCAACGCCCACCATGACCTGTGGTGCTCTAACTTGGCAGCCGACCCCCGAGGAGAAGATCTGGCTGATAAAATAGAACACGCCCACTTTGCCGTTCTCAACGAGAACAGCCAAACGCGGCTCCCGACCAACGGCGTCTCCAGCTCGCCCGATGTTTCCCTCGCCAGTCTCAGTCTGGTAGCCTCCACCATGTGGAACACGGAAATCAGCCTGTGTAGCGACCACCTCCCCATTTTGCTCGAATTGGCCACCGCCGCCGAGCGTATCAAGGCCCTCAACCAGCACTTCATTAATTTCAAGAAAGCCAATTGGGCAGCGTTCACGACCGAATGCGAAGCCGAGATCGATGGCCTACCGCCTCCTACCTGTGTCCACACGGCGGAGCGAATCCTTCGTCGACTACCCCTGGCAGCAGCAAGTCACTACACCCATAACGGCCGCATTTCCCTTCTCCGTCCTAACTTCCCGCCCGAAGCCTCCCACCTGAGATGAGAGACGAAATTTGAGCGCGTGATGCCAGTGACCCGCGCGTTGGCGAACTGAATGGCTTAATCACTAAGACTATCAACGATGGCAAGCGCCAACGGTGGCACGAACTAGTTTCAGATTGCAATTTCAGCGGCAACTCAGTTGCCACTTGGAAGCTTTTACGCAACCTGACCTAGCCCCGGGCTAATATATCTAACCATTCTATTAACTTCGGGGACGGCAAGTTCATTTCCAACAACGGTAAGATCACCGAGAAGATGAACAAGTTGTTCTCGCCCCGCTCGGCGCCCAGTCCCAAAAACCAGCGCTCCCTTCTTCGTCTCCTTCATAAAGCCCCACCCCCAGACATTTTCTTTTCGGCTGATGCCATCCTCACCGCCGTCAAGAAAACGAGAGCTTCAAAAGCCTTAGGACAAGATGGTCTGGCACTTATCCATGTGCGCCACATCGGCCCGAAGGTGGCTGCCTACCTTGCCACCCTCTTAAACCTTTCACTGGGAACTTCAATCATCACCGATTGCTGGCGCCAGTCGATCATTGTCCTCCTGGTCAAAGCGGACAAGGACCCCTGCCTAGCGACCTCTTATCGCCCAATTGCCCTCCCCAGTCCATTGGCGAAGATCCTGGAAAGGCTCGTCCACCCAATTCTGACGTCTGTGGCGGAACTATCTTGCCACCAACATGGTTTCTGATTGGGTCGTGAGACTACAACGGCGCTTTTCGAGCTCATCGACGCTATCCTCGAGAGCTTCAATCAACAGAAACCCGCTTCGCGGACCGTGGCAGTCTCAATTGACTTGTCACGAGCCTTTGAATGCGTCCACCACGATCAGCTCCTGCAAGACTTGGTCTCGTTGAAGGTCCCGACTGGCCTGGTCCGATGGTTGGCGGCTTACATCCGTGGCCGTCACGATCGTGTCCTTTTCCAGGGCGCTCTCTCTAAGCCCCGTAAGCAGACCTGTAGCGTCCCTCAAGGCTCTGTGCTCAGCCCGACGCTCTTTAACATCTTTATGCGAGAGCTCCCACTGCCCCGGCACCTTTGCAAGTGGTATCGTACGCGGACGATGTTACGTTCTTTTGCCGGCACCATGACATTGATCAGACAGCAGAGCTCCTCACGGAGTTCATGCCTGTAGTCGAAAACTTCCTCACCCAGCGTGGAATGACGATCTCAGCAGCCAAGTCGTCCGTAACTGTTTTCACGCTTGATCCGAAGGAGTTTTAATCGTCACCCGGTCATCACCATCAACGGGGCGTCCTTACCACTCGTCCGCAAGCCCAAACTCCTTGGCGTGTGTTTTGATCCGCTTTTCACGTTCGCAGACCATGCCAGGGAGACCGCAAGCAAAGTAAGCCGCTGCACCAAGGTCCTCAAGGCTCTAGCAGGCACATCCTGGGGCTGCGCGAAAGAGACTTTGTCGACTGCTTTCAAGGCGCTGGCCAAGCCGCACCTCACTCATGCGGCATTAATCTGGTCTCCTACGATGAGCTCATCCAGCCTCCGCCACCTCCAGTCAGTACAGAACGCTGCCCTCCGCACGATCACGGGTTGCTATAAAATGTCGCCTATAGATCATTTTCATGCGGAGGCTTCTATTCTACCGGTCACTCATCACAACACTCTCCTTAGCCAGCAGTTCTGGTGGAGTTGCTCGCAACCCGGCCATCCCAATCATCACCGTTGCTGCGCTCCCGAGCCCTGCCGCAACGTCCGGCCGTCTATTCTAGCACTCCACAAGGAAGCTGTTGCCTCGTCTCTCGCGGATCTACCTGTTGATAGCTCTGCCACCAAGACAGGCTTCCAGCGTCTCTACCAGAGAGTCGTTGTCGAGGAGAAACGAGGTTACCACCCCCAGTCCTTTCGGGTGGCTATCCACCTCCGATTGCGGCCTCGGAACGACATCTCCCGAGGGTCACTCGCTGTACTCTGGCGCAGCTACGCAGTGGCTACTGCATGCTCCTTCGCCAGTACCAACACCGGCTCGACCCACTAATACCCGACTGCAGTCCCGACTGCGGCGTCTCGCCGCATGACTGCCATCATCTGTTCGCCTGCAGTTCTCGGCCAGGCACCCAACTCACTCCCGCGGACCTGTAGCTCAAGCCGGTCGAGGTCGCGGCTTTTCTCCGTCTCCCAACTACTCCCAGTTTGGGTTCCGGCGGGGATTCCTGATCCAAATAAGGGCCACGACACGCACAGCAACTCAGGGTTCTGTACACAATAAACACCTCACTTTGGTGACGCCTGCTATTTACCTCCAGCCTGGTATTCAGCCTGATGATTGAAGTGATCCGAGTACAACCACGACTTAGACCACTACAAGATAAGCACAGCAATACTTGTGACGCTTCGAACCCCTGCTAATGAGGGGACTCGATTACGCCCTGAACTAAGTAGAGACACGAGGGCACAAAGGTATTCTCAAGTGAAAGCATATATACATATACACTAGGTTGCTATAAAAGTGAAGGTCAGGCCACCGCCTGCTGGTCCTTCAGTTGCTGGCGTAGATTTGCATCGCGTCGAGCCCGTCGCTTGCCGTGAGACACGGCCTCGCCAAACAGGGAACACCAAAGGCGCACAGCAGTCGGCGAGTCGTCATTGCCAGGAACGGGATAGGTCACCAAACGCGGATCAGCATTTGAGTCAACTACAGCCACCGTGGGGATGAGCATTTTAGCGGCGTCCCGCACAGCCACATGAGGCGCTCCAAACGGTGTCAGCGTATTCAGCATAACGATGAGATCTGGCAGACGTACCGCGGCAGACTTGAAAAACTTGGAGGAGTCAGTGAAAACACCACCGCCCCATGGTCGACAGTAGGAATACTCACCAACAGCACGCGCCGTCTGCTCCACCAGCGGCATCATCTGCAAAAACAGGTAGGTAGCAGGAGTGTACTAAATGGAATCGAGAAGGCCCTGATTGATGTGCTTGAGGTAAAAAAATAAACGGCTATTACAAACTATTATGTCCGGAGGAGCAGCAGAAAGCAGGCAAGAGCCGGTTCTGATAGCAAAAGCTTTTATTCAGAACAGCATAGAGACAGTGGGTCCATTTGCTTATCCATTAAAGCCTATTTATAAGGCACTGGTTCTTCTAGAAAAATCCTAGCCTAAAGCATGCGAAGGGGGTTCCGGCCTGTAAGTTGATCCATAGTTAACCATGCTGCGGCCCTGGGAGACTGTTCTAGAATATTTGCACTGCATATGTGCGCGATCGTCGCGTGTGCTCAAGGCGATGGCGTGCGCGCCCGGTCTGCAGGCATGACTCAACTGGTGCGCACCCAGCCGTAGGCTCTGGGTGCATCACCACTCGCGTACCCGTAACACAAATCAAAGGTAGAATGAAACTTGGTGAAAATTAACGTCACTCGAGTGTATTGTGCCTGACAGTATTCGGTAAGCACTGCAGAACAGCATTACGACAGATGTCTGTTCTGTCGTGGATCAAAGTGTTCGGAAAACGTTAGTCATCGTGTGTGTGTGTGTGTGTGTGCAGAAAAGTGACGAGTTACAATAACAAGGAGGTTCAAGGATGATGGATACAAGACATGCTTGAAAGGAACAAAAACGCCTAATATTTCCTCCACCCGAATGGGTTACCTAAATACTGGCATGTACAGAAGCCGTGAACGGAATTAGTTTATTGCACTACTTGTAGTACCAGCGGCGTGGGATGCTTCTAAGAAGTCTGATTTGTAGAAAAAATTCCTTGTATAAAATACCGAAAAACATGGTTGATATCTGTGAACAAACTGCATAGTAAAAATGAGTCTGCAATAGTTTAATCTTTAAAGCGACTGTGCACTAGGTCGACAAAAGTTTGTGCAAGGTAAAATAAGTTGCTAGAAGAAAGAGCACGGTCATAAAATTTGAACAATGCGAATCTATTTTTCAATTTTTTTTGACAGATTCTAGAAATCGACAGCAGCTTTCCAAAAGGACCGCGTTAGTAAAAACGCAACAAAAGGGGCAGGATTTAAGTTACCTGTTTGTGCTGTGCCATTAAGAGGATAATACCACCTCGGTAGGCAACGTGCGCGGTGAAATTGAGTGCTGCAAACAAGAGCTCAAGAGTCTGCTCTAGGTCAATAATGTCGATACCCTGACGACAACCAAAAAGGTAAGGCGTCATATAGGGGTTGCGCAGCATTGATCGATGGCCCAGGTGTACACGAGCCTTGAAGAGCTGCTCCAGGGACAAATAATCGCGGAAGCCAAAGTAGTCTGGGGAAGCAAGCGGATCGGCAAGAGCGGCTGTAGGCGAAGCAGGAGACGCCGGCTTGGATGTCACATCACTGAAGTTGCGATTAACCGGGAAGGAGGCTAAAATATAAGTATAAATAAGTGAACGACATGTAAGTATGCGATCTACACATACTTAGTTGGTGTTGAGAGAAACTCGGAAAACGTGGCAGTGGGACCTATCCGATTCTGAGGGAACTGTAGTAATTCCCAAAGAGGTAGGGTTTTGTTTAATACTTGAGCTAGGATTGAAGCTCGATAAAATTTACCGCCTGTATTACCAGAAAGAGGAGGGCGGATTTCCATGCCAGTGTCTTGCCGAGCAACTCTCTAAAGGCACCAACTTTGGCATAACAGCAGTTATTATTAAGTGCTGGCGAAGGTCGGATACTAATTCAAGGGGAGCCGGCCCACGTACGGCGCCGGCCTTATATCAGCTATTTGCAACTAATCTATCATTTGACGTTTCATTAGGCAATACTATCAAAAAGTGGCCTGACAGATGACTACTGTGTTATTCTCGAACACAAATCTGTCTACTTTACACTCTGACTGGTAACTTTTTTCCATACAATGCTTTCCTAGAGAGGACGCACTGACTACAAACGCACAAAAAATAATATCCGAAAAAAAACGACCGCTCCGACGGCTAGGTACAAGTTACTTGGCACCTCTTTTGAGGCGCATTGTATGAAGTTTTTTGAATAACCGCCTGTTCAAACTCATGGGCACATGAGTTTCTCAGATGGTAATGATCAGGCCTCGTAGAAGTGGCCTGACTCAGGCCAAAAATGCAACACATCAGTTAATTACACCCCGCTTGCATGCGACAGACAACGTTGCAGATCAAAAAAGGAATTTTAAGTGAGTCATATCCGGTATAACGTTTGTGTTTAAAAAGCGTGGATACTCGGTAGAAGGAACTACTGTTCCCATACGATGGGATTTCATCTAAAATTATACCTCCGAGTACAGTGTTACATGTACCAACGTCAGTTAAATTGGAGACGGAGGAAATCCAAAACCGAACTCACTAACCCTTGCGTGAATGATGTAATTAGCTCTACGAGTGCCAAATGCAGTTACCCCAGACCTTCACTCATGTTAATACATCAGCTCTAACTAATCTTTATAGCACCTCTTATTAAAAATGACAGTTCCTGCTTACGGTTACAGCCTAATTAGCACATTTTAGGCCTGTGGCGGAAGATGTATGCCAGCATTGGTGAAACCCGTGCTGTCAACATTCATTGTGGACAGTATATTACGTCTTGAACTGTAACGGCAAATGAGGTTAAGGATGAGTCAACACGACGGAGCTGTAGAGGACACTTGAAGGCAAGTTCCATTTCAAATGAAATATATTGCATATTATGATGTCTTATGTTTTGTAGAATAGAGGCCCGTTTGGATAATATTTGCGGAGCAATGCGAAAGACCGGCAGTCGCACGCGGCCCCAAAATGTATCAACATCAGCTCTTAAATTAAGTAGCCTGCGTTATCGAACAAGACTTTTGTTCTGACGTATCTAAAACTTGAGTTAAGGTATAAAAGTCCAGTCAGGTTTTACGAGTTTGTCACCGACGTGAGTTCAGCCCACATACGCTACAGACAAAACGATACAGCATTTTTATAATTATCATATTTTCCCCGTTTAAAGATCGTTCTGCAATTTGAGGACGTACAATAAGAACCCTTCCGACAAAATTTCATTGCCTACGGAACGATTGATTTCGTGCAAAACTGCACGTAGTTTAAGGTTATTTGTCGTATCAAGATGAAAAACGGGGAGGGACAAAAGTATCTGGTATTCTGCCTTCATGCTACAATAGACCGTGACATCCACTTAACGCTACGTTCTCTTGATGAGTTATCTACATAATGGCACCAAAGTCCATTTCGTCGAGGTACAATGCAAACCTGCATATGCATGCTAAACTACAACTTTTTGTTAGGGATTGCAGAAGGGTAAATAGACATAAGAATTTTAAGACATTACCGGCAGAAACACAGCAAGCAAAATATACTTAGTTATGTGGCAAACGGTTTTGTGATCAAATCCACCCATGATATCTGAAAGGCATTAATGCCATGTACTTACATACCAGGGCAGGTGTGACCTGCATATGATCGGTGTACGCATATGTACTAAGAAATAAGAATGCACCCAGAAATGCGGAGAACATTAAAAACCTTGAGTTTGAAAGATAAAAAAATGTGCCCCTCACCAACTGAGGATATTCGACGTAGAAATGCGCGAAGCACAAGAGCCATCCTGGCGACAAAAATGCCACACAGCTATTGGCTGTCGTTATTTTTTTATCAAGCCGCCGTCTTAAATAACTAAGTTAAATTAAACTTACCTATAATATTCAAAGTCGCTTACTTGAGCAGTGGGTTAACGTGCTCAAATAAAAATAATATTTTTCCACAGGTCGCTTTAAGCAAAACGAGTGTGTTCATCGTTGAAGCGGCCAATCTTAGGTGTTTCCTCACTCGTTATTTTTAACCTCCGAAAATTGAATAACTAATATTTGCTCCTTGGGCTCCTTTCGGCTTCTCGCTGGCCTTCCTGACGTAAAATGAAATTTTCCAGTTGGCCTTATGCCCCAACATTTTTTTCATAAGAGACTGTTGTGTCGGACACCTTAAAGTATTCTCGGATTTCGATTTTGAGCCGTCCATCTTTGCCCTGAGAAACGCCTTGGTCAAATTAGCTGACAAATAAAATTGCATTTAAGTTAGTCGGATGTCTGTGTCGTAATTAACTAAACAGTGTGCTAAAGTAATGACAATATGGACCACTGGCAGTCCGAACTAGCAGTCAGATAGACAACGGCAATGAATAGTATGCTAGGCAGACTATTTAGCATCCACGAACGATTTTTTAGGACAATAATACACAAGATTTGGAAATTATGGTGTTCACAACAGAAAAAATGAAAAAAACCACCTAAGATAAAATCGGGGAGCAGATTTTGGTATGCAGTGATTTACAAATATCTGTATGGTGAAGATACTCTACGAATAGTTTGATAGGTAGTTTGATAGGCGGGTAGACACAATACAGCGAAATAAGACCATGCCATTAATGAGGAAATCCGAGGGTCTAAGACGTTCCACTCTTTTGGGTTAAGCATATAACAGCCAGGGCTGCTGTTTATTGCGGGTTCATTGTATGACTGGCTACAGAATCAATCATCAGGCAGGCGAGACAGGAGGAGTTCATCGCGGGTATCAGGATCGAAACGAATAAGAGACAGTAGAGGGCATAAGATCATAAGCCAAATGCTGCATGTGTGATCTTTTGGACTTCAGAGTCCACCGACAAGTTGGTGAAAACAGAAGAACTCACCACAAGCCTTCCACTCTCGTCTGATCATGAAGGTTCAATTTTGACTAACAGAACCATCGTCAGGATTGCAAAACCAAGGTATCTATGACCGCAACTTAATCCTCGAAATTTTCTGGAACAGAAAGTGGAAACTGTCGAACTTCAGGAAGATTGAAGTTGCTGCCATCAAAAAGTACATAAGCTTTAAATCAGGTGCGATATGAGATGATCATAATCCTCAGTGGCGTTGGGTGGGCGATTAACATGGCCAACAAGGGACGAGTAGTTATATTCTAGAACAATTAAGAGCCAACTGCTCTTCTTTACTGCAAAAAATTGTGTTAAATAAACTTACAGAAATATATGCCTCTGCTTAACACAGGTACAGCTTTCTCCGTCGTGTCGATTATATCCATAGCCTAGAAGAAGCAATTCAGTGTTAACAACGCATGTAGCTTAGCTCTCGATTTTTATAACAATGTATGGGTGGTGGACAAAGAACAGAGTGTGTGCACAGGGGCATCTTACTAAGCAGGGATTTGGCATTCAAATCAAACAGTATAATGGGGCATGCCTTCGGTTTCTAAAAGGGAGTAGATAGGCTTATGAACTGTTTCTTCTTATTAAAATATTTTTCGGTGCCTTATTTTGTGATAGACCGTACCATTTGTTCTTTTTTCCCGAAAATATTTTCTAGAAAACAGGCATTGAAGTCATCTTTTTTTGTTCTCGTTCCGTACGCAGTTTTGTGCTTGAAGAAATAATCCCTTTTGAATTAGGACAATTTTGTAAATTGTGGAATAATTTTGAGCACTACCGCCTGTTACACTCGGATTCAAGTCTCCCAAATTAACTGCTGTTTACACTCTATCCAGGGCTAATCAAACATTTGTCCAGGTTAAAGAGAAGCGGTCGCATATTGGTCATGGAATTTTGCAATGGATAAGGATGGTGTCGTATAGTTTTAAAGCAACATTAAAACATTACGTGCATAATGTTTTATGATTAAACAGTTCACGGTCTCAGGAGATTTAATAATTATAAACTTTGAAGAAGACGTAGCTCTCTAAAAAATGAGCAAAAGAAAGAATATTTTGCTGCATGTGTTCTACAGAAATGTTTATCACTCTATGAAGACATTGAAAAGCAATGAGAAAAATGTACACAAATGGCTATTTATGCAGAGTACGCTTTTTGCTGGTGGTCAGAAAAAAGCTCGTTCAAAAGCCGGTATCCTGCCTCGGATAAAACATATTACAGCCCTACTCAGGTAGTTTTTGAATCGAAATCACACTTCAGAATTTCAGTTGACATGGAATAAGCTAGGGAACCTATCGAATCTGTCAGTCTTTGAATGAAAACTCCACGGAGCACCGGCACAACTAACATATCAGCTTAACAGGGATGAACGATTTGGTAATGCTTATATAAGTTTGCGCAACAGAGATGTGTGGCGCTCTTGTATTTCTTAGCCATGCTTTCCTCGGATGCCGCAGGGACAGGCCGCATGTCTAGCATGTCTACCACGCGTGCGCAGGAGACGATATTTAACCCCCCATTCAAGGTCTGCCCATTGTCCGGCTCACTGACCAACCACTTCCCAAGGCCAGTCCACATCAGGACCCTAGTTCGGGGGATTGCGGACGGTCAGACACTCGCCAAGTGGCCCGCTCATGGCTGGATTTTCACTCGTCTGGGAGTCAATTACCTATTATTTACACTCCACCCCTGTTACACCTTATTAAATTATCCCTAAAACTCTGGCCTTCCACGCCTTATATTATCAACTAGCTTATAAATGTTGGGATACGTTCTTTCATCTATTATCTGGCCGCAGTACACCATATCCCACAGGTGTAACAAAAATCGAAACAGAACTAAAGTAATCAATCGTTCCAAACTGAAAACCGCCTACTGGCCATCCAGTCACCTCCTAGATTTCTAAATTAAATGGCTTACTGCAACGATCATCGAAAGAACATTCGCACAAAGAACTCCGACGCCCTCTGACTGGATGCAAAAACTCACTGTTGCTCTATCCTGTTGTGCCACTTCAGGCACTTAATTCTGACATCATTGCTCAACTGGATAAAATTAAAATAATAAGCGAGAATGATTAGTGAGGCCAAGGTGATATTGGGAAACCAAGGTCCTTCTGTCTTACGGGCACCTGGTAATAGGGAGTTATATACGTGGGGCAGTAAACTGACAAGCTGTAGACGGCGATAACTGGAAATAATAAAAGGAATAAGACCCAAAAATGAACGTTTGTTTAAATAAGAAGATAAGGAAGGCCAAAGTGTAAAGGGAGAGGAATATAAGAGCGAAGTTAACGCTATAGTGACAAAGTGTTTACCGGGAAGCATGCTTTTGGTGCGAGTAATCAGGCTACTGAATATTGAAGACAAAGGAAGCGGCAAACTGATCCTGCGTGCGTGACAACCAATTAAAAGGTAGAAAAGATTGCAAACGGGTTGCATTAAATGTGCGCGTTGTATAAATTGTTTCGGCAGAAGGCGCATACGGCAGGAAATGCTGGCGTAGAAATGCAAACCATAAGAGATGCGTAAACCAAGAAAAAGCAAATTTTTAAGCTATCTGAGGATTTAGCAGCACGAATAGTGAAGTTTGTAAAATTTAAGATCACATTTCTGACAAAGGCCAATTGCACTGGCCGATAAATGATAAAATTTGTCTCAAATTCAGTCCTTTGGGAGTAGCCGCAGGAGACAGCTTAGGCGCAATCACCATCGCGAACTGCTGCCCTCTCGGCTTCGGTGCGATTGCGCTAAGAAAATAGTCCAAAGAAAGCTTGCGCGAACGGCGACAATTCCGTTTTCCGTTGTGGTAAATGCCAAAGGAAAAAATTTATAAGGTCGATGAGGCAGAAGTTAACGGCAACCTTGTGACTTATGCTATGTGTTATTTAGAGGAGAACCGCGATGAGTGCGAGCCAAGGGTAGACAAGCGCCTGCATGCGTGCGCTTCAAATTGCGGTTTAAATTTCTCGTCCTTCGTGAGAAATATTATTTTCGGGATTTCGGTTCACCTAGCCCTCTGGCGGACTTTCGTTGTTAGCTATTGGATTAACTTTCGCAATAACTTCAGCCTCAGAAGACACGACAGGACATTAGCCCCCTAAAAACAGGCTATATACACGGCAATATAGCCCTATATCGCCATGACGACATACATATGTCGCCGCTATGTCGCTTCTGTCCGCTTTGTCGATATAGCCCCTATATCGCCCTGGCGACATATGGCGATATAGATGCAAAGGTGGATTAGCCGCTTTGCGAAGGGGCCCGATATTACTCTAACCGGAGTGCTCTGAAGTAGATAGACATGCGGCTGTGCTACATTGCCCCCTTTCCATTTTCTAGTACGCTGTACATAGCGGAATATAACTCGTCCAGAAATGACTTTCAGATTCGCGTCCTTCAACTCCGAGTCGAAAATCATATGGTAAACAACGAAAAACGGGTAAATAGAAGAAAAGTTTATTAAATATTATTAAGTATATGAAAGAGAAGTACTTTAAACAGGAAATAGAAGAGTTGATATAATAGTTGATGTTTCACGCCAACATGGTGGGGCTTGGAATCGATGTTGAAGAGTCTACCTTTTCGTCGAAATGTAATGACTGTAGAGTGGAAATGAAAGCTTTACCAGCAATTGTGTGCATGAGCGGATTCCTTTGCAGGCGTTTCTCAACGATTTTCGAGGACCGTCTAAGATGTAGAGTGAACGCAGCCTCCAGCTCAGTGTAGCTGTGCCCGTCTTTTCTCCAGTCAATATTTAAATCTGAAAACGAGGACATTAAAGTAAAAACGCGACCAAAACCTTAAATTTGTCCACATACAAGAAAGGGTACGAGCGCCGCCTTATTCTTTCGTCCTTGAAAGTTTACGGCAGCCGCTATACTATCTTCGAAAATAGTGTTGTATATGCGGCGCGCAAAATCTTCGGTGTCACGTCCACCGAGACATCTTAGTTATGAGGCCTGCAATGAAAAGAATAACAGGACAGCAGCATACCATTTGATGATAGTACGCTGGTACCCGTAGGAGATTTTTGACCTCTGAAGGGGATTGCAGTCCTTGTGGAGGCTGGTCCAATTCCGCGATCGGGTGCATCGCTTAAAATCCTCTCCAACAACTGAAGACAGCTAAAGTTCCGTTGAACTCGTTTTATTAGGCACAATTGGCCGTGGCGTGACTTGGGCTTGGTTGGCCTGTTTTAGGAGCCCGAGAGCGCTTCTTCGTTCTCTTGGAAGCCAGTGGGTTGACCGTTTCCCCTGTCCATGGCAGACTACCAACTCCGTCAAGCACCCTGGCTGCCGGACCATTTTTCTGCGTAGTCACTTTGGCGAGGGATTTTGCTTCTCCGTACTTTAGGTTTCCTCGCTCAGGTTCACGCATCGCTGGTTTCTCCTCACGAGGGAGAAAAAGAGAAAAAAATTTCAGCTCCTCCATCTCCTCTCTAAGACTATTAACCACCTTCTCAAGGTTTGTAAATTTGTTCAAAAGGGTAAAATATGATACTGAGGCTTCATCTTCATGAGTTTCATCCCTTAAACTTTTACGACTTTTAGTTCGTTTGGCAGGAGGAGATTCCAAGAACCTCTAGATCGAGTTTCCGTAGTTAGTAAGGGAAATTGGAAATCAGCGGAGCATCCTGTCATGGCGAAGTGAGGTAGGCTTTCGACTTCTACGCGGGGGATCCAGGGTTCGAATCCGAGCGGTGGCGTGACTTTTTTTCCTTGTTGCGATGATGTCGAGATTTCGAATGCAGGCACCGGCGAACATTTCTTGCCGTCTTCCAAAGCTGTATAGCACATAGTTTAAATTTTTTCGGTCACAATCTTTTCACAACAGACCGTTAATGAATCAAATAATAAAGTGGATTGCTTTTTGACTGTTAATAACCGATTTTGATTGCTGTCATCCTGTGTCTTCGTGGAGGAGTTGATTAGACGCTCAACTTGGTGTTCGTAACTTGAGTCTACTGAACTCGAGAAAATTTTAGCCCTTTTAGCGGGGGGTGATTTCATCGCATCCATCTTGCGACTTCTGCCCTCGAAATTGCGACTAGGGGTTTTCAACCAACTTAAATTAGAGTCAGCAGTCGACGCTGATGGTGTAGTGGTAACGACTGATACCGACGAACGACAGGTTTTGGGTTCGAGTCCCTCTCGCGCCGCAACTTTTACAAGCTGATCTACACGTTTATTTTTGTCTCCCATAATAGATCAGACTGACGATAAACGATATTAAAGCTCTATGCAATATGCATAAAGCGTTGAACTGTATGAAAAAGGTTATTGAAACGACTCAGCCGTTTGTAGAGAGCTGGAATCCGGGAGAATTGTTGACAGGAGGCAGTGACGGAGATGATGCTCGTTTTGACTAAAGTCCTGTCGTGTCTTCTGAGGCTGGAGCTATTGCGAAAGTGAATCCAATAGCTAACAACGAAAGTCCGCCAGAGGGCTAGGTGAACCGAAATCCCGAAAATAATATTTCCCACGAAGGACGAGAAATTTAAACCGCAATTTGAAGCGCATCGTAAAAATAAAAGTCTAGTACCGTCTAAACTACAGTGATGAAACAGGATGTACAAATTATTTAGATTTAAATGGGAAATTCACAAAGATATTCCATTATAATTAAGATCAGCGAGGCGGATGCTTATTTTTTTTTAATTACCTGCATGGCGCATGGTGGGGCCTATAGGGGCTGGTATTTCAAAGGGTACGAATATAATGCTTTCCGTTCATCTCCCACTAATGTGTTTTGTAGCAAATACCCTTAAGATGGTTTCAATTCTTGTTCATTTTGCACTATATTAAAGATGGCGGCGTACCGTGTCACGACTTGGTTATTTCAGGCGGACATAATCCTATTGGCTAACTGATCGGCTATTTTATGTCGGCGAGTTTATGCTATTGGCTATTGTATAAATTAAGCATTCCCATTGGTTTATCTTCTATAATATAGACTTAAGCCTGCTGTCTCTTACTATATATAGACGGCGCTATGGAAGGTTGATCATCGCTCCCGGCAGCCGCCTCCAAACGTTTCCCAGAAGTCATCTCCGGCCAGGACCAGGACCAGGACAGTCAATCATTCCCGCCAAAGGACGACTTTACTGATTGTTCCAATTGTTGTAGCCAGGACTAATAAATTAGTCCTTCAAATAGTAGTAAAGGTTAAGAGTAGCAGTCTTTGTTTAAACGGTCTTGTTCTTCTTTGGTTTCGGTCGTTTTCATCTAATAATCGCATTCGTTGTTCTGTTTTGGGTTATAGTCGCACAAAATCGCCCATCGGTCGTCTCAGCTTGTTACAAATTGGTGGCAGCGGTGGGATATGGACATCGACGACCTACTCGCTCGTCTTGTAACGGCAATGGAGAAGGTGACTTCTCCTGCGTCAAGGACAACGCGGCTAAATAGGTTCTCGCCCTCAGACGATTACGACCTATGGGAGAGTCGCATGAAGACCTTCATCGACACAATTGATGAAGGTAGCAGGTCTGCTGTCGTCCTCGAATGCGTGGACGACGAGGTGTTGGGCGTTGCTAGGGCCTGTAACGTAACGTCATCACTAACCACGGCCACCATATTTGACAGACTCAGACGAGAGTTTGGTGTTCCAGTCACGCCATGGAACAGTCGTCAAGCTCTTAGAACCAGGAGACAAATGACAGGAGAGTCAGTTGGCGAATACCAACGCCATCTCCGCGTCTTAGCTCATAAAGTTTTTCCAGACTCCAGCTTCGCTGATCTGGAAACAAAGATCCTGGACATCTTTATAGAAGGTGTAGCTAGTGATGACGTTAGACGTAAGTTTGCTCGAAACACGCCCACCACCATTAAGAAGGCCCAAGAATACGCCCAGCAAGAGGAGGCAGCCTTCATTGCCGTGCCACAGCGTGACGCTGTCCCACCGATGACCCGCGACATATTCGGTCCCTAGCCTCCAAAGACGGTTGGCGTCTACGCCACGAAACAGTGCCTATCCCGCGATATAGGCACTCAGACGGCTCAGTGGCAGATGAGTCCTCCTACGCAGATGAATCCTCTACCGCCAACCTATCCGTCCTATGGCTTCCCTCAACCGTGGCAGGGTCCTTCACAACCTTGGCATGGACAGCCACAGAATGTTGCTGGCTGGACTGGACCTCCACAACCGACCTCTTCTTGGCGAGGCCCAACACCGCCCACTCCTCGAGGGAAGTGGAGACAACAACGGACGAGACAGAACCGCCCCCCATATAGTCCCGGTGTTCATGTGATCACCCCAGGTGAGGACGAACAATCCGGTAAGTGCCTTTTGATAACTGATATGTGTATTACGAACATAGGTTCCACTTAGTCGTTCCCAGTTATTAATACTACTATAGGAAACTGTAAGTTGCCATGCTTAGTTGATTCAGGGGCTGGGTGCTCCCTTATTAGGCTAGAAACATTTCTTAAACTTCAAGCGAAGGTTAGATATTGCAGTAAGTCCAAAATTAGTCTGGAAATGGCTATTGGCAACACCCTGCGACACAACGGCATAGTAGAACTAGAGCTTTTGTTTGATAGCATTAAATTTACACATACATTTATTAATGCCCAGATATCATTTGGAAATGTTTATAAGGAGCAGACTTTTAACATGCTTTTGAATGTTTAGTAGATTTTAATCTCAATTGTATACGCTTTTGTGGAATTGAAATTCCCTTTAATATCGAGGCGCCACGTATAATGGTCGAGGTTAACACGTCCCAGTTAGACGAATGTGTTAAGGAGTTAGTTCCATCCTCGCTCGATTCGGTTAGCTCTACGAAGCTAGGTAATCTAAGTCATGAGTTAAGGGACATTTTTGATTAGGACGGTCGTTCGTACGGCCGAACCAATGCAGCTCATCACGAAATACATACGGGAACAGCCCGACCTAGTAAGATTCCGCCTTGACGACTACCTGTGTTCTACCAGACACAGTTAAAGGCGATGATAGACGATATGCTTGATCGAAAGATAATTAAGCCATCTAGCTCTCCCTGGTCGTCTCCGGTCGTTCAAGTCATGAAGAAGGACGGGACATTAAGACTATGCGTAGATTATCGTAAGTTAAACGAGGTCACGACTAAAGATTCCTTTCCGTTACCTCGTATTGATGAAACGTTAGATGCGCTTTCGGGTAATCGGGTGTTCTCGACGTTAGATTTAGCTGCTGGATATTGGCAAGTAGAAGTCCGGCCGTCCGACCGTGAGAAAACTGCTTTCTCAGTCCCTTCTGGACTATACGAATTCGAGACTATGCCTTTTGGTCTAGCTAATGCGCCTAGTACTTTCCAAAGGCTTATGAACCAGGTTCTAGCACAATTTATCCCGAGTACCTGTTTAGTGTATTTCGACGATATCATTATTCTTGGAAAAGATTTCGACGATCATTTGCATAATTTGCTTAGGATATTCCACGTGTTGAAACAGGCAGGTCTCACCCTTAAGCCGGCAAAGTGCGTACTCATACGAGATAAGGTTAAGTTCTAAGGACATGTCATGTCAGCCTCGGGGGTCGAAACCGACATAGATAAGGTTGCGGAAGTCCGCGAGTGGCCGACACCCACCAATGTGACTGAAGTCAGAAGTTTCACGGGTCTCGCTTCCTACTATAGGAAGTTTGTTAAGGACTATGCACATATAGCTGCACCGTTAAATAAGCTCACGCAAAAGGGAGTTCGCTTTAAGTGGACACCCGAATGTGCAGCGAGCTTCAACACTTTAAAATACAACTTGTGTTCCAGTCCAATCCTTGCGTTCCCCAATGTTAGTCAACAGGCGGGAGAATTTATACTTGACACAGCTGCAAGTGAATTCGCGATTGGCGCTGTTTTATCAAAAAGATAAGCTGATAAGACAGAGTGTATTATCCAGTACCTAAGTCGATCCCTGAGCAAAGCTGAGAGGCGGTACTGTGTGACTAGGAAAGAGATGCTTGCCCTCACCGTCTTCGTTCAAGAATGCCGACCATTCCTACATTACAGGAAGTTCATAGTTAGAACGGATCAGAGCTCGCTAACATGGCTTCGTTATTTCAAAAACCCCGAAGCGCAAGTCGCACGATGGCAAGAGCAACTAGCAGGCTACGAGTACGAATGTTTATACCGACGGGTCGTCTGCACAATAATGCTGACGCTCTATCTAGGAAACCCTATAGACCGCACGGAAATTGTCCATCGTGTACGGACATTAACATAAGTGCGATATCGCTTCACGACGACCAAAGTTATATGTGGGCGCAGGCACAACGTGAAGACCCGCACATTGGGCCCATATACCATAGAAAAATTAATGAAACCCGGTCGTTGAGCGCGGACGAGTTAAGGGGGCAGAGCTACGAAACGCGCTGCCTGCACGGTTTGGGATAAGTTATTTTTGGATAACGGTGTCCTCGATTATAGAGATAGTGATCAGCATCCACGATGTATCTTGCTACCTCTATCCATGGTAGACGAAGTAATAGATAGGATACATACCGAGTTAGGTCATGTAGGAATATATAAGACCAAGTGGGCACTCAGGCGTAGATATTACTGGCCCAACTTAAAGCGTTCCGTGTGGAATCACATTCAGTACTGCACCCTATGCAATCAACTTAAGCCTCCGCGACAGCTAAACAGGGCTCCTCTTCAGCCAATATTGACCGGGTATCCCAACGAGCGCGTTGGTGTCGACATCATTGGACCCATTGCTGAGTCGTACAGGCATAATCGGTACATTTTAGTGATGGTTGATTTCTTCACAAAGATGGCCGAAGTAGTAGCCTTGCCCGATGTCTTTGCCGAAACAGTCTCGCAGGCCATTTTTAATGGTTGGATTTGTAGATGGGGCGCCCCCGATCAGCTTCACTCTGACAAGGGAAGTTCGTTCGAAAACGCAACCATACGCGACTTATGTAAGTACCTGCGAATCAATAAAACTCGCACGACTGCGTACCATCCGCAAGGTAATGGACAGGTAGAGCGGACGAATAGAACCCTAATCGGTTTGCTCAAAGCGTTCGTTAACAGACAGGCTCCCCGAACGTGGGACGATGCTTTACCAGCCTGTATGCTAGCCTATTGCTCCACGGTGCATGCATCGACCCACCAAACCCCATTTGCCCTTACATGCGGCCGAGAAATGCGAATTATCGATGAACTTCAAGTGCCTCGCGATAGTAACGAAGTTCCCATCGGCGTTTACCTTACGAGTCTAAACAATAAGATGCGTATCGCCGCAGAAGAAGCGTGAATACATCTTCAGGGGTCCCAGAGGCGTCAAAAGGATCACTACGACCGTTTGGCCCACGGAAGTCCTTACGAAGTAGGTGATGTCGTTTGGCTTCGGAATTATTCCGTTGCCCAGGGAATGCCATCTAAGTTTGTAGTTGATTGGTGCGGCCCATATACCGTTACCCGAGTTATTTCGGACACTACGTGCGTTATCCAGGAGCACGAACGGCCTTTCAGCCCCGAGTTTACGGTACAATTCAACCGTCTCAAACTGGGCTGCCGTCCCGCCGCACCAGATCGTAACCCCGAACCCCCACGCGACGAGGTACCACCCGAAGATATAGAGGAGACTTTCGTACCCGTAGGAAGTAGTCCACATAATTTGAAGGATGAGGTGCACGCTGAGGACAGCGATACCTTTTTCGAAGAGGATGCAGTGTAGCAAATACCCTTAAGATGGCCTCAATTTTTGTTCATTTTGCACTATATTAAAGATGGCGGCGTACCGTGTCACGACTTGGTTATTTCAGGCGGACATAATCCTATTGGCTAACTGATCGGCTATTTTATGTCGGCGAGTTTATGCTATTGGCTATTGTATAAATTAAGCATTCCCATTGGTTTATCTTCTATAATATAGACTTAATCCTGCTGTCTCTTACTATATATAGACTGCGCTATGGAAGGTTGATCATCGCTCCCGGCAGCCGCCTCCAAACGTTTCTCAGAAGTCATCTCCGGCCAGGACCAGGACCAGGACAGTCAATCATTCCCGCCAAAGGACGACTTTACTGATTGTTCCGATTGTTGTAGCCAGGACTAATAAATTAGTCCTTCAAATAGTAGTCAAGTTTAAGAGTAGCAGTCTTTGTTTAAACGGTCTTGTTCTTCTTTGGGTTCGGTCGTTTTCATCTAATAATCGCATTCATTGTTCTGTTTTGGGTTATAGTCGCACGAAATCACCCATCGGTCGTCTCGGTTTGTTACAGTTTATACACACTATGATTCCTAGAATAGAAAATACACACTACAACAATGGTAAACATCACCTCACCTTAAAAAGATAGCGTAGACGAACGTGAATTAAATTTAAGTGCAAACAATATTCATGTATCAGACTTGCAGATTTACGTCGTTGGACGGCCGCCACGCAACAGCACGTTGTTGCAATGATCTATGTGTATTGTTTCACCGGTATTTTTGTTGGTTTTTGTGGTTGCAGGTGCTACAATATGATTGGTCGGTAAATTCTTCAGCCTTTGCTTCGGGATTGGTGGACTGGATATGCCTTTTGTGGGTTGCGCGTCATTCAAACATTTGCGCGTGAGCTACCATGGCATTCGGTTCTGCTTTCGATATGAAATTTCGCGAGGTTCTCTGTGGCCGTTACTTCCAATCTATTGAAAAACACCCAACAAAATCACACTCAATATTTCCCCTCGCTCCTCCTTGGACATTTATACATCGATATCCCCCATAAATCACGATCTAGGATATTGTGGCCGCAACCGTACGTGTAGAATTTTTCCTGCGTCTCTGGAATTATTTTTCTTGCGCACACGATCTTTTGAAGTCGAAATTTCAGAAGGTTTTGCCAACCAATTATACCGAGACGCAACCTCTTCAAACAAACAAATTCGCGGCCTAGTAACAGAAATCGTCAAGATCCGAATATTCTCGAGACCTTCAAAGGCTGAGTCGTTTTCCAATATTTAATACACTTTTTCAAATAATTTTAAAGTGTTCAATAAAAAAAGCTACAGTATTGGTTCAGTTAGTCAGTCAGTCAATATATTTGAGGGAAAAATATGCTTGCGCCTTTGTACTCCCTGTCGTAAGTCATAATCTGCAAATAATATCAACTGGTTTTTTCTGAACGTAATAACTGATGCAGTTTTTTCAACAATTTTAAGGGATTTTAACAACCAGCTGTAGTAAACTCATATAGGCTGAATTTTTCTAAATCGTCTCACATTTAAAGTATATTTTTATCAAAATTATGAGAACGAAAATTTTAGCTCATCGTAAGAAATCTGCTCCAAGACCCAAGCGGTGCCTGACCACGCCTACTAGTCAATGCCTTGATATGAACATGCAGCCCATTGTCAAGGCTAAGCAAATTGATTTATCTGCATTAGAGAACTGCAATGACTTCATGATGAAGTTTGGTTCTGTTTTGTTAATATTAGACAATCTGTTTGATGGTAAGTTATCAGATATGCTCTCGCAAGATTGTAAAATGCTAGACTCCCTCGTCCATCTTATAACCACGGAAGCTTTTGAAAGACAAAAGCGAAACTTTAACTTAATACTAAAATTCCGCCAAACTAAGTCGCCCTTTGGATATTGCAAACGATTTTCTATGTTCGGGTGGTTTCAACTACAAAATTTCAGAAGCAAAGCACCTTTAATCGTGTAGCAAAAACTCGCCCGTCCTAGTTAAATTGTTTTCACCGATCGAAGTGGACTCAAATTTTCCTCAAAAAGGTCACATTTGCCGATATTTAGAAATGACTAAGAGTTTCCTCTTTCGAGATCTTACACCAATGGAGCAAAGAAATGCGGCTCTCCAGTCCAATAGAACAATGACTTCTCAGCCTACTATTCCTAAATCTGTTCGTAGTCCCGATAGGGTAAATGCACTCGCTAATCCTCCACCCCGGATATCTGGTCATACACCCACTTACGTCAGTATACCCGTTGTTCCTGCCTCCTTGATGTCTATTCTTAGTCCCGTAATCGTCAGTACACCTGCTATCCCTACCTCCCGAATGTCTGGTCATAGGCCCATAAACATCAGTGCACCAGTTAGCCCATCCCTCTTGATGTCGGGACCGTGAAGCCCCACCGCTCCATCATCTACTACGATTAAAACTAGTCTAAATACATTCTCTGTCCAACGATCGATAAATTCCGCTGCCTCTAACTCGTCAACAAGCTCATCAAGAATGCCGCCAACACCGTCGAAAGCGGTTAGGCCGACCGCTTCCCCACCACAACCTAGCTCCTCCCTTGACTGTGGAACTCACATTATTCCCCCGTATAATACGTTATTGAACACGCTGGGCCCGAACCACGAAAAATTTAATTTGCACGACAGTAACCCAACCTGGTATGGTTTTAAATCTAATCGGAGATGCCGTACAGGACATTCACTGATTAAGACAACTAGTCCTTACGCGAGCGGCCATTTCACTAATTTTACGTCACCGTTTCCCCCTATCAGTGCCTTTACCCATCCTCTACCACCCAAACCTGCAAACTTCTACATGCCTTCTTGCCTACACCCATTCCTCGCAAACGCCCCAGAAGCTTATTTTGGTTTATCCTCTCCTCATTTTTCCCTGCCAGAAAGTGGGGCCCCTAGATATCTCAGACCTTATCAGCCATCCATTATTGGCTTCCCGTATGCTAACAGCTCCATACCCATCAGTACTTATTCCACAAATAATAACGGCCTACAGTTTGCCTACCCACCGTCAAATTCTTTTTTTACGAATAACGATAGTCATAGTCCTTCCACTCAAAACACACTTCATGTCATATTTCGTAATGCCAGGTCTGTTATGAATGAAATGGCTCAACTGCGAGCTTTTGCTTTTGAGACGACGCTCGATGTTATATGCATAACAGAATCTTGGACCCATCCAATCATTTCTGACTCCTCCCTCATAATAGACGAGTATGATCTCTATCGTCACGATCGCATTAATTAGCGTGGTGGTGGTTGTCTTCTTTATATTAGAACGTCATTTAGGCCCTTTCCGTTTTATCTAAATAGCACGTCCTTCTTTGGAAATTACTGCTTCGCTTCTATTATCCTGTCGCCCCGGCAAACGGTGATTATCGGATGTGCATATAATCCTCCTTACTCTTCATCTAAAGAAGATGCAAATTTGTGTGAAATATTCAAGTTTATTTCAGAATCCTCTTTTTAAATAGAAATAATTGCTGGAGATTTTAATTTTCCTAAAATCGACTGGCTTTCAAACTATTGTCAACCTAGAGTTCAGCCTTTCCTAGATACCATTAATTTTTCGAACTGGTCTCAACTGGTTAGCTCCCCAACAAGACAGAATCATATCCAAGATCTGATTTTCACAAATGGTATTGCCCCTCTCTTCGTTGGTTTTAAGCAGGACATCTTCCGAAGTGATCACACATTAATTCACTGTTGCCTTCCGCTTCCTTCTACGGAAAAGGCTAGTGCTAGTCGTACCTATCATGCGTATGACCTCACAGATATTAGCTCAATCAACAATTTTCTGGACTCATTAGATTGGCAAAGCCTGTACTCCATTAAGGACGCTGCATATTTTTCTGAACTCATGTCGGTCGTTTCTAATAAAATGCTGAAATTTGTACCCACTAAAATTGCAAAACCTTATACACCAGAATCGACCATCCCTCATTTTCTTTTTCGCAGACTAAAGAAATTGAGGAGGCAGCTAAAGATCGCTCTACTAGTTCGCTGTTTGTGCATCTAAAGATCGCAGAGATCTTCGAATTAGCGTCAAAGATTTGTCTTGTGCGTGACCAGCACAGGTAATCTTGCGCCCTGAGTGAGTCAAACTCTGCAAACACGGCAATCCGTGGTTGTTATCTACTTTGACCTGAACCAAGCCTTCGAAAAGGTATTACACAGACGGCTTCTGGTTAAATTGGAAGCCATTGGCATCCGTCCCCCTATCCTCGACTTCATCGGTTCCGTCTTGTCTAACCGCAGCCAGAAGGTCCAAGTAGGTAAAATTTACTGCACTGCTCAGCTGATCTCGAGTGGTGTTTTCAAGGTCCTTTACTCTTCATTCTATACAAAAACCAAATTTCGACTGTTTTAAAAAATTCACACTATCTCATTTATGCAGACGACCTCTAATGCATATACTCATTTTCTAAGCACACGGAAAGTATATGCGTTGATAGAATGAATGCAGCCCTACTTACACTCTCACGTTGGAGTGCTACCAGGCAGATGAAATTCTCTCCATCCAAGTGTAATTTCATGTGTTTCGCTCCCGCCAAGCTTCCTCGTCCCCTAGTCTTTCAAAATACTCCACTTTTAGAACGATCAACTGAAAAAAAATTAGGTCTAAGCTACACAAATAAACTAGCATTGTCGCCTCGTCCGGATCGAATATCTGCGAAGGCTGCACAGATCTGTGGCTTTATATCACACAATTTCTTCCTGCAGGAAATAAAGTTAAAACTTTATCGCATGTATGTTCTACTCATCCTAGAATATTGCTGTCCTCTCTGTGGTCTAATGAATGCTTTTGATTACGGTAAGATTAAAAAAGGTACAGAGGGTATTTACTCGCAAAATATTCGCTCTTCCTCGATCCACTACTTCTTATACGGAGAGATGTCAGTTAGCGAACATGAAATTTCTTTGGGTCAGAAGACTCGAAGCGGGTCTCTGTTTCCTCTTTCGCGTTAACTCTACATCTAACTTTCCACGAATGAACGCTCTCATTCCCGCAGATAGACCTTATGGCACTCGTTATTCTTCCAGAATAATTGCATCCCCCTTTAGCTCCACTTCGAACCATTCTCACTTCTTTGCCTCCAAATATGCATTCCTCTGGAATAATATTCCCCTCGAAATTAGGCTGTCGTCTAACTTAGCAGTTTTTGAAGTCAAATCACGTAAACACTTAACTTCGGAAGATATGAAGTCCTTGTTATCTGTCTCCTTCCCAAACACACAAATTTTGGACTTTGAAAAGGGTGCCCCTGGTATCTGAGTTGGTTATGTTTATATTACATTTTTTACATATATGTCTATTTCTTTCTCTTTTGAGTGATATTTGCAACGATGTGTCGTCCACTTCTCTGTCCAGTCATCATTGCCGTTTTCTCTATTCTCCGTTTGACAGCCCTGACGATAGTCTTTATGGCCTTTAGTCATGCTCATGGTGGTTATGCTATTTTCGCCATGTCGTTGCCGGACACCGCAGTCTAATAGGTCACATCTCCAGCGTTTCGTTGATGATCAGGTGACCTCTGCCGTTCACTCTCTTGTCGGCCCTGTGGCCTGCGATGGCCTCCTCTGGTCTAAACTCCTTGATGGTTGATCATGAAGACAGTCGGGCAGTGTTACAGTGGTGAACGACAGCCTCTGCTTTTATATGATTTCTCTAATTACAAGAAGCGTTTCCAACCCTCATAAGTTCTCATCAACAGTCCTGTCTCATTTGCACTACAATCAATCCTCTCAACCAACCTCCTTAATTTTTTTGAAGCAGTTGTTTCTCCTACGTTTTCTTTTTTAAGCGGGGGTTAGCTGAACTCCGCTCCAGCTTTGATAGCAGGAGTATTTTTCACTGCTTCCTCCTTAGTTCACCATGCGTTTCAGAGAGTGTTAACTACTATTTTAAAACGACGATATGTTGGTGAAAATTAATTAATCTACCAACAATACTTAACGCTCCCGCTGCTTATGCGGTTGTTTCACGGAGAGCAACATTTATCAACTTTGTATTTATTTTTCTACAGCACTAATTTTGCAATGAGTTTAGCACAGTAACTAACGTCAATTGAAATTTATTTTAGGCACCGGGCCATTATTTCAGGACGGGCCGCTCGAATAAATATCCTGCGGACTCCATACACGCTAAGTAGTTCGTGTATGCCCATCGAAAATACGTATGCATCGTGGCGCCGACGAAAAAATATGAATATTTATTATTGTAGTTAATATCTACTGCTAGCCGTGTTGGATGTTATGCGTACTTTAATGTCTATCACAGAGTTGAAAAGGGCATCGCTGTAGCATCCTTCAATATCCGGCACAATCAAGAGTCAGTGCCTGCTGAATATGTGGATACTGAAAGCATTTTTACGAAGAATTATTTGCAATATTGCCGGACTTTGAGCCCGTCATCGCCTAAAAGTGAATTTATGCACGATTTTTATTTCCCAACATTAGATAGGGAACAAGCACAAGTTTAACGTTCGCAATTTAAAAGGGTGATGGAAGGAGGAATTTTTAACACCTATGCAAAACTAATTTCAAAAACTCGAGATTTCGAAAAGGTAGGCAAAACATGCTTATCTTATTGGAATTTTTAGGCTGCTAACTGCAGTTTTATAATTGCTCAGAGCAACACACTGCCAAAGAATGACCCTGCATATAGCGTAGTGAAGTAAAAATACGTGTATTTTCGATGTGTGCACAGCGGAAATCCTAGGGCTTAAAATACTAGACGGCGGACAAGGCAATTGCGTGTGAATTTAAAGATGACCTTTTAGATCAATGAGATTTGGTTGCAGGGCCAGGTTTACGGCCGTGGAATTAAACGGAGAGCTGCATGTTAAGTCTCGCTCCATGATTCACTACCACGCTTGCAACCAGCTTCTGGTATCGATGTACCCTAAATTTCGTAAGCTGGAGGGCGAAGCCGATGAAAAGCTTCATATATCAATTGCAGCCCTCAGCGGGTTGTCTGAAGATCTTTTTGAAAAGTGAGCATCTTTTTCTGTACTGCAAACACTGTTAGAGTCCTATGGCATAAACTATAAGATGAAGGACATTGCGAACAAGAGAAGGCGAATTTTGCGGTCTGATCCGTCCGCAAAAGTGATGATGACAGCTCTGCAGAATTTGGAATGAGGCAGTCTTTACGACTCTCTACACGGCGATGATGGGCTCGAAGCTGTATGTTTTACGACGCCAGTGCTGGAAAACCTGTTTGCCTAGTATGCAAAGGTGGTGCAAATGGACGGCACCTACGGAACGAACCGTCATAAGTTTGCATTGTATCTTGTATTGACAACCGACAAGCATGACCATGCTTGGTCCGTATACTATGCTTTAATTAAGCAGGAAACGGCCGATTTAGTAGAATTGGTCATGAAGAAATTTAAGGCATTCATGGGCTGCGCGGCCAATGAAATACGTGCAGTTTTGGTCGATAAGGATACTCGCTAGATCAAAGCCTGGGAGCAAGTATTTCATGAAGTGAACATTCGCATCTTAATATGCACATTTCACGTCCTTCAGGCGTTCAGGCGAAAGGTTTTAAGGCTGTGTGGAGGACTTGCAGCCGACACTGTTCTGGTTTTTGTTAGAAAGGCTGTGTATACACTAGGCCGTTCAAAATAGAGAGGTATATTGCAGCACATCCAAGGCCATTAATCTCAGTTGTGGTCTTATATGGAGTTCAATTGGTTAAGCTGCCAGCGCATGTGGGCTAGCCATGCCTACGTTAAGGTTGTCATTTATGGTGGCAATACAACGAATAAGACCGAGAGTCTTAATCGTAGGATAAAGGAAGAATGCCGGCAGTACAGTAGCATGCCGGATTGTGTAAAGAACCTTATGCGCTTGATGGAGGTTAAGAATGTTGAAAGTGAAAGGCTGGAGGCCGAAGAATATGTCCGCCGAAGGCATTACGACGGGTTTCCCCTAAACTTGGGAGCTATATGTAAGAGGCTGATGGATTATGCATCAGATAAATTTCTCGAGCATATTGAAACCACCAGTAGGGTGAGCTGCATGAGTGACTGGGTGGACGTGTGTGGTTGCCGATTCTCATCGAATTGGGAACTACCTTGTGTCCATATAGTAAACTGCATGGCCGGGAAAAAACATTGACCCTGAGGCCGTTTTGAGTGGCAGTCGTTGGTTGACTACCAAGGAAATTTGTGAAGTTTGTCCTTTGGAAGAGATGGTTATTCAACACCCTGTAAGCAGTTTTACAGTGGACGTGATTGTAGGACGTAGGCAGACTGTGTAAACAGAAGACTATAAGTATAGAGAAGCGATGAGAATTCTCGCTTCTGTTATTGAAAAGGTGAAGAGGAGTGGCACGAGGCGCTTCACTAGAATGCGTCGTGAAGCGGACGCCTTCGCCGAGTATATGAAAAAATTTTCCCTCTGATTCCTCTGATGAGTCGGAGCGGGCAAAAGACGAAGGGGATATGTAGAAGGGCCGTCGTTCGCGCGTTGTGTTATGAGAGTGGAGGGCAACATGTTGTATGCACAGGTCGCGGATGGTAATAACCAGCCCATTTTTGCGTGGCGCAAGGACGAGTTGCTTCCAAATCTTCGCGTCCGTGATCATTCTCGTGTGAAGGTCCTGAGAGTAACACATTTAACCAGAAGAAGTTCTTATAACGCAGCTGCTAACCAGGCTGCTAGTTCAAATTCTGACACACCTATTGTGCAACGTAGTAGTAACATGGGCCTCGGACGGTTCTCCTGATCAAGAAAAACGTCCTTAATCGTCTGCGATAGAGGGCAATTTGCATGTGAGGCCCTACCATGGCTGTGATTAATTGACTCTGATCTCAACTCTGTTACTGTTTCACCGTGCGTGATTCACTGGTAACGTGGCCCTGATTTCCTAACTCGATAAGCTGGATCCGGCAGTGCAATACCCGACAGCATCTGAGCAAACAGGTTTTGTTAACTTGCGACCGTGCAGTCAGTGGTAATGACTGTTTCTCAACGTTGAGCATTGTCATCATAGATAAGGCCCATGAGGCAGTAATAGGCGTTACAGACGGAAGCAATGCACATTTAAATATGGAAGAGAGTAACTCCCTAACATTCGACCTCAAGATACGTTTATCTCGAATGAATGCGAAGGTTCGCGATCCAGGTACTTGCATGGATGAGGAAGAAGGCAGGGCGAGCCCAGATCAATTGATTTATTGTTCTAAGCTTTCGAACACTTACAGGTGTCCATCTTCAGAGATGAGAAAGCAACCAAAAACGAGGATAATTATAGTGGCCAAAGGCCAATCAAATGCCAGAAATCGTCAGGTTATCAAGGGATTCGAGACAGCAAAAAAGAGGGGGGGGGGGGGGGGGGAGGTCAATTAGCTCTCACTGGGATCGGAGGGGCAATTATTTTGGTGTAGGCAAATTAGCTGTCCGCGGGGCTGGGGGGTCATGAACAGCAATTAGTATGCCGCCTTGTCACTCGGTCGAGGGCCCTGGTAACGCTGCCTCCTCTTCCAGCCGGTTCGTTGTGATTTCCTGTTCGCTTGCCATTCTTACGTTTGATTTGGCTTCGCCCCGGCTCTTTCTAACGTAGTGGCGCAATACTTTGTAGGCCGCTGGCAGGTCCAGATGCCTGTTGACTGAGTTGGCATCTGAGTTACATGCCTCGAGTGTCAGCCTTTCGACGTTTGAGGTTCCTCGACCTACGATGGTCGCCCCTTGGAGATCAAAGTTATGGCCAGCTTCTGCGATGTGTGCCGCCAGTTGTGAGTTTGGGTCCAGCTTCTGGGCCACTCGTTTGTGCTCTTGTAGGCGGGTTTGCAGTTTGCGGCCTGTTTTCCCAACATAATTGCAGCCTCTCTCATTGCAAAGTATCTTGAAGACGACTGCAGAGGTTTCTGTAGGGGGCAGTCGGTCTTTAGGTTGCATCACCTGGCGGCGTATTGTCGCTTGAGGTCGATGGGCTATGCCCACGCCAGCAGGTTGTAACAGTCGTGAGACTGTTTCGGAGACACCTTTTATGTAGGGAATGGCCCTCCAGTCTTCGGGCTGATTTTGTTCTAATCATCGTTTGTTCACTCGGCGTCTGCTTTGTTTGACAAACGAGTTTGGGTAGCCATTAGCTCGGAAGAGTTCCTGAAGATGTTGTTGTTCAGCTCTTTGGGCGGCTGGTGTGCTGCAGTGTGTTTGAACTCTTTGAAAACGATATGTAGCTCACTACTGAGGCTCACATCTGTGGGTCAGTCGATATGGTGAAGAGAAGTACGGCACGTATCAGACTAACCGTGTACGGTACAAAGTCATCGATGACTGTAATGACATTTATGGTTGACTAGACATGTTACAGGTACCAGGGCACGGCTACCGTCACAACTAAGGCTCGCATCTGTGGGACAGTCGACATGGTGAAGAGAAGCACGGCACGTATAAGACTAACCATGCACTGTACAAAGTCATCGACGACCCCTGATACGTGCCCTGGTTCGTGTACCTTGTGGAGTGACCGATATTTGTCGTTAAGGATGTCCTGAATTTTTTTGCCTTGACAGTTTTGATGGCCTTATGTCATTTTGCGCTTATTTCCGTATCTGCCAGGTCCTTTTTGATAGGTTTGTTTCATTGGCTTTTTATTTTTTATACAGTGGGTTTATTTTTGCTTTTTTGATATTTCTTTCGATATTGCTTTTTTTTGCATTGTCTTGTTTTTTGCTCTCGTTTGTTTGACTTTTCTCCTTTTTGCTTACATTTTGGTGTTCTTGGTTGCATTTTTTGCGCATTGCCCCACTGAATACCGGTGGACCTGTGCAAATTGGGCTTCTCAACGTTGTCAGATGGACCGTCATAGTTTATTTTTTAAATTTCACGTGGCCTTGTGAGGGTCTTAATGTACGCAACAGCGCAGGACTGTATAAAACACAACAAGATGAAGATGCATGTTGACAGAATTAGCAGTTAAACACCATTCTGTAAGCTACTTATATTTTTTCAAATGTGAGACATGGTTCCACCAATAAGCCTTACATTATAAGTCCTTACCTTATGTGACAGCATATATTGTAGGACATTCTGGCATTGTGCCTGAGCACCATAGACATGATTCTACGAACATAAATAAAAACCCCAAGAAGTGTGTATTGATTAGATAAAAAAAACGTAACGTAGTTCACTGTCTTTTTCTGAACGGTTTTAGCCGAGATGTGGCCGATATGGCTGTGGCTGTTTCTGGCAAGGCAATTTAAGGCCTGAAATTGTACCAAGGAACGCAAGGATGATGCTACTTCCCACAACGTTGTGGCAACTCCATTGAAAATCTCAAAGCACTTCATCTGCTCAGGAAATCAAATACATTGCTGAATCTATGAACATTTAAATTTTTCTTCATGCAGTAATGAAAGTATGAAAATTTCCTGATGAAAAAAGCTGCATGTACGAGAAATAAATCAACGTACGCTAGAGAGGGGGAGGGGCTGAAATGAGCAAAATAACGCGTCGTGCTGCCAATTTTTTTTCGGCGACGGGGGAAAACGGGTTGACATCCCCGCCCTCAGCCCGGTCCTCGGCGGGAGTATAGCCCTGTTCTGCCCCGTTTTTCCCCGCCGCTCGACGGGGAGAACGGGGATTGTGCTAGCAGGGATAAAAAAGTGTAAATTATTTTATTAAACATGTTTACTCCAGATCCACTGTGGCCGGAAATTAAATAAACAGAACATCTGGCTGCTAATGGTTTCATGTATAACTGCAGACAGTTTTTGGAAAGAATTTAAGTCGCTGTTTTGATAATTTATAATATTAACACTCATAGCACCGTATGAGAAATAATAGCAGTTGAGGTGGCTGCGTGTTGATGCATGACATTATCGCAATTCAGCAAATTCCTTGATAGTTTATAAATGCGGCTGTTTCTCTAAAAGGATAAAAATGCAGTCCAGTAGCGGGGTACACCCTTTGATGGACATGAACAACTGAGCAACTGACAAGCGAACCAATCAAAATAGACCTGGTCCGCGTGATTTTCACTATCCCTCGTAAACGAGTGAGAAGCAATAATATAATGAAGTTCATCCTCCGTTTGTCCGACCCACTAACACCTTACTGACGCAAGAATGCTCACCAATACTAAAATCAAGCAGGCACATTTAACTGTATGATGGGCACGCAGAATAGCCCGCTAAATCTGTAATATTACTCATGATACGTGAAGTTTATCAGGCAAAGTAAAGCTAGCCGCGATTGGAGCGAGTGGGAAAGGGGAGAGTAATGTCGATGGTAGGAAGCGTTTATAGGAAATATGCAGAGAGTAAGTGCTAGTAGGGTGCCGCCCGTAGTACTATGTCTGCTCCCGTGTTCCATTGTACGTCTCACTCCCACGCTTGTTGGCTGCCTGGCGACTCGCGTCGACTCACCTCTCATCGTGGCTTTTATCACTGCCGTACACCTAGCCACCAGAGGGTGTTGACGGCCCCAGTTGTTTTACGATGCAACTGTCCCCTAGAATGCAAAGAGACGTATCGTTTAATCAAGCAGTCGGTCGTTGTTTGTTTCATCTCCGTGTTCGTTAGCTTCTATTGTATCGCGTTGAACTGCGTCTCATCATGGTAGGTTTCACGCCGCACATTCCAGGCACAAAGATATTTGGCAGTCCTGATCTTTTGGTGTCGTGACTGTCCCCTAATAAGAAGGTTCGTGAAACCGGATAGAGGGTATGCAAAGTGATGTGTTGGTTTACTAAACAGTTGGTTGACATTCAGGCTTCGCTTATCTGCCTTCATGTGTGATCTTAAATTCGACTCACAAGTTCATAGACTTCAAAGTTGAAGGCGCGCCCCATCTGCGTAGCGTGGTTTATTACCTCCGGCTTTGGGTCCAACCATATCATGGCATAGGTATCTATCGGTCGTTTTCTCCAACATTATTGCAAATCTGGTAATTGCAGTCTAGTCAGTAGAAAACAGTTGACTTCTTCTGCTAAAGGATGTTGTCTTTTGGCCGAAATGTGGAAGTAGGCCTATGGGCAACTCCTGCTCCGAGAGGCCCAAGTGATCTGACCCTTATGAGATTTTTCATAAATTGAATTTAAAGCGATTTTCCAAGAATAAGTTGGCGTTTTCTGATGTAAAGAATCTACTATAGGTGGTAAATTTCATCATTATTACTTACAATATCCCGCACCAAAAAAACTAAACATTGGTTATGTGTGTAATTTGTCTCCAAGCACACACAACGAATGTGCATGCGACCCTGGGGACAAGAGCTTCAACCACGGTTTACTAAGTGGTGACCATGCACGACAGACAAAGCGTATTATTTGTGGTCCTGAACACATCCACATTTACTCGCCAGTAACCTCGGTGACCTGCTAATCAAATGTAGAACCGTACCTCTATAAGTGGGGCTAATCTGTGTGCGCGAATTTTATGTGGAAGTCAACTTTTTGTTTTCCATCAGATCAATGTAAGATCTATTTATTTAAAGCCTAACGTCAGGAAAATTGTATATCCATTAATTTTCGGTTACTAGGACCCCAAGACCTGTTGCAACTTAAACGCTGTTTCAAATTAATATCGCCATGTACTCCATGAATCTCCTCTAAGATGTTATTTAACGGGCATTTATTGCCGGAGAATTTGCATGTCAACAGCACCGGCCTGCAAGTAACGTATTCATATTAAAATTATACACCTTTATACCTTGACCTTCCCTTATCTACAGCATTGAGATGATGTGCTAATCAGAAATATTGTCGTTTTTCATATGTTCCCAAATCAAAATCACTTAACTCAAACATAGAGTAGATTATATAGCCTACATGGTACTGATAGTGTTTCTGCTTGAAACGCGAAATACCGCAATTAACAACTGAGGCCAGTTTTAGAAACCTTGCTCCATGTCATACTACAAAGATTATCATTGTTATGTTTCCTTCATCACTGTTCTCGGATTTATGTGTACCATTAAATATAAAGGCAGAAATACACTTCAGTTTGAATGTTGCATCCATAATTTTCACTACGGAATGTCTCCATTCAATTCGACCACGGGATAACTAAAAAATATGCTGAAATCTAAATGTTTACGTAAAATGCACATCTGCTATGGAGACAAGTTCATTTTAAGTTTCCATTTTTTAGTTTCTTGATACGTGAAGTAGCGTGCTAGAAACGACAGTACTGGATGCTGATATGCCGATCTACGACGAAACATATGTCAAAATCTTAGGCCATCAATTCACAATGGTGGTCAAGTTAGTTCATAGCATGAATTTGGTAGGCTAACTGCTCGAACATTTTAAAGTGTCTCCGTATTTAAATATGAGCTAAAACTGTAGAAAACATTGAAAGCTGAATGGAATGTTCGGAGGATACGTTTAAAAATCAACACGTTCTTTAAGGATAGCTAGAAACATAGCCGCAGAGCAGTAGTGAATGAATGAGTTAATGGTAGAACCCAAATCGCCTAATTTGGGCTTGAGATGTTAGACAGGAAAGTAACCAACGGATAATTAAGGAGTTGGCGAATTCTAGTTAAGAGAGATTTAATAGGTTAAGCATATAATAAGTAAGACCTCAGAGTAAGAAGAAGGTACCGGATATGGCAGTAAGCCGAAAGCTCGGAGGATGAACTGACCTTACAAAATGACTTGGATCGGTTGTAAAAGTGGTGTGAAATGTGGCAACTGCAGCTCAACTTAAAAAAATGCTCAATATCCACTCACGGTCTGGTCGCAGAAAGGTGAAACCATTTGGGTATGACTACTTGATCTAAATGCACAGACTTGGGCAGGCCAACGAGCTACGGGTTATAGGTGTATGTACGGCGCCAAACCTCAAAACGTCAACTTACAGTGCCGAAAAGACAAAGAATGGTATGGGCATCCTAGGAGCGATCAGATGACCCTTCTTCTATTTTGATAAGAAGCTTTTTCGGTGCCTCTTCGGAATATTTGTTCGACCGACGTTAGAGTATTGCGTCGAGACAATGTGCCCTTGGATGAAGGAGGATTACGCGGTACTGGAGAAAGGCTAAAATAGGGTGACCAAACTAGTCAGGAGCTTAGGAGATCTAGCATATGAAGGCTGACTAGATAGGCTCCATATTTTTCCTCTCTATTACAGGCAATACAGAGGAGATATGATCATGGTGTTCAAACTCGTCAGGGAAGTAGACCATGCTCTTCAGATGGCTGATGTCTTTGAATTCGCACAGACGACATATTGCCGAGGTCATCCATATCAGACTAGAGTAGAAGTGCGGGTCAACTTCTTCTAACAATGGGTCATTAGAAACTGGAATAAACTTACCTCCTCATTTGTTCGTTTATCGAAGCGTTGACGCATTTAAAAGGACCCTTGATCTTACTTTACTTGCTGGTTGTATAGTTGGTAAACGATTTATATAATCTTTACATAAGGCTTTGAAACACATGCATGATCTGCCAGCATTAATCTGTAAATAAAGTTTTCAAAAGCTTAGCATATCTATCTAATATATGCTGAATTCTACTGAATTATATCCAGGATAATATGAAATTTACTAAGATGGATAGGACGTTTTCTTTTATTCCGATCGCAGTCTGTATGCGTAAGATAAACGTCAGCGGAGATTTTTCAGTTGAGTGCATTATTTTTCAGTTCTTGGGCCATTATTGTTCTTAATCTACGTCAGTGACTGAAGTGGCGGACTGGACAGTAATGGCGTCCTGTTTGTAAATGGTATGAATATATCCCAACCTATCAAAAGTGGTCATGCTGAACACATTTCGGAAAGAGAACTTGACCGTCTAGGTAATTGGTTCAATGAATGGTTAATTAAGTTGCACTTTGTGTTACATTGCGGTTCGAAACGCAGAAGATGAACGCGAAGGACGACCCTCACCATTACTTGGTTCATCGACGTTGCCTGTCGAATATAAACAAGAAAAAGGCGCTCTTCACAATGTGTCAGGGCTGTTAAGAGGGTGACTTGTTTTCATTTTGCCACCAAAAAGCTTTTGCGACATTGTGGCAGCTAAATCTACAAAATGTATGAAACACGCATACGCAGAGACGCAGCGAAAGTTTCCTAGTGTAGGTGTAACTTACGGTAACTAAATAACCGCACTACGCTAGAGGAAAGAAATGGAAATTTGCATAAAAGCAACCACGTACATAAACGATACGACAAACTAGATCCCCACGATCCTGGAATGCAGTAGTCAGGAGATTGACTTGCTGAAGGATGAATTTATAGCGTTGGAATCTACGCTCGTCTGTTCAAAGTTGGAGTGGTTGTAAGAAAGAACACATGTTCAAATTACCGTCGCTTGATCCTGAGCCCGGGGAAGATCACCAGAGAATGGTGTCGTTGACGGGCGAAGATAACAGCGGCCGGTGTGGTTGGAATATTATGAGAGGTGCAAAAGTGTAAGCCGAAAATGCTTAGAAGTATCAATGTGATGTGGAAAGTGGACGTGTGTCTTGCGGTCAAACCAATGTTTTGTTAATTTAAACAAAAACCTACAGGTCAGGCGAAGGGCCTACAATACCGATGAGGCAGTATTTTGGAGCACTTACTTGACTGTTATTAGTTCACACTCAGAGTATAAATTTCAAGGGATGGCAATAATGGTTAAGGAACGTTTTGATGCTATTGGAAAGCGTCCAAAGGTGAATAACACAATTTGTGAAGAACAATAATTGCTTATCGTATGAATGGATTGTTGAGCCATTTAAACATTTCTCTCGTGAATGTGGGCATATTCGAGGTGATCTCTTACATGCATACCAGTACTTGAGGAATCGGAACTGTGGCCTGCAGTTTGTTGTGTTCTTTGCATTCGCCTCACCAATTAACCTGTGTGAAAATTCCTTAGCACTCCGATGAACGTTATCCCTTCTGGAAATTCACAGCTATTCCTTATCACAGTGAGTCGTCGGTGTCAAAAAGAAGCCGCCGAAGAACATATAATGGCGAACTCAACATACGTATTGAAACGCAATCTTAAAAAACACTGTTAATGTGCAGAGGAAGGTACTTTCATAAAATATAAACGCTTTGCACGCACTCGTTCACTTGTTGGGTCTTCAAAGGCATCGTTTATTATTCTAGAAATAATAATCTTTACGGAAATGAAGCTGAATGCCTAAACTGACTGTACGCGGAAGGCAGAGTACGCCAAGGATACAAGGTAACCAGGGAGCTGCCGGGGATGTCTGTATACAAGGAGCATCACGGTGATTAATTATGCGTCGCGGACGCTCGGTGAGTCAGGCCCAAAGTACACCGGCGATCAGTTACCACGTTTATATGCAAATGTCTAAGAAAAAGGGCGAGCGATTGCTAAGGCGGAGGCAAGAAAGGACAAAGAGGAAGTCCAAACCCTGGATCCCGAAAGGCCATGCAGAGCAAAGGACAATGGCATAAAATTAAGCAGGGTGCTACCAAACAATGGGCAAACCCACTGACGTAAGGACTGCGCAAAGTTAAGTGCGACACACGTCGAAATGCAAAAACTTACTTTCAAGCAGAATTTTGCCAGTCTCGGATACTAAAATTACTAATTAGCAGGGATCATATTATGTTTAATGACAGTTCACATTTGATTTCTTCCTCGTGAGAATGTTAAGCATGTACCTTTCGGATGCCGTTTACTACAGGTACCGATAATGTAGCAAAATTTGGCAAAAAAGAGCACTGGAAAACTACAAACTAAGTGGTAAAAACACTACGCAGGTCTGGGCGCAAAACAGCATTTATTTGGATTTATAGATGCTTCATCGAAAGTATACTGAGATGTGGACCGTAAAATTCATAATGAATGTTTATGGGGATAAGTGCCAATTTTGAAACATGCACTAATTATATTTTAAACTCTAATTAAAGGTAAACAGTAAAAATCTTAGCTTGGTAAATTTTGTACCAGAGGCATCAAGCTGACAGCTATCGGATGCCATTGTGATGCATACAGGACTACTAATCAAGTTTCTTTTTAAATGTTTTTACGGATGCATATATATATATATATATA
>JAYGXS010000005.1:7885484-7908351 GCA_036362985.1 Ligula intestinalis
CACGTTTCGGTGTTTTGGCGGCCTCGATATATTGGCTGTCCAGGAGGCATTTCAGGCGTTATCTGCTTTATTGTAGGAGAAGGAGAAGGGTTGGGAGAAAAGAAGATTCCTTGTGTCCAGGTTTGCACCAGTCACACCTCTCTTGTGTGGATGATCGCGCGGTTAAGTTATAGGACTTAACGCTAAGAATACTTCAGGTAAATAACAAGAGTTCTGAACACGTGGGAAGTTTGTTTGGAGTCGTCCTGTTGGTGCTAGTAGTTAAAAAATCGATAGATTTTGGCTGATTCCTTTTCATCAGTTAACTTGCCTTGCTGTAGCGGCCGAACTGATTAGTTGTAGGAGATTAAAGGTACAATCTGGAGTGAACTGTACCATGATAGGTTAATAAGAGTCCGAGAAGGGGTCGATCTGAGAGGAGTCTGTCGGAGAGAATGAGTCCTGGGAAGAAACTTTGGACCGTAAACTCTAAGATGGCAAGGTGTTCTGAAAAAGGGAAGTAGTCTCCCATGCCTCATCAAGCAAACGAGCAAACCCTGGACCATCATATCCATCAGACACTCCGTGGGTATTCATTATGATAGGAATTCAATGGTAATAGCAGAGCAGGTTTATTAGTAAAACTGGAGTAGTATCAAAAAGGGGCGCGTAACGGAAGATGGTATAGAGAAATCTAACTGTTAACGTGTAACACAAAATAGTATCTCAGAATATGATAGGCATGCGAAAAGGGGACGCACTAGAACTATAAGGAGGTACAGATAGGCAAAATATGACGAATTACAACTCTTAAATGGAAAGTAGAAGGCGAAATAGGCTAGAGTTATCGGTATCGAAGATGGCGTTAACCGCCCGCTGAATCCTGAAAGATCAAAAAGCGCGGGGATTACCCCACCAAAACACACCTGGTTCAGTCTGGGTTTCTACACAGCCCCCTGCCTAAAAGGCAGCACTGTCCCCAGTGCTGGTGTCGACTATAGGGGAATCTACGGTAACCTTTTTGGCCACAGGGGGACCTGGTCAAAGGGGAAAATGGTGAGGGAGTCAGTGGAACACGAGGGAAGTGGTTCGTTGAAGTGTTTAAGTTTGTCGAAATGGGCTGTGAAGGGAGGGAGCGAGGGATATTCAGTGTTGCAGATGAGAAGGGTGGTAGGGAATTTTATTGCGATAATGGTAAAGGGTCGGAATATGGGTATTGGAATTTGGCACAGGTGCCGAGGAAGCGGGAGTGCTGGCGGTACATGACGATGTCTCCGATCTCGAAAGAAGTGCCAGAAAGGCGGCGGTTGAATAGGTCTTTCTGACGTTGCGCCGCTGTGCTGAGTACGTGACGTGCGATATTGTGAGACCCGCGTATCATCTCTCACAGTTGGCTGGCGTAAGAGTGAAGTGTGATGGAGTCAGGGGTAAGTAGAGGAAAACGGAGATCAGACCGGTCCACAGGAAGTGGGGTGTAAACCCAAGCGAGGAGTGGATAGATCCGCGATATGCTTGTAGACAAAGCGGGAGTTGGACATCCCATTCTCAGGGGTTTTGACCGTATGAGAAAGCAAGGAGTAGATACTGGAGAGCGTGGTTTGTGCGTTCGACGAGGCCGTAGCCCTCAGGGTGTTAGGGGTAGTGCGGGTCTTGTGGACGTCGAGAACCTCGCAGACCTCCTTAAAAGTCTGGTAGTCGAAGTTGCTGCCACAATCAGTATAAAAGGATGTAAGTGAGCCCCAACGGCTGGTCCACGTGCGAGTGACGGCGTTGGCCCTAGAAGAGGCTTTCTGGTTGTTCAGTGGGACCACTTCAACCCACTTAGTGAAATAGTCCACCATGAGGAGGACACATACGTAGCCTCTGAATGAAATTGGAAGGGGATCGATGATGTCGAGACCGACGCGCTCTCCGGGAAAGCCAGTTGTCATTGGTTGGAGTGGGGCTCAAGGAGTGGGGTAAGGGGACTTGAAAGAGGTGCAGGTAGGGCAGCTCTGACAAAAAAGCACAACGAACGTTCGGAGATGAGGCTACCAGAAACGAGAACGGACTGCAGTTTTGGTCTGGCGTTGCCCGCAGTGTCCCAGTTCCCTATGGATGTCAGAGGTGATGGGGTAAACTAAGCATCTCGGAACAACAGGGCGTAAATGATGGGACCCTGGGTCGCGAAGGAACATGACATCATTCTCGATGAGGAGGTTGGACTACTAATGAAGTAGGAGACGGGCGTTCAAGCTAGAGTCGCGCATATCTTGTTCCCGCGGTTTTGGACGGGCTTCAGCTAGATGACGGCAAAAAGTGGCGGTGTCAGGGTTTGAGCACTAGGCAGAGGACCACTCGTGGCGTGTGGGTTCAGAGACAACTAGGGCATTAACTTAGTCGTTCGGGTCAGGGTCATCGACAGCGGAAGTAGAAGGGAGACGAGGTGCTGCCGATGACGGCCAACAAGACAGAAATACGCGTATTCAGCACTCCCTTACGTTTGCTGGTAGTTATCAAAAACGTATTCGTAACTTAAATGTGTCAAGTAACAAAGTTGTTTTGTCTTAGAAAAATCTGAAGGGTCAGCGATTCGCTATACGAAGCAGCCATGGTTAGTGAATATCTAAAGCAGATTGGAGTACACCTTTATACTAATCTATATCCCAATCAACAACCGGCAGAGACGTTGGTCCGTTTGCTCAGTGGATAGGACGTACGTCTCTATCTCACTGGTCGCGGGTTCGAAACTCGAGTGATGTGGCAGTTTTTGTGGCTATAGTGGAGTTGGGTATGTACTGCCGATGACGGCCGACAAGCCAGACATACGCGTATTCAACGTTCCCTAACGTTTGCTGGTAGATATCAAAAAATATATATAAACTCTATGCACCAATCAAAAACGTCATGTTATTGACGGTAACTACAGAATCAGGTTGCTCATTATAGTGCATAAATATACAAATAAATATGCGCACACATTTTAAATCACTGTAAGTTGTCATTGTGAACTGATAAACAGACCGTAAAGGATACGCCGGGCCTCCATTATTCCACAAGGGTCGTAGTGATTGCACATTTCGCCTTTCTATCCGTCCTTGAAAGCATTTTGAAGAAAGGTTTATTTCTGCTACTCATGTCTCTGATAACGAATCCGCGACGGATATCGAAACGTCAGGCGAAAAAACATATTGTCCCAGCGATCGAGTCTTCTTCTTCTTCTTCTTCTTCTTCTCAATTGCTTCCTGGGACACAGATGCTCGCTTGTATTGGCAAACAAAACGTAGTTAGTAACAAATAATACTCTGTCCAGTCATTATGCAAAGTCCGTCTCAATAAGTGACACATGGCGGCAAAACAATAAGGAATAGCAGGAAAAGCAATGGGGTTTGCGGACGATCGGAAGATTCTGAAAGAGGATGACAGCACAAAGAGCAACTATGACTGTGCAAGCTGCCTAAGCGTGAAAATAAATGATCATACTGTTATTCTGCTGTTTAGAAGCAGCTTCACTTACCCGCATTATTATTACTGGCCCCATCAATACGCCTGACAGAAAACGCATAACTGGCAAGGACATATGGACAAGGAAGAAGGTATATCAAGCACCAGATCAATTGATTTATTGTTCTGAGCTTTCGAACTCGTACAGGAGTCAGAGACGAGAAAGCAACCAAAAAGAAGTCAATTATAGTGGCCATAGGCCAATCAACTGTCAGAAAAACCTCGGGTTGTCAGGGGGGTGGGAGGGGAAACTAGTTGTCACTGGAATCAGGGGAGGGGGCATTAAAGTGGTGTATGCTTATCAGCTGTCAGTGGTGTACGCTAACTAGCTGTCAGTGGAGCCGGGGGTCATGAAAAGCAATTAGTGCACCGCCTTGTTACCCCGTAGGTGGTCCTGGTAACCCCGCATCCTAATCCGGCCGGTTCGTTGTGGGATCCTCTTCGCTTGCCGTCCTTATGTGTGGTTTGGCTTCGTTCCGTTTCCTTCCCAAATAATGGTGCAAGACTTTGTAGGCCGCTGGCAGCTCTTGATGCCTGTTGATCGGGTAAGCATCCGAGTGCCATGCCTCGAGAGTCAGCCTTTCGGCCTTCGAGGTTCCTCGGCCTAGGATGGTCGCTCCTTTGAGATCAAACTTATGGTCAGTCTCTGCAATGTGTGCTGCCAGTTGTGACTTTGGGTCCAGTCTCTGGGCCACTCGTTTGTGCTTTTGTAGGTGGGTTTGCAATTTGCGGCCTGTTTCTCCAACATAATTGCAGTCACCCTCATTGCAAAGTATCTTGTAGACGTAAGCAGAGGTTTCTGTAGGGGGCAGTCGGTCTTTAGTTTGCATCGCCTGGCGGCGTATTGTCGCTTGAGGTCGATGGGCTATGCCTACGCCACCAGGTTTTAACAGTCGTCAGACTACTTCGGAGACGTCTTTAATGTAAGGAATGGCCCTCCAGACATCAGGTTGCCTTTGTTCTGGCCGTCATCTGTTCACTCGGCGTCTGCATTTGTTTGATACAGGCATTTGGGTAGCCATTAGCTTGGAAGAGTTTCTGAAGATATTGTTGTTCAGCTCCTCTGGCGGCTTGTGTGCTGCAGTGTGTTTGAACTCTTGGGGAAAAGAGTACGAACACAGCTACGTTTGTGGCATATAGGGTGATGACTGTTGAAATGTAGTACTTAATTTGTGTAAGTGGCCTTTATGAATACTGTAGTTTCCAGTAGTCCAGTCGAGCACCGGCTTACCAGGACATCGAGGAAGGGTAGTTGGTCATTTCTTTCCCCCTCCATTGTGAATTTGATATTTGGAGACATGCGACGCAATCACATTTTCTTATATTAAGGGTAAAAACGGACAGTGACATACGACCTAATCTTTGTGCATACCAATCAGGCGGTGCCAAACAACTGCAAACTAACACTACGCCAATACCTGTTGTAGAAGGAAAACCATAGTTACGGGTGTACAAAGAACTTAAGGCCGGGAGCTCATGAACAATGAGCAGAATATTTCAGGGCCTGCACATATCATGTCGCCCAAGACAGCTGATAAAAAAGCTAACTCCCCTCTCCCCAGATCAGCGCTGGTTCTGGAACGGAAACAACGTCCTATCCTACATTAGGAGAGCAACCACCCTGTTGCTCACAAACGAAGACTTGTACCACCCAAAAAACATTGTTCTAGCCCCGTACCTTATAAAGCCAAACACAATTATCTGTCCAAACTGTTTTTAAAAAAATGCTTACTCCAGAGACATCGTACTTCGATGCATGAGATGATAACAAGTGAAACAAGAAGAAAGGGAACTAGATTGTCCAGGCCAGGCGTTCAATCCAAGAAGTTGGCGAACACTTCCATAAGATAAGAATGTTTCTGAACTCTGCGAAATCAGCTAGTACATTCTAAGTGTAAGGCCGTCCATTTGGACAGAAAAAAGGGGGTTATGACTTTGTAGAAAACTAGATTGCAAGCAACTTGTACCGAAGCTCTGTCCATTCACATTTTTCACGATAGATAGGAGGTATCGCATTCACCATTTACACTTGGTTCCTTCAATATAACTCCGTTGGGTAGGAATTCCTAGTGGGGCCGCCTGGAGAATGTGTGAAGCGCGCCCCTTAGGTTAACGGGCACCTGATTTTAGAGGAGAGGACGGGCGGGGCATGTCAGTGAACAAAGTAGATCGCAAAATTTCTGCGTAATAAGAAAGTTTCGAGGACAAGTTGGGTCGCGTACTCAAACCCTGGGAGAAGACACTGAAATGATCTTTAATATCATTGCTAACCCCCCGCCCGACCAACGGAGAAAGCACGTATTAAGGAGAGTGTACCCAAACCTCGGTTGAGGTCATTGAGGAACATCTTCTGGTGGAACAACTTACACCAACTAGAAAAAACGTTAACGCAGTAAAAATACGGGAAGATTTGGGAAATTACCCTACATAAAATAAGTAAGTAAGCGGTTATACCCATGGCTAGTTAAAAATTCTTATTTCACTTAGTATACTGGCTGAGGCAGCAATGGTGTGTATTGACCTTCAAGGGACCACTATGCAGTTCAATGCCATCATCGAATCCCTGCTGGACCGGCAAATGACGTGTAGAAAACTGCAAGTGTATGAGCAATTCAACCTACTTAAACAGTTAAGTAGGTAGCTATAATAAATAAAGGTCCTGGAAGACTCCTCTTGGAAACCCTACCCACCGTTGACTGGAAGCCAAGTGTTGGTTGGGGTGAACAAATTAGTGATAAAAACATTCCTTTATTGATATTAATCAGCCGCCGATAAAAGCAGTTGAAGTTTATCTCCATATACGACGCACATGCCTACTGTGCGCCTGCACCCAATGGAATTAAAGCGAATGATTGGCAAGCGTATGCTTCCGGTCATTTACCGTCAGGTCAATATGTAGATTGGACGACATAACCGGGGAGTAACATCCGGCATTTATTTGTGGATGCAACTCCCCTACGACTCTTCAAAAAATACTCGGATAAGCGTATGTGTCGTCTATTGTGATTCCACAGGTGGAAGTTGAACTGACAGCAGATTTGTGGGAGCCTGCCGCTGTTGACTCATGATGCCTGTCTTTGTTCGCCACGAACTTGGCAACCGCTGTTCTTACGCTCCCGTCTTCTCGCCACAGCAAGCCTTGCACACGCGCCAGCCAATCGATGACCGCCTATCCACCTGGTCGCTGTAACTTCACACTAGGCCACACAACCAGAAAGGCGGACTCACTCGGCCTCTCGCTCCGGTGCGTGGCGGACGCGAGGCTGCGGCGCTCTCTCTCTCTCTCTCGGTCCTCATGGTTGAAATCCACCCCAGGCCGAGTCAATCCTTCTGTTATCTCTTCTCCTACTTATTCTGTACAGAATTGAATCTCCTTCTACCTTGGCTTCTATGACTTCTATCTTCTTCTAAGGAACCGGGCTTGGAAGATCGCAGTAGTTAGGGTTAAACCGGCGTAGCCTTAACAACAATTCCTTTGAGATAGAGTCACTCCAAACAAGTGTTATTTGCAAGACCAATGCTACTCACAGTTAGAAAATACTACATTGCAAGTGAAAATTTACACGCATGCGTGTACAAGCGAAAAATATGCCGCAAATTGCGCGTTTCACCGTAAAATCTACTTGAATTCCGTTGAAGCTCGCAAAGCGTTTACCCAACGGACCCGTCATATTTCAATGTATACATTATAACCTAAGAACTGAATTATTTTAACAACAAATACACAAAGAGCTGCACGGAAAGTCAATGCTATAATATTATATAACTGACAACATTGTACGAAAATAAGATAAAGGAACAAAATTAGGGAAATTGATCGATGTATCTTATAGTAATATTGTGTTGGATGCCCGTTAACGTTTTGGACAGCATACGTTAGGGAGGGCATAGAGAAAACAATATTGTCAATAATTGGACACAATTCCCCAGCCATACTGTATACGACGCACATGTAGTAACTTATTGGCGATTTAAAGAAATTATATATTTTCATAATTATAATCAACTAAATAATCAAAAATAAGACAAGTAACATGCGACTGATATTACATGCAGTGCCGCAGTCCATCCTGCATATATTATTAGTCGACTAGAGTAAAAAGGGGACACCGGGGTGGTTTTTTTCTGGATTATTAGCCATCATCAACTAGCCATACACAACCTGAAGGTTTGCAGTACCTAGGGGGCGCGAGCGCACTTAAAAATCGGTTACGTAACTCACTTGTCCCTTGTCGTCCTGCAGGCTGCTCTCAAGCCCCGACAATAGTGGTCTAATTAGTAACATATTAAAGGCAAACATATATAAGTGACAAAGCCATAGGAGACTGAAAGGAGAGTGTCACAACAACTTAACATTGTGGGAATCCCCTCAAACCCCGAGGTACCTTATGCCATCTAAATAGATGCAGCCGTTTGTTTTCACATTAAGTTCTGGATGCCTGGAGGGGACTGCCAGAGAATTTCATGCTTGCAACCTAGACAAGCACACTGAAACGCAATCCCGATGCATATTCAGTTCGCAGACACCGTTCCTATGCACAGCAAAACACAGTAAGAACATACTAAAGCTTCACTTACACATCCAAATAAAATTCATACCTGCTACAGCTACTTTCATTTTATTTTTCTACACGCTATCACATTGGTGGTAAATATCCGTTGCATATTTGGAGTTCCACTTGAGTTTTGTTGCGCTTGTGGTTGAAAAATTAACCTGAATTCGAACGCAGAGACTCTAAAACTGTGAATTTTATTGCAGATTCAGACACATGAAGCGCTTGCAAATTAGCAGGACCCACATTTTCATTCGTTATTACGATCATCATCTCTTTCCACGGCATTTTGCTATGGAGTTCAGATTGCAGCTTCACGAAACTAGGTTTTCCAAAATATTACTCGGAATCCATAGGTAGTGTACAATTTCTCAGGTGCGCGTACGTTTCCATATATATGCGCAAAAATACTGAAGGCTTTCTATAAACGCTTGACTGAAAACGCTTTACTGCGGATTTTTCTCCTTGAGCACTTTAAATTCGGCAAGTTTTTCGTAAAATGTGACTACTACCCTTGCATCTTATAAATTGAGCATCACAATTTAGAAAAGGGGCTCTTGGCAAAAGCAGTAGTATTTTCTGTATATTATCGTAAAATCACATAAAACTGACTAAATACGCCTGATTTAAAAACCCGTACGGTGGTTTTTCTCCGCAAAAATTTTGAATTTGGCAATACGGTCTTAGCATTTGCCAAACAGTATTTTCCACCAAAAGCACTGTTTAGCGTACTGTATATATCAATCATCAGAAATAAATGAAGGGGCTTCTTTTCTATTCAATCGTCTTTGTTTCTGCCAATGTTGACGACGCCAGCTGTAGTGAAGTTACATGATTCCATCAGCGAACGCACGTAATTTGTTAGCTTCTAATTGATGTGAAGCATCACTGTACTCTGAGTAAAAACCTCCGCGATTGCGTCATCACATGGCTATCTATATACGCCAAACCATGAAATCACAATCTCCTACAAAATTGATCGATGCGTGTTCTTAAGCTGATAGGCAGGTTTTTACTCCGACTCATGCTTAATGGCTACCACGTGCGATTGGTGTCGAGCACGTGTTCAGTGAACGCGAATGTTTTTTTCTTAAGGATATATCAGAATTCAATTAGGTTGGAATTACAATAAGAAGGGAAATATTTAATTGTTTCACCGAAAATTTCAGAACTCTACTGTTAAGTAGTCAATGGTAAGTATACATGAAGTCTGTTGCAAATTTCAATTATTTCTCTACCATACTTTACATTACCTCTATGCCTTCCTGCATTTATCCAAAAAAGCGTTTGAAAACAACAATTGCTTACTTGGCTATTTAGCTATGTATTAGTAAGTGGTCATAGCGTTATCAGGAATATATACCTTAGAGAACATTTTTTCATTATTTTCAAGCACTAAAAACACAAAATTTGGCTATTTAGCTGAATGACAGGGCTTGACCAGGCAGGCAACCAAATGGATTAAATTGCTCATTTAAGGGCCACTGGCGTTGAAAAGATTACGCATATGCGATGAAGATGCTGCGCAGATATTTTAACTTAATCCGGAGTAATTCCGTCAGATATTGCTGACCTGTGTCGTCTATTAGTGACTGCCTCCGTAGGTAGCAGTATATAAGTCCGGTTAGATGAAACAAATACCTTTTTATAACTCGTCCCTTAAGCACATGAAAAGGAAATAAAAACACAAGGTCCACAATAATACGTTAGATTCCCGAATGCTGGTATGGTGAAGACCGAGCGGCACCTTTGCCAATCCTTCTGGCCAAGGACGCTGTTGACGATTTTGGTGATATGCAGGAACCGGCTTTGTGAACTAACGGAACAAACGAAACGACCGGAACGCTCCTACGCTTCGAGACAAAGATTTAAAGCGCATCAGTGAGTATCTTGTGGAAGAAAGGAAAGGACAAAAATAATCAAGTTTGCATTTTTGTCCCCCCCCCCGAAAGCGAGGCACTACAGACACTAAAGGCCTACAAACACATTGTCATACTACCAGCCGACAAAGGGCGATCGACGGTCATTCTAAACAAGGAAGACTACGTCAACAAAGCCGAGACCCTTTTAGGCGATAGGACTGCCTACGTACCTCGGGAACGTGACGCAATGAAGACGCTAATAAACAGGATTAACAAGGATCTGACGACCCTTCGGAAGTCAAAAACCATAACAGAGTTTGACTGGCAAAATATAAAACTGAAGGATGCCGCGCTCCCAAGATTCTATGGCCTCCCAAGGTTAACAGAGCAGGAATCCCCCTACGACCGATCGTTTCCCTCAGAGGCACCCCAACATTTGGTCTTGCCAAGTGGTTGTTTGAACGTCTCAAATATCTAACCCAGGGCTCTGCAACGACCATCAGCTCAGCTAAACAATTCATCCAAAAGCTACAGGGTATCCAACTAACATCTGACGAAGTGATGGTATCTTTTGATGTGACCTCAATTTTCACCTTTATACCGCAACATCTTGCGGTTGAGACCATCCAAACCTTGTTGGAAGAGAAGTACAACGAGAGGGATGCGTAGCTCAAAATAGATTATCTTATTGAACTCCTGAAACACTGTTTGAGCACATTTTTCAGCTTCAGTGGAGTGGTGTATAAACAAGTAAAAGGTACACCAATGGGGTTGGCATTATCTGGCCTGATCACCGAAGTGGTACAACAACGGCTGGAGGCACTGGCTTTCGAACATAATGGACCACGATTGTGGGTTCGATATGTTGATGACACGTTTGCCATCATTCATCGATACAAGATTGGTGATTTCGCAGAGAATCTGAACTCGATCTTCCCCAAAATCCAGTTCACGATGGAGGCAGAAAAAGATAGCCAGTTGCCGTTCATCGACGTGCTGGTGTGCAGAAAAGACGGTGGGGAACTCAAAACAACAGTTTACAGGAAGGCGACGAATACTTCTCGCATCCTGAGTTACCTCAGCAACCATCCTGTCTCGCACAAGCATAGCTGCGTGCGAACGCTCTATCGTCTTGTAGAAACTCACTGCAGCGAACCAGCCGACAAGAAGGCCGAGGTCCAGTCTCTCAAGAAACTCTTCACAATGAATGGCTATCTTGGCGCCTTCGTCGAAAAATGTAGGCGAGGAGCCAAACGACGAAAACCAACAGGACAACCAGAACCGACACGCTGGTGAGCAATACCGAATATTGCTGTTGTTTCTGAAGAAGTCGCTCGACTGGTGTGTACTCAACCGAATCTCTTCGAGAACTGGACTGTGGGAGAAATATTTTTGCCGAAGATGTCAAGCGCTGGCAAGTCGTTAATGGCGCCAGCGACCGATAGGTTTTACAAAAAGCATGTTAAGACTGGAGATGTGTTCCAAGGGAGGACAAGCACATTTCAATGTGCAAATATGTGCCGTACTCCACTAGCATCCAGCAAACTGCACTTTACCTGACAGAATGAAAACAGGTTACCTTAAGCATATTCAAATTACCGTAGGATATTCGCAGAAAGACCATGTTATTTGGATAACAGGAAATCTAGAGCGATGGCTGTCGTGTGTCATGTCTGCAAACAAACGCATAAGAGTTCGGCATGCTTTCAAAAAGTATTTAGTTTTCGACAAATATCTCTTTGGAAATGTGAACTGTACCTTTGTTCTTCCCAATTTAAAATATGGTATATGCACACGACAGACATGTTTCGTGAAACCACCGTCGTGCATCCTAGTGCTAAAAGCCACGGTAGGTATTAAAGCCATTTGATTAAATTTAAATTTACATGCTAATACAAGGCTGTGAGTAAGATCTGTGCTTTAGGAACATATTTCCGTAGCAAAAGTAGCTTCACCTCCGTGGACACCTAATGATGCAGAACATCACCATTACTTACGCAATTCACCATAGAAAAGCTGAAACACCTCGCAAAATTAATCCAGGAAGAGGGAGCCTTATAGGTATTTACCGGATGTACCCGACAAAAGAGACTCATGATCCCTTCACTGAATCTCCTGTCAATAGTTTTTTTTTGTGAAAAGAGCACGAATTTGAAGATGAGGAAAGAAAATTTGAATTTATTGGATTCATAACAGTTTGAGAGAGCTCTTCAGCTGACACTTTCTATATGAGTAGCGAATGAGAAATACAAAGTTAGATTCGAACAGAAAGGTTAATAAGGTAACAGGTCATCGTCACGAAGATAACTTAGTAAAGTAAGCAAGATAAAACAGAGCAAAAAGGCGTTAAAGCGAAAAAGGTGGGCAGGGGTCTGTTTAAATCAGGGAGCCGGATGTAACTTAGGCAAGGAAAGGCTAACCACGTTCTCCAACTGTTCACGTAGGTCAGGTGTTAACCATCGTGTATAGGCTGCCTCCAGTTAGCGCAACGCAGGAGTTGTTCGTGCAGGAACAAGCACTCGGAAAGAAGTATTAGGGTCCACAGAATGACCAGTAGTTAGCAGGTTTTCCTTCCTGTTTCATTAGCAAAATATATGAGTACTCCTTAGTTCTGCATGCCAACTGCTGTCGCGTTCGTCCTATGTACTTGCATCCACAAACGCAATTGTAATTGGCGTGCAATGATTGGACATTCTTCGTACAAGGAATTGATATGGGCTTTGTTGGAGTACAAAATATGAGTTCTGCAGCATAGTTGTTTCTTTTAATGGTGTTAAGTAGGCGTTCCTTGATGGTACTCAAAATGTTATCGCCCTTAAGGGTCACGGATGTGAAAAGAGGACTTTAAGGAGCAAGAACTTTAGCCATTTTGTTTTTCCTTCGACCACTCGAAAACTCAAAGTAAGCCGAAGGATTATTTTCTGAAATGAACAGTTTTCATTCCAAGATTTAATAAACTGGGGAAAAGGAAAGAGGGAGCAATTTTACCTTCCTCCACGTTTCATTGTTAAGACAGACAGATGGCTCCATAATACGATCCGTCTTCCACAAAAATACTTGCAGAGGCCAGCATTTGCATTATCTGTGTTTCTTACCATTAACTGGAAACGCAACATGGTGAATACTCGTTTGCAGACGACGAGAAAACTCTGCTCTAGATATATGTAGCGGTTCTGCAGTCCACCTCCTCCTAACGCAAGACGCTAAAGTCGTGGGTTCGCAGTCACATTGTTGATCGCCCAGTTACGCTCGACAAAGCGTGGTGGCCCATGTCAACATGCGAGGGGCAGCTTTTGCACTCACGCAATTGGAGCACTCACACGCACTCCAGACTGGCCGAGCCAATCATCGCTCTTAGGCTAACACACACAAAGTCGGCTCTGGGCTGTTGTGGCAATTTCCGCGCAGATAAACGCTCGGGATTCCGCCCGTCATTATGCGGACGCAGGCAGCAGCGTTGGCTACTGTGAGGACCCCATGCTCAACAGCACCCTCATAGTCGTACGCCATGCCAGACCGAGTGGCAGCTTCTACCAAAGTCCTCTGTACAGAATACATTTTTCCTAACAATTTGGCTTCCCCAACTCGTCTCTTAATTCCGAAAGTGCCGGGCTTGATGATCACAGTTGTCAGGGCTTAATTTAATAAACCATCTGCGAAAGACACATTGGATACAGAAAAAGCAGTCTCAAAAATACCTTTCTGAACTAGGGATAACCAGTTCAATTTATGGACAAGTATAGTAAGCATTACTTTCTAAAATGGAGGAACTGATTGTTTAGGAAAAGCCTCTTTTCTATACCTGCCCTTTAAGAACGACAACATTTTAAACACCGTCGAGAAACGTCCATTTAACGCCAATGAAACAATACACTATGCTGCTGAAGTCATATCCTTCAAAGTAACTAAGCCGTCACCATTTCTTCATGCGCAGCATGCCTTCCCATTGCACGCCACTTCCAATGGTGTTTGCGTAAGAAGTACAAAGGGTAAATGCAACGGCAATTGGCATAAAGTGTCAAGGAGCACTTGCCTATTTGGCTACTGAAACCGGAAGAAAAAAAACGGCTCCATCTTCCGTTACAGAACAATTGCTAGATATGGGTCATTCTGTGGACCCTCAACATTTTTTCCGAGTACTTTTTTGTGCATAAACAACTCGTAACTTTTGCTACCTGAATGCAGCCTATATACGGTAGTCAAAGTCTGACCTACGTCAAGATTTTGAGCAAGTGGTTAGCTTAACTTTGCTATAGTTCATCCGGCTCCCTGATTTACACACCCCCTGCCCAATTATTCACCTAACCACTATTTTTTCCTCTGTTTTTCCTTCCACCTTGTTCTAACTACATTACTTTACTAATTAGCCTTCGTGGCAATGACTTATTGCATTACGGACCTTTACTTTCGAATTTATTTTTGTATATTCTCATTCGCTAGTTATGTTAAGCAATAAGAGGTGTCAGCTAGAGAGCTCTCTAGAAATGTAATGGATCCAATAAATTCTAAAATTTTTTGCCATTTTTTAATATGCACCTGAGAGAAGTCATTTTTAAAACAGCATTTCTCAGAGTTTTTCGTAAATTAGTTAAAACGCGACAAGTTTTTATTGCAGGGATCAACTATCTGTGACGCAGACCTACATGCTACGATGGGCACTAACACTCATATCAAATAAACAGCTTTACAAAAGCGATGATTCCGTCCCGTGTAAGGACAGTGCATGTACTCATTACAGTTTACTGAAGCGTGGACATTGGTGTGCACATTACAGCCCATTAGATCCTTAATGCAATTAAGTTGAATTCAATAGGTGCTTTTCGGGCATCTTTGTGACCAGGCCGTCCATAATGATACAGCACCTAAATGACTTTATCTTAAGTACAACGATAATATATAAAATGTCCACAGGCTTCGCACGGAGACAAGGGAAGAGTTTTCCGCTAACAGCCACACACAGCCTGTCCTGCATGAACAGTGCGTCCCCTTCTTGGTTGTATGAACATTAAACAGCTTTTAAACGAACAAGCCAATTGCCGAAACAGGTATCAACAATGATACAGCAATCAAAATGTTATTTTGGGGGTGGCAAAAGTGTGGTTTCCTCTGAGAAAGGGAAACTCCGCGAAATTTTTCCTTAGGTGCCTATTGGCTGTGTTGGGAAGGAGAGATATACTTGTGCTGTTTCCTGGGTCTCTAAAAGGACGCAAGCATCGGTTCCCTGAACGGAACCACCAAAATAAATCTCAGGTGGCGTTCTTGCAGCGGTTTTGACAAAACCGACACGCACAAATCACCCGGTGTTTGCCTGATACCTAGTTTGGAGGATCAAACGTCGAGTAATGGAAAAGTGTGCGCAGCAGTTACTACATTCACGGCAAATTCACTGCAAAGATTTATTTGCAGTGACCTCGTTTATTTGAATATCATATTGGTAAAAAATTCACTAATAAACCTTATGCCAAGCGTCGCGAGCTATGGTGTGCACCCCGGGATCAATACAAATTTGTTTACTGCGAAAGCTACACAGACCGTTCTTCCCTTTTTTGTCTTTTTCGATCACATTAACGTCAGATGAATTAGCAACGCATATTACTATTCCATATTTTGTCTCTTTTCCGGTAATTTTCAAGTACGTTGAACGGCACTCGATCGCATAGCGCAAAATTGATAAACAGTCTATACCACAATTGGGTCAATTGTATTATTCAAATCAGCCACCCTCCCGTAATACAACACAACGTCTGGTTGTCATTCCAGTAAAATTATCGATGATAACTAAGGAATTGCAGCTCAGGGATCCTCCTTAATGTATCAGTATTGTTAGATTCCATACTGTCAATAAGCTATGTAGGTACATTGACCAAATGGCGGTTAAATTCACGGTTCCCTTTTAGCCTCGTGGCTCAGTTTGTGAAGCTTTGGCAGTACTCATTTAAACACTTAGTTTACGAGTCCGCAATGCTTTCATAGATTTGGGTCTGTTTTCTTATTGAAATCTGCCCACTTCTTTTTCTTGAAAATAGAAACATCCAAATAATGAAGACACATGTCCTTTTATTATATCGACGTTGATTGCAAATTTTTTCTTCATAGAAAAAAATTGGTCAAATCTCCCTCGGCAAATAGACTTTGAAGACAACATGGTAAACTGGTTGCAGTTGGGTTGTGGACAAGAAGCTTGTTCTTTATATACACACTCGTGTCCTTGGCTGGGTCATATAACCAGGTCTTAAATAAGAATTTTTAAAAATAACCTTCGTCTAAATATTTTTTTTGAATTAAAGCTTTAATAATCTGTTTTTAACCCCTGCATCCATAAAATAAAATGTGTGAACAAAATGGACTCCTGTGCCGGTGAATTTCGAAATGAGTGAAAGACATAACTACGTTTACAAAGACTTGTCACATACGCATTCAGTAATTTACGCATTATAACATTAAACGTTTAAAATATATGAAAAATGCATAATCTCTTGTTAATAGTATTCGCAAACAGCTCGGAAAAGTAATCGTAAAATCAAAGATAAATTTCGTAGACACGTCATATTTTGGTAGGTAGACCGGCACATATCGATGCGTAGGCCAAGGTTATGGAGCCTTGACCTTTTGTTTTCTCGAAACATTGCCGGATTTAAGAAAATATACAATCGCCAGAATGTTAGTCACTGCCGTGTTTCTGTGCACGTCTGTACTTTTTCCAATCTACAGCATTCTCTCTGCCGACCACTTAGCGTGCTTTACATAATATGCCTTCCCAAATGTGAAAATATATGATGCGTTTTGGCTGTGTAATTAAATTAAATTCAGCATAGGGGTGGAAGTGTATGACCCCGCATAATTCTTCAAGCCAGGATTCCATTAGATGGATGATTACTCGTCAGTATGGTGAACTCGACTTACAAAAGCAGCTTGGTACTTAATGCTCCGCTAAAACAAATGGTTGCACATAGGAAAAGTAATTGTCTTGACATGCCCAACATTTATATTTCTTTTAAATGCAAGATTTTACTTTTTTACCACAAGATTTAAAATTACTGATAAACCCCATCACTTAAGTGCTCCACAGGCAGTAAACGACAATAAACCCAGTTTCTAGCGAATAAATTTTGACAGTGTACTTTGTTCGATTGTCAGGCAGCTCAAGCGTTGCTTATAATGCAAGGCCTACAGTTGTTTTCGTGGTATTTATCTCGATCCCCGTTCACTGCAATTTGATGTGGAGTTCAGAGGGCAGCTTCACTAAGTTAAATTTTCCAGGATCGAACTCGGATTCCGTATTGAGAAGTTCTCCCGTACGAATTGTTTCCCATCTACTATCGCACAAGTACTTAAAGCTTTTTATAAACGTTTAAGTCGAAACGATTTAGTGTGGATTTCTCTTCGCGAGCACTTAGAAATGGAAGAATTGGTCGTAAAATTCGACAAAGTGGATTTTCCTTTACCATTGCTTAAGGTTTATTATAATTTAACCAACATAATTATTTAACGGGATCTTCAGTAGAAAACTGTAATTTGTCAATACAAGCGAACATCCGTGTCCCAGGAAGCAATTCAGAAGAAGACTCAATCGCTGGGACAATATGTTGATTTGCCTGACGTTTTTATATCCGTCGTGGATTCTTCATCAGAGACATATGTAGCAGAAACAGGTTAAGCATGCACAAAAGGTTGCAGTATTTATAGGAAAAAGACAATACTGCAAGTATACAGCGACAATTAACGTTTATTGTCGTCTTGTGCGTGGATTATTTCTATCTTGCGAAGACATAAAAATAGCTATAAATTAGAGCAAAAAATTTAAAGAAAACATTTCCCTTATATAAAAGAACTTTTTATAATCCACAGTTTTGTACAGGTTATCCTAAATGGATACACATTAAGTTAATATCAACCTTTGGACGCTGATATAATTTCCTGCTTCTTCAGTATCCTCACATGTTCATCCATCAAATAATTTTCTATTGGACGTTTCTATCAAAACCATTAAAATAAGAGATACGTCAAGGAAATTAATCGAAATATAAGTTTTCTTCTTAATTAAGAGGGCAGTTTGAATCATAATTATCAATACTTCAAAATAGAAACTCATATTATTGAGTATAAAGAACGTTTGCAGTATAATTCGAATATTGTTAGGTCTTAGATATATAAACAAACTTTCTAAAATACTTTACCTTAGTAAAATACGTTAAGTGGGTATTAAGCTGACAAATTTTTGTTAATATTTTATTCTCGTAAAGTAATGTGAAAACAAACTTCGAGACTTTGAATCAATGTGAAATTTAAAAACTTAATTTGAGTGGGAATAAAATAACTTAATTTTGCCTTTTAAATGGATTTTTTCTCATCAAAGTGGATTTTTTTGTGGATCTGTAATAACCTTGTGAATGCAAAAAATACACCCCATATCTACAAAAAGATGTTACCAGAATTATTTGACTTCTGTCTCTTTCGTTTCTTAATATAACATGGGTGGAATGCATATTTTGATATAAAGTAGAGTAGTCGGCAAAGACCACGCAACTGGTCTGGTTTGTTTCTAAATAGCGCAAAAATGGAACGTAAAATACACATAGACTATATTTCTACACGACGTACATTCAATCAGGCCTTCTTTGTCTTAAATTGTCATTTATGCATTGGAAATTTTGCATTTGCCCAAAGAAACTTGCATGTTATTTGTGCATTAAATCAAACAACTCTCTGTTACTACATTTTGTGCAAAAAACTTCAGAGGATAGCAAAACATAATTTTAATATACAAAGATCCAATGTTACAGCAAATAAATGTGATTCCCTTAATTTGGCTTCATTTGAATCTGGACAATTTTCGACAAGATTTTCCAGTTCGATAAAGGTTATCTTTTATACCTTTTATACTTATTTTGGAGTTCCTTCATAGTATAATTAACCTTGAAGATCAGTTTGGTTCTCTCTTTCGCAATAGCAAAGGGAATTCCTTTGAAATGTGACTGCTCCCAATTTCCCCAAAATTAATGGCAATGTATCTTAATAAACCTAACTAAAATGACGATTCAACTAACTAAATGCTTTCGCAAAATGCATTAATCATAATTAATCAAAATAGTGTGTCTAAATATGCGCCAAAGTACCAAGGCAACTGTCATCATGAAGGGTGCATGGTCTTTTGCGACTGCTGTATATTTCTTCATTACTGACATTTAATTAGGTCTTTTTTAGCTCGCATTCATGGTAACACATATAGACACTTTGATTTTCCGCCATTTAGGCGGTTCATTAATGCGAAATGCGATTATGTTTTTGTAACTGTAAACATATTTTCAGGTTAGCTAAGCATCTTTTTAAAAATATAAGTCGCTCCTTGTTTCTGAAAATAAATGTGATTCTTTCTACTTATCTTCATTTTAATCTGAGCAACATTTTTTTCAGTTCTGGATGGAATATGTTTTGGACTTTCCTTACTTATGGTGGAGGTCCTCCATAGCTTATGCGCATTACTAGAACAGGTGGTTCTGTCATACGTAATACGAAACACTTTTGATATGAGACTACCCTTAGTTTCGCAAAAAGTGTCTATTTCTCTTAACAAACATAAGTAAAATGGTGAATTTCCTAAATGAAAGGCTTTTCCAGAATTAAATCCACCCAATGAATCAACATAATGTGACCAAATATATGCTCCACTACCAAGTCAAATGTCGCGATTAAAGTTACATTATGTTTAGTCACTAATGTACTTTATTAATGGTCACAAACCTTTAGTGGGGTAAAAAAAGGTGATGCAGTGATTTTGGTTACACAAAATTGCACATATTTGACAAAAAGGCATCCTGTTAACTGAATGCTTGCGCTTCTAATGGAGGACACCGCGACGTCGTGCAACTGCATACTTTATATACTCCCTCACTAAGGTAACATATTTGATTCCGGATGGTGTTTATTGGTATTCTTTTCAAACCTAACACACACAGGGAAAGATTCTGTTTCCGAAAAATTCAAAATTATTGTGTAGTTCCAAGCTGGATCTGCTTTGTTTCGAGAGACTGAAAAAGAATACTGTTTCCAAAATAGGAAGGTCGTTTAAGAATAAAGGCTTTACACAAAATAAAAGAAATGTATTACCAACTGGAATTGCGAACATAGCACTATAAAACTAAGGTCGCCTACTGTAGTCACTTATCAGTAAAAAAACATTTCGGTATACTTAATAAGCGGCTCTTTCTTCCCCACAACACTCCACATCACAAAATGCAGCCGACTTGATTTGTCGTCTGTTGGCTGAACAGGGTTGACAAGGACAAGAGTCTTTACTGTTGCTTAACGTTTTTTATCCATCAGCCGCTGAATGTGTGTTGTTCGGAGACTTTTAAAGGAGCGAGCACTAAGCAAATCAAGGAAAAGCGCACTATTCCACGAAATCAGTAAAAACAATAAATGGTGTCCCACAAATGCACGCACAGTTTAAATGTTTGCAAACTTGGTGTTTATGATAGTTTTATTATTTCTGAAATTTAAGCGAACTCTACAAGCATGATTTTATGTTTTTTAGCTGAATCTACTCAAGCTGACGTCCATTTTGATCCAGATACCGTTTGCTACACACCATAAAACAGTATCCTCGCAGTTGGTGGCAGTCATTTTTAATGTCTTCTCTCAGTGTAGCGACTGTTGGAGAAATTTGGATTCGGTAAGTGTTACGCCAACTGTGGCCAGCAACATTTTCTTATATAACTATTATGTAGGGTCAATCATAACTGCAGCATCATCATAAATTAAAGGGGCTTTCGCCAAATAAAGAAAAAAAATTATGTTCCTTTCTATTAAGCCGTTGCCATTTTGCCAATTTTAACGATGCCAGTTTTAGTATGATGAGATTTAACATGACGAAATGCAGCCATGTTTATGCTACCGATTGATGTTAACCACAATCGTATCCTGAGGGAAACTTACGCGATCTCATCATCACATGACTATGCAACGTGTACATCTATCCGTCAAACTGTGTAACCGTGGTCTTCTACAACACTAATCGATGTTTGTGCTTAAGCTGCTGGAAAGGATTTGCACCCGATTTAGCCTGAGTCACTACAGCCTAAGATTGCTGGCAAGCACGTCCTCAGAGAATGTGACATCTGTGCTTCATTTCTAAGAGACATTTTTCTGATGCAAACCAATTTGGGCACGGGCGTTTTATGGGCAATCTAAGCACCTATAAATTAACAGACTTATAAGAAATGTGTTACATATGTTTATGATGTTCATTCAATCACGACGCCAGGCGATTCCGAATAACACTGCAGGCATTATTTAGTTGTAGATTTAATACGAGCAGTTGGTGGATGTTTCATAATGAAGAACGTCTGCATGTGAATCCTAATAGATAAAGCCTATCTAATGCAAAATGCCAGGGTTTGAGGAGGCTTGATGCTAACTCGAAAACTGACACTAATGGTTTCATAAAACAGTTTTAATAATAATCAGTTACATTAAGCAAATCTTAAAAAATAAATGTAATAAGGTAAATGCTACTAAGTAAAGTTGGCAAACATTTTTTCAGCAAATCATCATCAGGCCAGGACATTTGCAGGGTAATTAAAAATTTGTACAGTTGGACTGGGTTAAATGGTGTGGTCTAATATAAATTCATAATTTACGCATTGCCTGCATAACGAGGTCAGTTTGTAGATGTTCTTGAGTTGAGGGAGGGGGGAAGGAGGGAATTGGGCTAGGTTGTGGGAGTTGATCAGTGGGCAGATGCATGGAGGGATAATTGCTGTTATTTGCGCGCAGTGAACGACTGTCACTAGGAGGTGGGGCAAAACGCGATCGCCATCTGGCGTCGGGGTCGGCCACGGAATCGCAAGGTTTTCTGTCAGCTTCTTCTGACAACACAGCACCGGATTCGCTAGCCGTATAGCCACTGCTACATCTGTCGGAGGCACTCGGAATTATATATCTTAACGGTCCCAAACCTTTGTTGTACTTAAAAGTTAAGCAGTGCATATTCTGACACGAAATGCAGATATTTGTGGAAAAGTATATGTGTATATGTATGTATATGTGTAAACAACCCGATGATATACAATTGTTTGCTTTGTAATTAAAGATAAGATATTTAGATTTAGTTTAGGGTTTATTTAAAACAAATATGTATATATGTATATATATATATATATTTTCACTCAGAAATGTGCGAACAGTGACAGTAAATGGCAGATGGCGAGGCGCTGATGAACTGCGGTTCGATGAAGTGCTTATGACCCATCTGATAGACACCAGTGGTGGACCAACTGCGCCGTCTGTGAGTGCGTTTGTTTGTGTTGTCCAACCAGCTGGTGTTCAGGGTTATGCTTGGCTGATGAAGGCTAATAAGCCCGAAACAGTTCTGTATCAAGTTACCTCCAAATGCTGTCATACCCCTTTACTGCTATATATATATGTTTTAAATAAACCCCAAACTAAACTATATATATATATATATATTGCTGATTGAAGCGCAAATGCGTGTCCCCGGACATAAATGAGAAGAAGAGGCGATCACGGGAATAATGGGTATAATATCCTGACGTTTCGAAAGCGTACAGGCTTGCATCGTCGGAGGTTGGTGTTTGTACACGCCTCACAATCTTTTATAGGTGTTACCACTGACTTCTCGTTCGCTCTCCGTCTATTGACGCTAGATCCCCTGCGGGGGCGGGGCTGGAGCTCCGTCATCGTCCTGCTGACCAGGGTTTCTCGCCGTCACCTCGTCGGAGGGGGAGGGCAGTGTTCGCCTGCCAGCGGTCATTAATCGCGTCTGCATCGATCGCGTCGGTGCCGCATGTCCTGCTGGCTTCCCCCGTTGGCACTTTCTCGTGTTCGTCCCGCCGGCAGAATATCGAACTCCGCCATCAGTGTTTATGCAGAGACCGTTGTCATGTGCAACTGCGTTCAAGCCCGACAGGAGGTCTTGTTGATGCACGTTGCCTGCGGCGTCGCTGACGGCTGCATTGGTGTCTGGGGTAG
>JAYGXS010000005.1:7913351-7923800 GCA_036362985.1 Ligula intestinalis
GTCGAAGACAATCAACTGCCGCGGAATAACCACGGAAATGTCCATTCCATTTATATATATATATATATATATATATGTTGTTGGCCCTCTTTTATAGCATCCCGCCCGGAAACGACGCACAACCGTTTTGCCTATATTAGGCTTGCATTATATCAATATAATAAACTGCTATAGGGGTACCTTTTCAGAAGGCAGTTGGAGCATTACGCCCGCACACAAAAGCAATAAATAATTGTTAATTGCAAGTTTTAGCTTGAATTTCACGTACTGTAATAACGTGTTATTATTTTACATGACAGTGCATAATAATAAGAAGAAAACGCTTGGTATTCTCTTAATGCGGTTCTTTTTTTCAAGGGACCACGCCGCATCAAAAAATGCGGCCGAGTTGATTTAGTTGTCTGAACGTGTTAGATAAGGACAAGGGTCGTTATTGTTGATAACCGTTTTCTAACTATCAGCCACCGAATATGTGATGGTCGGAGACTTTTAATGGTGCGACCACTATTGTGTGCAAGAGAAGGCGCAATATTCTATGAAGTCATTAAAAACAATAAATGATTTCCCACAAATGCACGCACGTTATAAATGTTTGCAAATTTGGTGTTTATAATGGTTTTATCATTTCTGAAATGTAAAAGAAACTCCACAAGCAGAGTGTGTTATCCAGTGTCTAAGTCGATCCCTTAGCAAAGCTGAGAAGCGGTACTGTGTGAATAGGAAAGAGATGCTTGGCCTCATCTTTTTGTTCAAGAATGTTGACCAATCCTAGAGTACCGGAAGTTTACGTTAGCTCGCTAGCATGGCTTCGTAATTTCAAGAACCCCGAAGGGCAAGTCGCACGATGGCAAGAGCAGCTAGCTGGCTACGAGTACGAATGTTTATACCGACCGGGTCATCTGCACAGCAATGCTGACGCCCTATCGAGGAAACCCTATAGACCACACGGCGATTGCCCATCGTGTACAGACATTAACATAAGTGCGATAATGCTTCACGATGACCAAAGTTATAGGTGGGCGCAGACGCAACGTGAAGACCCGCACATTGGGCCGATATACCATAGAAAAATAAGTGAAACCCGGTCGCTGAGCACGGCGAGTTAAGGGGGTAGAGCTACGAAACGCGCTGCCTGCACACAGTTTTGGATAAGTTATTTTTGAATAACGGCGTCCCGTATTATAGAGATAGTGATCAGTCTGCACGACGTATCTTGCTACCTTTATCCATGGTAGACGAAGTAATAGACAGGATAAATACCAAGTTAGGACATGTAGGAATAAAAAAGACCGAATGGGCACTCAGGCATAGATAATACTGGCCCAACTAAAAGCGTTCTGTGTGGAATTACATTCGGTACTGCACCCTATGTAATCAAATTAAGCCACCGCGACAGCTGAGCAGGGCTCCTCTATAGCCAATTTTGACCAGGTAACCCAACGAGCGCATTGGTGTCGACATAATCGGACCCATAGCCGAGTCGTACAGGCATAATCGGTACATTTTAGTGATGGTTGATTTCTTTACAAAGATGGCTGAAGTAGTAGCCTTGCCTGATGTCGTTGCCGACACATTCTTCCGGGCCATTTTAAAGGTTCAATTTGTAGATGGGGCGCCTCCGATCAGTTTCACTCTGAAAGGGGAAGTTTTTTCGAAAACACAACCATACGCGACTTATATAAGTACCTGCGAACAAATAAAACTCGCACGACTGCGTACCATCTTCATGGTAATGGACAAGTAGAACGGACGAATAGAACGCGTAATCGGTTTTCTCAAAGCGCTTGATGATTGACAAGCTCCCTGAACGTGGAATGATCCCTTACCAGCCTGTATGCTAGCCGATCGCTCCACGGTACATGCATCAACCCATCAAACCCCCATTGCCGTTACATGCGGCCGAGAAAAAGAATTATCGGGGACCTACAAGTACCTTGCGATAGGAACGAAGTTCCCATCGTCGTTTACCTTACGAGTCTAACCAGTAAGATGCGTATCGCCACAGAAGAAGCGCAAATACATCTTCAGGGGTCCCAGAGGCGTCAAAAGGATCACTACGACTATTTGGCTTACGGAAGTCCTTACGAAGTAGGTGATGTCGTTTGGCTTCGGAATTATTCCGTTGCCCAGGGAATGCCATCTAAGTTTGTAGTTGATTGGTGCGGCCCATATACCGTTACCCGAGATATTTCGAACACTACGTGCGTTATCCAGGGACACGAACGGCCTTTCAGCCTTAAGTTTATGGTACACTTCAACCGTCTCAAACTGGGCTGCCGTCCCGCCGCACCAGATCGTAACCCCGAACCCCCACGCGACGAGGTACCACCCGAAGATATAGAGGAGACTTTCGTACCCGTAGGAAGTAGTCCACATAATTCGGAGGATGAAGTGCACGCTGAGGACAGCAATACCTTTTTCTAGGAGGATGCACTGTAGCAAATACCCTTAAGATGGCCTCAATTTTTGTTCATTTTGCACTATATTAAAGATGGCGGTGAACCGTGTCACGACTTGGTTATTTCAAGCGGACATAATCCCATTAGCTAACTGATCGTCTATTTTATGTTGGCGAGTTTATGCTATTGGCTATTGTATAAATTAAGCATTCCCATTGGTTTAACCCCTATAATATGGACTTAAACCTACTGTCGTTTCCTATATATAGAGGGCCCTATGGAAGATTGACCATCTTTCCCTGCAGCTGCCTACAAACGTCTCCCAGAAGTCATCTCCGGCCAGAACCAGGACCAGGACAGTCAATCAGCCCCGCCAAAGGACGACTTTCCTGATTGTTCCGATTGCTGTAGTCAGGACTAATGGCTTAGTCCTTCAAATAGTAGTAAAGTTTAAGAGTAGCCGTCTTTGTTTAAACGGTCTTGTTCTTCTTTGGGTTCGGTCGTTTTCATCTAGTAATCGCATTCATTGTTCTGTTTCGGGTTATAGTCGCACGAAATCGCCCATCGGTCGTCTCGGTTTGTTACAAATTGGTGGCAGCGGTGGGATATGGACATCGACGACCTACTCGCTTGTCTTGTAACGGCAATAGAGAAGGTGACGTCTCCTGCGTCAAGGACAACGCGGCCAAATAGGTTCTCACCCTCAGACGATTACAACCTATGGGAGAGTCGCATGAAGACCTTCATCGACACAATTGATCAAGGTAGCAGATCTGCTGTCGTCCTCGAATGCGTGGACGACGAGGTGTTGGGCGTTGCTAGGGCCTGTAACGTAACGTCATCACTAACCACGGCCAACATATTTGACAGACTCAGACGAGAGTTTGGTGTTCCAGTCACGCCATGGAACAGTCGTCAAGCTCTTAGAACCAGGAGACAAATGACAGGAGAGTCAGTTGGCGAATACCAACGCCATCTCCGCGTCTTAGCTCATAAAGTTTTTCCAGACTCCAGCTTCGCTGATCTGGAAACAAAGATCCTGGACATCTTTATAGAAGGTGTAGCTAGTGATGACGTTAGACGTAAGTTTGCTCGAAACACGCCCACCACCATTAAGAAGGCCCAAGAATACGCCCAGCAAGAGGAGGCAGCCTTCATTGCCGTGCCACAGCGTGACGCTGTCCCACCGATGACCCGCGACATATTCGGTCCCTAGCCTCCAAAGACGGTTGGCGTCTACGCCACGAAACAGTGCCTATCCCGCGATATAGGCACTCAGACGGCTCAGTGGCAGATGAGTCCTCCTACGCAGATGAATCCTCTACCGCCAACCTATCCGTCCTACGGCTTCCCTCAACCGTGGCAGGGTCCTTCACAACCTTGGCATGGACAGCCACAGAATGTTGCTGGCTGGACTGGACCTACACAACCAACCTCTTCTTGGCGAGGCCCTATGCCGTACAATTGTTTGCTTCGTAATAAAATGGTAAGATATGTGTGTTGGCTCTCTTTAATAGCAACCCGCCCATGTACTTTTTATAATAGGAAATTAGGCCAGATAAACGTTTGACCTTCGTCTCATTGCTGGGGACTGTCGCTTGCGGATATTTGTAACCATTTTCTTATTCACATCGGTCCAAAATTTGCAATAGTTGTTAGTTGTCGTGGCACTTAATACTGCTAGTTCTACCATTGTTACTACTTCTACTTTTTACGATTGTTTGATAGCGATGTAACTGTTTTGTCTTAATAATGATGCCACATGGTATCTCAGGTACCTGTGTGATTGACTTGAGAGTGAAACCGGCTACCTTGAAGCTGTCAAAATAATAAGCTCTTGCTCTATTAAGCCGCTATTTTCCTTCCCAAGCATGACAATGCTAGCTTTAGTATAGTAAAATGTTACAACGCTAAACGCCATTGCGTCTAAGCTATCGATTGGTGATAATGAATTTTCCATAGGAAGTTGAACACCTGCGATTGCGTTATCATATGATTCTGTGAAAAGGATGTGTGCACGTTAAGACTGTCACTTAGGTCGGTTTATACTACCTGTGCCGTGGAATGTAAAATTACAAGAACAGGCTGTTGCGATGGTGATTTTTTTGTATAGTTATGCTTGTACATGTATATGGGTGGCGTGCCCCGACTGACGCTAAGTGGCTTCTAATGAACACATGGTCAGTGAGTTTGAAGTCTAAGCTAACTTGTTGGCGGATACCTCCGGGTGCAGGAACGCACACTGTTTAAAATTCGGGCTTGATCCTGCAAGCTTACCAAGCGTGAATTAAATAGCAAGCTTGAACAGTGAAAAATCCAGCCATTGAGTAGTCAACCTGCATTTGAACATGACAGCCATAGGAAAAGAATATAGCAGGACAGATGCGCTTAAGTCGTAATTTCGAATTAGGTCAGTTGATTGATAATGCACAATGACACAAATTACGAAAAATATGCAATAACTCGCAAAGCGGCAGGTAGATCTTCATAAATATTTAAATTGATTATGAACAGGATTAGGAAAAATTAATATAAAAACACTTAAATGTCTCCCGAAATACTAAATTGTTGTATCAGTCTCAAATTCTGAAAGTATTGGTACCGTGGCCAATACATGAAAATAAAATCCTCAGGTAGAACTCCAAGCTTACAGTTTTGCGTACGTTGAAAGAAAATGTCTTACTTCGACTTCGGATATGAATATGTGAGTTATTGAATTACATGGTTGGCATTATATATGGATTACTGTCCGTAAATAAATGCAGTGTTCTTCAGATTTTTATATCAGCGGTCCGAAACCTTCGGTATTGTAAACAAAATTCATTCGAATATTGTAAAGACTTCGTTTGCTGACACACACACAAATACGGGTGATAAGGTAATTATCAGAACGAAATACTTGACATTTTCCTGGTAACTCATGCGATTCCATTTGATTTATTGGTAACAAAACACAAAAAAGGTGGGAGGCCTCACGAGAGGAGAAGCACTGGCCGCAAAAAGTCACTGATGCTACGATGACGTGCTTCTATGGCCTGCCAAAAGTCCATAAGTCAGGAGTGCTCCTGCCCCCTGTCGTCCCCTTACGTGGCACCTAAACCTTTGGCCTATCAAGGTGGTTGAACCAGCGACTTTCGTACCTCACCAAGGATTCGCTGTCGACAATGAAGTTGGCTCAGGGTTTCTTGAGGCGCATTCAGCATATTGACGCAGAAGCAGAGGAGGTGGTGGTGTTCTTCGATGTGTTATCGTTATTTACCTCCATCCAACCGGCACTGGCTATCACCACTATCAACGGCCTTCTTTGTGAAAAATATGACGAGACCGAGAAGCAACTTAAACGCGCGCACATCATCAATATCCTCAAATTGTGTCTTCAGATCTTTTTCACCCTCAGTGGTTCAATATTCTAGCAGAAGAAGGGGACACCAATAGGCGTCTGTCTCTCTGGACTCATTGCCGAAGCAGTTCTGCAGGGGCCTGAACCACTAGCCTTCAGCTCTAACCCCCGAAGTGCTGGGCCCGATACGTCAATGACTTATAAGTCATGCTAAAGCAGAACCACATGCAAGCGTTCAAGGCATGGTTTAACTCGATCTTTCCCGACATCCAGTTCACCATGGAAGCAGTAGTCAACAATCGGTTGCCCTTCCTTTAGTCCAAGTAATAAAAATTGCAGACCGGAAGATAAGGGCAACGCTCTACCGTAAGGAAACTACCACCAGGCACATGCTTCACTTCAGATGCAACCAACCTGTTAGTCACAAACATAGCTGTGTCAGAACCCTCTTATGACGTCCTCAAACAAACTCGCAACCGCGAGGCAAAGAACAACTCAAGTGAACAGCAACGAGTGATGCGTCCGCCGGGTGACCTGGGGGAGGCCAGCAAGCATATTGGCTCGCCTACAACTACGCTGACCGCAGATGGGATGAAGGTCACGCAAGCCCACCAGCAGCCAACCTCCGGGGGACCAAATGTGGTCGGCAACGAACGTACAGGTCAAGATTCAAACGTCCAACACCGATATGATTTGAGGCAGATGGCAAGGTGAACTAACGCAATATCACCAGACTCAGCTACCATAAAACTCTGATGATGAAAGCGAGAAGGTTTTCGAAACGTCAGTTTAAATATTATTTGACCATGGAACCACCTCTTCTTCTCTTGCCTACCTTTGGGAGTAAATGAATGCGATAACGTACCTGGACCCCAAATCTTTCGGCATTTAACTACTAACTGTAGAGATTGGGCATAGTATCGGAGGCATTAAACACTCGGTAAAATATACACTCTAAATGTTCACGTTTATCTTGCTCGTAATCGAATGGAACGACTTGAAGAGCTGTGCAACCTTCCTAAATGCTTTCTTTCTTGACTTTATAAGCAAGTTATTGACGGTCGGGAATGCTTTCCCAGTTTATTAGACAAATGTTGACCTATACCAGCTTTTAATGTTCAAATACTAAGAAGGCGGCGTCGTGGACACTGGGTGTAACAACATCCGAAGCTGTTGCAAAACCAGAAACGACGGTGGAAAATCCCAAAAAAGGCCTATCCTGGAAAGGCGTTTTCTGTCAAAAGAGGGCGCAGTTGAATATCATTTCATTGTTTTGTTTGCAGGTCATCGTTGAGTGCCTGGAGGGCCTGCAGGAGAAAATATGCGCGCTCATTTATGAAAGGACGACTGCAAATTCCACTTTAATCACCAATGAGCCTCACACGAACATTGACAGCTCAACGAGTGTGAACAAAGAACTGCTTGGCTGTATCAAAACCTTTTAGCAAACAATTCGGATAAATGCAGTTTGTATGCACGTTCGTCTGTCTCTCTGAAGTGTAGCGCTTTCTACATATCGGGACGTATTGCAGGGTATAAAATTCGTTAATAACACCTCTCTTTTTGAAGATAAAATCTATTCAAAGCTTCTACTGCAGAGCTTTTTGTGTGCGGGTAAGTTTTTGTATCGCAAAAATCGGAACGCCGCGCAATGCTGTCTCCCTTGACTAAGTATTTAAAATCAAGCACATTTAATAGCTTAGATCGCATGAGGATTGTTGCTTTTTATGCGTTAGTCGAAAGAAGCCGGCTATACTACATCTGCCTCTGAGGTGAGCGTTAGCGCCACCAATGAATGAGGCGGAGTTGTAGATGAGGAGAAGTATTGTGACATAGAACGTTCAGTATCCCAGTGACATTTCTTGCGGTTTGCTGAAAGAACAAGGCTTAACACACAAATTTAGCGGCTTGAATGATTGTCCGGCTGTCGTGATTTTGTGTCTTAGGGGGCCACAAACATTTCCAGCTCTTTCATTTTAAGCCATTTTTGTCACTGCTTCTTGATTGTTAAATTGCCATAATTGGCCTTTGACGACGTTCGCTGTTTCACTAACTTCCCCGACCTCAAGCATGGAAGCCTCTTGTGTGTCACAAGTGCTAACAATGTTGACATGCCTGCTTTTTGCAAACGGTCCGCCAAAGTTGCACTTAACCTTCGCCAAGCTTTTAAGTGTGTTCGCATAGAAACCGAGGTATTTTTCGCACCGACGGCTACTGACGCTCTTAGGCATTTCAACCACCTAGTTAATTTACAGACGGACTCCTCGACACTATCATGGTCCTCCTTGTCTACTTATAGTCAAAAGTGAACTCATGCCTCAATCTCCCATGCCGTTAGGGTCATTTCTGACTCCACCTCTCGCTTTCTAGGGTAGTTCTCTTGTCTGATTGATACCTCATATCGAGAAGCACGTCTTTAAAGAACTCTAGAAATTCAGTGTCAGTCAGCTTCGTCTTCATAGAGTTGGGGTTGCATGAGAATGAGGGTGGTTTTATTTGCTTGTTCGTGTACCTCCTGTCTTAGAATCTATATTGGAGGCAGAGATCATTGGTGGTCGTCATAGGTAGCCCGTTGATAAACTCAACAATGAGCAACACCCATTTTCACTGATTCGATGCTCTACTTTACACAATGAAAGCGTGGGCAGGATCTTCAGATGTCAGATGCATTTATCGACTCTTCGATTAAAATTGGATTTCTTGATCACGTGGCTTAGAAAGATGTGAGTCCGAGTGACATTGACTGCTAGCTCCTGATTGCACAATACTTAACACGCAACTTCACTGGCTGAACAAATTGTCCGGTTGCTGACAGCTTTAACGTTCGTCCAGATATGATTGTTGTTCCGATTATACATTACAGTGCAGCAAAATCTGCTTGATACAGGTCACTCCAGGACCCCAAAACATCCTTCCGAGTACTTGTCCGAACAAAGCCAATTCGCACATTGCGATACCTGGAGCTGCCGTGTAAACGGCGGGTGAAATCCGACCGATTTAAACCCCTAAAGCAAGTGCTAAACCTAAATTTGTCGTTGTGACAACAGGATGGTTTAAATTTCCAACTTTTTTGATCAGTCGATGTGACAGTGTACTATCACGTTGTCGTTAAGTATCAATTGTTTCTGTTTGGCATCATTGTTTTTTATTGTCACACTCTGCCTTAATGTTATACAGCTACAGGCAGCACCTGAAGAGCAGCCGAGGCATGGTCGGGCTCCAATAAATTCGGCAGTAGTTACATGCTTTAAATGGCTCTTTGAAAGATTTCTTTAATTGACCTTCAAAACAGAAATCAAAAAAGAAAATTTAAAAACGGTGCGTTTGTATTGACTTCAAAATATAACCACTTGTATGAGTGCCAGATCATATTTTCTTGTCGACAGTACGCCAAGCTTAAAGGGTAGGGCTAATGGTTGCAAAGGCCGCTACGGTAATGATGTCTTCTTCCTCTGGTCAGCAGTTTTGGCTTGGTTCCCTGATCTTCGTGATTTTACCTAAACAATTCTGTATATGCAAGTAAAATAAATTCTCCGTGACGAAGCAGCCGATGGATATGCAGTATGCTTCTGCTTATAACAGGTTTTCCTGTGATTAATTATTTCTGCACTGTGTTCTGAAACGTGCTTAGTGAACAGGATATCACCGCTATTCCGCAGTCGAAAAATGCAATGGCATCAACCAGGTTGGGATGTCCTGAAAACAGATCGGTGTTCGATTAACTACCACTCAATATATTCCCGATCTAAAATCGACAAGACACCGAACTCGTGGCTCAATGATTAGGACGTTCACCTCTGACCAGAAATATTGCGAGTTCGCAACTCGAGTGTGGTACCAATTTCGGTGGCAACATTGGAGTTGTTTATCTCTAGCTGAAGACGGCTAATGAGCTATAAATGGTCATCCTAGAGTGCTGTGTCTTTGTCGGTCAGCGAATTCGGGATTGGCGTCGCTCACCGACCGGAAGCGACGATTTGTAGGCAACTCGCGCAGCCTTAGGACCCGATACCCGATACCCGATACCCATCAACCAGAAATTCAGTGTTATTTACCTAATCGACTGTCTTTGCGGTCAAGCCAATTATGTTGGCGAAACCGGCAAACGACATGCCATGAGACTGCACATGCAAGAACTAGCTGTGCGAAAGAGGGAAAAGTTATCCTTCGTCACGGCCCACGCATCATCACCAGGGCACGGCTTCGCCTTCGAACACGTGCGAATGCTGGGCCGTTCGGCTGATGGAATCTCACGCCTACTGCAAGAAGCATGGCACTCGCACGTGGTCTCTATTTATAGGTATATCGATCTCCCTGATGCCTACCTCGCGTTGCGCTAGCAATATCAGGGCTCAAGGTCACTCGTGGCGGAGCGAATGATGGGAATTCAAGGTCACCACCGGCAGAGCTGACATAATCACGCAGTGAGCTGTACATTTTTATTCATTGACATTGGCTTTGAGTGAGAGTCCGAAATGTTGGGCAAATAAAATACTGACCTTGAGGACCTTGTTTCACCTTATATTCAATTACCTGGGCCTCGCACGTTTTTGACCATCTTCGATCGATATATATATATATTGTCGAACTCTAGGGTCTGGCCCTTAAAAGTCATGTCCCATCCACCTACTTCCATGTCATGCATCTAATAATTTGAGGGATTATTTCCTTGATTATTATCTGGAGGTCATATACTAGAAACCGCATAGA
>JAYGXS010000005.1:7924200-7988032 GCA_036362985.1 Ligula intestinalis
ATATATATATATATATATATATATATATTTGTGTGTGTACTGAACTGTCTTATCATCATATTCTCGACCACAATTGTAAACCAGAAACGAGCGTGCTGGGCAATGGAAGAGTGTTGCAATAAATACTTAAAGCTCTTTGGTTCGAATGAAAGATGATTCAGTTCTAGGATTGGTTGTGGCTGGATGATGATGGTTTATAAGCCAGAAGGGACCTTTCTGGTCTCTCTTGTGTGTTTTGGTTCCATTTGTTCACTCATATCATCTTGTCTACCATTTTACTAATGTGTTTACATTGCAGGTGAGGATTACCACAGGACCGGCACCTGAAACGATTATTCCGGACTCATGAGTTCTGACGAGAAGACAACGCAATTCTAACACGTTGAAGTCTTCCCTATTAACAATGGTGCCATTTCGAATATACATGAATGGAACTAATGGCTTCTATAAAGACATTCCCTCAACCCTCGCCTTATTTTATTCCCTGATCTGCTTCAGCCGTCTTTCCCAGATTTTCCTCAACTTACCTGTTAATGATTGCTTACTTGGCGCATTTTCCTGATCTCTCTTTTTTCAAATAAAAACGCATTCAAAAAACTGTCTTTGATTCTGAACGCCAGTCTAAACTAAAACTGGAGATGTCTGGCAGCAAGCGCGGTAGTTATATCGCAGCGGGTTAAGTTGATAGGAAAACCCGTGTCACTATTGTCTTCATGCTCGGTTGATTGTAAATGAGTAGTGAGAAGCAAAAGTGGAAGGAATGGTTTATTCTGTACAGAGGAACTGGAGAATATGTACGAGGAATCGAAAGTGTGCGAGCGCTTGAGTCGTCACAAGCGCCTCCAGCGATGTCATGCATGAGTTACCCTGAGGGATATAGTTGACCAGACTGGATACGCGACGGGCTATGAGTGCGCACTTGGTACTTGTCGTGAGTTGGCGAAAGGTTGAACATAGCAGCCATGTGTCGCACTGTAGCTTTAAATTAGTATTCGTCAGAGGTGACGCTGATTAAAACCAAGTCTGGAGCTCATATCCCCTCGATATCAACAGTGCGTGAAAAACAAACGTACTCCTCCTGATGAATGCAACTTTAAGTGGTAAGACTTGAAGACGCTTACTCCCAGGTTGCAGCTTATACGACGGGACCTAGCCATATTTTAAAGTTTGACGAGCCTGAAATCCTCGCCAGAAGGGACAGCTGCGTGAGCCGCAAGCTGCTGGAGTCATGGTTCACAGGGCCCCAGTCCATCAACAAATGCAATTATTTAGCGTTCCCAAACGGTGTACTGAGAATTTTCTTGAGCAAGATAATCAGTCGTATTGGAGGGACTGGGCGCAGCAACAATTCTGACGACAGCGGGCATAATTGTCCTGCAATTATCAAACCCGCTTCCGACGCTGACAAGAATGTTGTAGCAATTAGTGAGTCAAACGCGAAGCATCAAGCCAGTACCTCATCAATAAAGACCCAAGTGGTGGCTACAGAAGTGAACAATTATCACACACACGTGGATGGCCACTGTGAACTATAAATACCGCGAAGCCCGTGCATGTCTCCACCCTATCTGCGCGGTTCCATGGTTATGGTATCATCAGCTACGATTACGGCTTCTTCAGTGGAAACGGAAAGGTCAGGAAAATAGACATCTTGTTCCAGTGATTGCATGTTCTTCTTCTGAACTGCTTCCTGGAACTCGTATATTCTCTACTATTGGCAATTCTTCTCACATCCCCGGTAAGGCCAATAGGAATCTTCGTAACTTTATCAGCGTGAAAGATGAGTTGCTCAGTTGTATCGAAAAACTATCAGCGGAAAGTTCGGATAAAGGAGGTTTGTGTGTAATTTATCTTGACTTTACCTTATTTGCGCCAAGGTTGCATATATATGCTTGACTTAAAGAGAAATGTATAGAATAGTCTTCTATTCAACGCTTGGTGAAGGGCATGACCTGACAGATAATGTTGTTTATTCTCGCAACAATTAATGACTGAACACTGACAACAATCTGCTGACTTACTGTTCGTCAACAAACTTAGCTCTGCCCAAACTCAGTCCCTGAACAGTAAACAGATTGGACCCCAAAGCTGGGCATTGGTGCCGCCAGTGGAAGGGTCCTCACAGGTTGTTGAGCAGCAACCGGCTGGCCTCAGCATTTTGCGTTTTAAGGACCCACACACGTTCACGTTTCTTCCATTTGAGCCAGTATGGTCGCTGGTGCTTCTTTTAGTCGCTTAAAATAGTTGCATTTTAATGAGTTTGGACAAGGAAAATGCACGCACTCCTGGCTGATTAGGGGATCAAAACTCCTGACGGCTTCACTTAATAGGACGAATTGGCTCTTGCATTTTCTGGAGCAAGTGAACTATGTGGTTTAGGCAGGCCATCCGATTGACTGGCAACACTTGGGAACGGACGACCTCGCCACTTCCATATCTTCAATACACACGTTTTGAGACTGGAAAGAACATACGTGCTGCAAGATATTAAGACACATAATACATTTGGATTAGGTTCCCACTCAACGCGAATGCTTTAAAAAGGCTGATAGAATTCTCTTTCTTACAATCAAACTGTGTGTCGTGAATTGGTGAGCACTTCTTACGCACTTTATAAAGTAGTGTCGCGCATTACTTGTTACAGAAGTTGCCGGTGATTAAGCCCACCTCGGGCCCAGACCAAATTGGGCTTACTAGGCGGCTGGGTTTATAAACCGTGGGCTTAGTAAAGTAGAGCCGCTTATTAAGACAACTTTGGGCCCAGACCAAATTAGGCTTAATAGGCGGCTGGGCTTATTAAGCGTGGGTTTAATAGCCGGCGACTACTCTATTGCTAGTTTTGAAGCATAAACCCCAAGTGGTTGTTTTCGAAACGTCCACTTTAAGTGGAGCGTCATTTTCTCCCCATATAAATTTGAACTAGGTTAAACCAGCGGCATTCACAGGATTTAATGTGGTCGTTGCCTCTTATTCAAGTGCATACCATCATTGTCTATTGATAGAATAAACTGTTGAATTTAGTAGCAACCTAGAACACTGAAAGTCAATAGTTTAATAGAACCTGAGCTGGTGATGTAAGGCCCGTATAATAAGTGGGAAGGAGAGGAGGAATGACAGTTTTCGAAGCAAAGCAGTTCAGGTTACAATGATGCCCTGTCAATTTTGAATAAGAGTGAGCAAATCGGAGGAGAATAGGGACCGGGGTTACGTCCGCTATCGATCCCTACCAAAACAATGTGAGGCTAATCACATGACCCAGCCGTTATCAGAGCTCTGTTTGTATACTCTATACTGGAGATCGCCGGAGCCACCTGTTCATCGCCCAAATCACAATCTTGAATGCAGTTATTTGGTGTACTTTATGACCGGTGTCCAAGTGGCACTTTGTGGTTGCAATCTTTAGTACTTGATATTTAAGCTTATCAAGAAAATTTGACGTATGCTTCGCTAACCGCGTTTCCAACAGCATTTGCTAGCTCTCAATTTATTTGCATGCTTAACTACGTGGAAGCTCATAAGTACAGTATCACGTGACCTGCATAGACAAACTGGCTTTAGTTTGTTTTACTGGAATAGCCTTTTTTATGCTCATGAACACCAATATGGACGTGGTTTACTTTCGCTCAATTGTACATCGATCCCGTCGATTGATCATGAGAGCCATATTGTCATCCTCGAGATAACATACTCAACTACTTTCTTTCCATTATACTTCCGGAGGACTTTCTTGGCTTTGGTAACGATACTTGTTTGGATATTTATTTGGATACTTACTTGAACAGTTTGGTGTGTCTTTTTCAGAGGTAATGGCCACATTCAGTTGATAAAGAGACCACGTCATAAACGTCTACGGATCTTGTTCTTTGACTTGATGAAGTTTTAAGTTGAAGGTATAGGTAGCATAAACTTCACCGTAGGTGCGCTACTCTTAATGGCTGTGAACTGCAGATTTTTTTGAGCACGTTTTGGATTGAATTTCTGAAGATGCAATGGCGAACATACGTTTGCTTTCGATAATTTTCATCAGACCTTTACATTTATAAGTTAATTAAGTAAATAAACTATGCCGATTTGGAGAAAAATCAAAATTTTGTCAGGACAGGGGGAATGGGGGGGGGGTCGAAATGGGGCCAACATTTGATCAGCGTTACGGGGAGCTGGTAGTCGGTTGAGGTATTAAGCCGCTGGCTGTTGGATTAGCAGCTTTCGAAAATTGTAACTGCGGCGCTGCGGCGAAGTTCTTTTGGGCGCACAGGACCGGTCGGCGTAGCCTGATGGCGGCCGCTTCAGCCGTAGCCCGCAGACGCTGTCCAAGACAGTTTGAGTAGTCTGATGGTACCTTTTAAATCACTCGGAAGGCCTCTTTGGCATCCACCCGATGGTCTGAGTCTATTCGGTGCGCTAGAATGGAACTATTTAACCCTTTAGTTGACCCTTCCCTAACCATGCTGGAATGTGTTCTCATAGTCTTTTGGACAAACGCGGGCTCATGCGACAAGTATATCCGGCCTCACAGGAGCAGGTTAATGAATATATGCACACAGGGGTGGTCTGGGCTGGCAGTTTGTTCTTGATCTCTCCGTAAGTGATGGGAGTCGTCGAGAACAGTAAATGGGCGTTAGCTGCTGGGAAGGTGGTTGCTACAGCTTGACTCAGGCACCTCCTTAGAAGTTTACTTGGTCCGTCCCCTTGAAATGGGAGCTTGCTGAATATTCGCTTCATCTCTGCAGTTGACACTGCGGGTTTTGGTGGCCTCTTTCTGTCAAATTTAACTGAGACTTTAATAGGAAAGACTTTGGCAGTCAGTTTAGATGGGTCTTCGCATAATCTTATGCTGAAAAGAAAACTCTAGTCCATGTAGCTGAAATTAAAGTTAACGGTAGGGAAGCCTAGTAGGATCCAACAGATAAAATATGTGCCTACTTGAATCCATTCACTAAATCTGCCGTCATAAATAACACTCTAGATGGAGAACTTTGCGAAGTGTAGAAAAATACTTTTAAAAAACGAAACACCCTTTTTCCCCACCGTTTTCGTTTTTTTCCCGATTTATAAAACTGATAATGCAACACGCCAATCTCGTTGGATGATAAAAACGTTTTTGGATATAACGTTTTCTTCGACATTGCTCATTCTTTGCGATAGGTCCTGCAAATCTGGGATTCCTCAGTTTAGTTTTATCAGAATAAGTAGCACAGCAAGGTGTCCAAAAATTTATACACATTTAAAATAATGTTTAAATTGGCCTTTATTATGTCAGATATGTAAAACTATTTACAGGTATCATTTAATGTGTTTTTTACTGCATTTTGACTATTGCAGCTGTGGCTGAATCACAAGAAGACATGGAACAAAAATGCATCTGAATACCAAGGTATTTTTCCATGGTGTGTGCAATTCCATTGCTTCGCGTTGTCAGCAATGGCATGATTATACTAAACCTCAGTTTTAGAACATGCATTGATGAAAAACAATAAAATGATACATGTAAATATTTTTATATTTTAGAAATGAATATATGATAAACATTGATTCTACTATTGCGTGAAATAAATACATATTTTTGGGACACCCTGTACAAATAAAACCCAAATGCTAACATGCCGCTGTGCCATACAAACATACTAAACGTGTTATTAACAAAATATAAATAGTACGGAGTTTTTAATACAGTCTTCGTGAGTTAAACTTGTATTCAGTTTGAATGGTAAGGTTGTTGTCGCCAGCGTGTAGAACACTGTAAAATGCAGGGTCCAAATCCAATTCCGTCCGCTCTGGTACATCCGAATGATATCGTTTCGCATTTGCCTATACTCCAGAGAGACAATATTCAATGCATAACACGAATTGAGGCAAATGTTCGCATTCCAGGAACGTGTGTAGATAGAGAAGTAGGAGGCGTTGTGATCACCCGAATGCCTTCTACTTCTCTGTCAACGCATACCGTTTGCCATCACCATCCTTATGGCCTTAAACCCTAGCACTTTATTTGAAAGAAGTGTGTTTATTATCTTTTCTACTTACCATGGGCAGCGAAAAATGATGAATTGAGAGACGGATTAACAGTTTTGACGTTACCAATACGAGTATCCAGTAACTGTCCCCTTGCACCACATATCTTACGCTACCGCATGTTAGTAATCATTTTAAGGTGTATTATGATTTCAAGCTACTGACGACCTGACAAGTTAAGACGCTGTTTATTGGTAAATCTTTGAGGGCATTCACCCTTTTTAAAAAATGGTCACATGCTAGCCACAAAACCAATAATTCGCAGATGTTCCAAGTCGTCATGAATATTTTCATCAAAATTGCAGTTAACGTTCACCATTCTTATGACTATTTATATCCACACTTAACTTTCTAATTAGCCACCATTTTCAAAAGAAGTTTCCTGCAGTTATCTTTAGCCAGTTATGCATATAGTAGGTTATCAAGCACACTTCAGCATTCATTCGATCAACTTATACGGGTAAATCAGCAGTGGATGAAACAGTAAATTTCGTGCATTATTTTGCATTTACCTTGTTATCGAAAAACACACATGTGCCTATTTCAACAGCGGAATAATTTGAGTATCATTATAAAACCCTTCTAAAATTTATGTGTATGTGTACTGCAAGATCTTAGAAGCAAAATTAACTGAATGTCAGTCTGGCAGACGGTCGCAAGGGTTGTTCCAGCCAGCCCCCCTGCGTTCTTCCATACCCGTGGCCCACAGCGTCATCCTTCTTTGCACGCAGCTGTTCCGACTTGCTGATCTTGACTGTCGACCCCTCACTTTCCTTGCTATCTGACGAACAGCTGCTTTGTCCGGCGACCTCTTCAAAGCCAGCTGCCTCAAGAGCATTCAATGGCTCATTCACGGCTTTCAGACGCTTTGGCATGCAGAGACTTCATAGGAGTTAAGACTAAAACATGTTAACCCTAACAGCTACAATCTCGCAGGCCCGGTTCCTTAGGTGATGGGAGAAGTATTAGGAAGGCCACAATAGTAGGAACAGTATATTGTGTAAATAGAGGAACGAAGAATAAGGAGGAAAAAGATTGACTACGGAGAACACGTCCTTCCGCTGGAGTGGCGTGATCTGAAGTGTGGGAATAGTTAAAGGGGTACAGAGCGAGTATTCAGTGAGCCAGCTTCAGCATTCTGATTGGCCTGACCATTTTGGGGTGCGTGCGTGTGCCTCAGCCGTCCAAAGCTTAACGTCCAACCTTGCATGCAGATATCGGCCATCTCGTTGAGTTGAGTGACTGGGCGGCCAAAACCGTCTTCGCGAAAATACGCTAGTGGCAAGGAGGTAGGCCACAACTTGACCGACCTCTACTCGAACATACACACGCGCGTCCGGGATGTCGCGGCTGACCGAGCGCCACTTGGAAATGACCATCCTTTCAACTTTGACCGAAAGAGCGCACACCACCAGACACAACACCCCTGAAGTGGGAACTACAGCAAACGCGTCTGCGTCACATTCCCACGCGCCCTCATGGCAGCCAAAGTCTACTACACCAATCTCCCTAATGTGGATTTATGGCCACTTCCTCTTCATTTCTTTCTTTTCATGGTGGAGCAGCCCCTACCGACCACGCTGCTCCGACTCTTCCGCTTCACCACCGGGATTAAGGCCAATCCGGCTCGACTCCTGATTCAACAAGGGCTACTTGCCAGCAAGACACACTTGGGGTAATGTCACACACAGACACATACACCAATCGGAGAACATTTAAACTGCTCCGCAATCTTTCTCAAGCAACTGTTACCAATATATCAAGATCTTTCAGGCAAGGCAAGACTCTGTCAGAACTAGTTCTGGCTTCATCAGTGGCCACTGCAGCCTGAAAAAGCAATTGAGAGTCTTGTGCCTCAAAACTCACTCATCCTGGTGACTTCTGCATCTAAACTTCCAATCTGCGATTAAGCCTGATGATTGTAGTGAGCCCAGAGAAATAACTTCCTAGACAGCTACACCAGTATAACCCTGTGCCCCTGTGGTCGAATGCGAAAGCCGATTATTTGGCGGTGCGGACTGCAGCAAGTTATTTGTGTCTCCGACGTGACGGCCCACATACGATGACCTTAATTTGCTGGACCCGATATCACCTCACATGCGCGCAAGACCACGCGCATACCCGACTGTTCGCAGACACGCAAGGGCCACCTAGGTGCCTCAAACGGCAGATGACCTTAATCATGCCACAAGCGGACGCGTTTGACGATTACCTAAAGGCACCTGTCATATCTCAGACAGTGATATGTCAGTCCATCACATTGCCGAGCATTGCCTCGAGGCGGGACATACAGCGCGCTTGATTTATGCTAGCGGTAAGAGCCACCCAAGACAACAATTGCGGGGCTTCCAGATTGACGCCTTTCTCATTTTCCTACTCCTTGGGGATGCAAACAGAAAGTACATAGACGATGACAAGGACTTGCCACCGTTACAACACAAGAACTCCCTGCAAAGATAGTACACTATACCTAATGTTTAGTTTATTAACGAAAACAAAATCTGTGATGTTTCTCTTAATTACATAACCCCGATTAGATATTCCAGTGTGAATCATTCTGGCCATGTTATCCAACTGAGGGGAAAGGATGCTTGATAGAGGTCATTTTACGCGCCTTAACCACGTCCGGGAGGTATTAACAGTAAACATGTATAAACAGCGAAGTTTTCAATTTTCGATGACGCTCGCCGGCTGTGGAGGACAGTCAAACCGCAGCTCACGAAACTAAAACGCTCCAGAGTACGAGACGACTCATAGCTGGTGGTTTTGTTAAAACGATTATACCCAGGAACGCGCAGCCGAAACCCAAACATCCGCCGGGAGTGCTTACGGTCAGGCATATTAAGACCGCGGGGTGAGAGGAAAACGACAAAACAAAAATAAAAAATATATCATGGTAGAATGATTATTAATGGCTTCAAAATGAAATGAAGTAACGCAAGGCAAATACAATCAGGCATATTCCTTTCTCCGAACTCGACGAATCATGCTCACGCCATTTCACCACTTGTAACCTCCGTGTCGATAACATCGTCTTCTTCTTCTTCTTCTCCTTCTTCTTCTTCGTGAAACTCATCCTTTTGCGAAGCGTAGACCAACTACAAGGTAAGAACACAAAATCAGCAACGCTATTGAATGATGCAATCTATCAGTGCTCTTAACCGTTCTTCAAATGTACTCAAGGTACTTTTCTCGCATGCAATAGACGCCGTTGAGCATGCAATATTTTGACATATGCCAAAGACTAATACGCTTTTGCTTATCTGAATTGACTCCAGATATGATAATGATTACTGTGTAGGCTATTCTGAAGTCATTTCAGTTAGAATACGATTTCGGCTTTTTAAAGAGCTTCTTTTAGACTCCTAGCAAAACGTATCTATTGTAAAAGATGATAACTTAAGTAGTATGCCTTTTTATCATTGATTTTGATTGCCTTTATAAATTCAAATATATCTTATGGAGACAAAGACCAAAAATATTTCTTGTACATGTTTGATAGCAAATAACACTTTCTTTAAATTTTATGCTTGAAGGAAGAGAAGCTTTCGGTATTGAAAAAAAGTTGCGAATTATGAGCTTTGTACAACGGTGAGGCGTTTTTTATAAAAAAAGCTTATCTGTCAGTTTATTAACGCTACCTTAACTGCATATACTATGTTCCACATCTATTTCAATATTTTATGACAACAATGTGACCTCTTCCTCAGACTGTAGTTGAAAACGTACTTTAACTTTAACAAGATGTACACTGTGCGCAGTTTCTAAACCTTGAATTCGATTACAGCAGTCAAAAGGTTAGAAAATTATTCGGTAATTGGGTAACTTGTTTAAACCGAAAGCTACCCTTTTTCAAGTATATAATTTAAAGAAGGCTTTATTTGCTATTAAACTTATGCAAGAAATAATATTTTTGTCCATGTTTTCCATAAAATAGATTTGAATATATAAAGGCAACCTAAATCAATGATAAAAAATGCATGCTACGAAAGTAATCAGTTTTTACAATAGGTGCGTTTTGCTAGGAGTCAAAACGAAGGTCTTTAAAAAGCCAGCATCATATCCTGACTCAAATGAATTCAAAATAAACTACAAAATAATCAATATCACAACTAGAGTCAATTCCGATTAGCGAAAGAATATTAGTCTTTTGCATCTGTCGAAAAATTGAATGATCAGCGGCGTCTACTAAACACTGTCAGTGCTGTGCATATTAATGAAGAGAAACGGACAAAGCTCATCCACGAATATCAGCAAAAATAATGGGCGTACTAGTACGGGGTTTTACACTACAAAATGTACGCCTGGTAGATTGGTGCAACTTATCGCATGACGAAGCCCACTAATCGGCGAAAACGCACAGCCTTCAACGTGCTTCGTCATGAGATTCGGTGGTACAAACTCCAATTAGCATGCAATGTTCCATATATTAATTTAATTGGTTGTGATTCAACGGTCAGCCACCTCCGGTTTCGTGATCTGAAATGTCATTGTCAGTTGGCATTTGCATGTAGGTCGCAAATAAGGTCTACATCACATTCTAAGTAAATTTTACAGCATTCGCTCGACTTTCATTCGTTGGGCAAGTGTTCTGGACTGAATACGTTTATCATGAGTATTTTTTTGCTCTGGATACAACCAGTTTAGTGAGGATACTAGTGCGTGAGTTGGTGAGTCCACATAATGTTTAAATCTTTATAGGCAGTTTTCAAATTCAAAGTCATACTGAACACCAAAGCGCCGTGTGTGAAATAAGTTCAATGCTTTCTAAAAGTTGTGACGAAAGTATCGCTTACGTGCACAAAAGGTCAACTATTGAAATTTAGAACAATCCCAGGAATATGATCTAATTTAGGTGGGAACAAAACCGGTGATTGGCAACTCGAATGTGCCTATCGAAAGTTCAAACCGATTGCTAATTCTCGATTATGTTTTTTTAGCAAACAAAAGCATTATCGATTAAACATGCATTATCTGTACATGTCTGCTCACTCGAGCACAAGGAATAATACAAATAAACAATTCTTCGGGCAGACGTCTTTCCTATCTAACTACAGATCAGCTGCATGCTTGAGCAAAATACACTCTTTCGCTGAAACCAAGTGTTTTGTTGGATGCAACCGTTAATTATTTATTGTGTAGGGTTTTTGGGCACTCTATTCCGCATCAAGGCTTTATTTAGACCTTCAATGCGAAATCAAAAGACGGGAATCAACAGTACATTTCTTCAGATATTCTTGCTTAAAACTACATTCCATTGCCGTTCATGCAATAATTAAGCCCAATACGTGATTTACAGAGTAATCCAAGCCTAATCGGACTGGTATAAATCAATGGCTGTAATGATTTGTACATGCTGTCGTTGTCAACGTTAACTCGCACCAACGCCGTACTACGTGGCAAAACTGTATATCCTGGACTTATTTCAGCATTATCGAGCAGTTGTGACTACGCGTCCCAACACTTGTTGAATGCTGATGATGAGTAAGTCTAAGGTGTCTTGATGGATAGCTTAGAGCAGCAGTATCTTATAAGAAGCACTCAAGAAAACTAAAGCGCCTGCATGCTGTAATCAGGAACCGGTTACAATAGGCCTTTTATGGGTGTGACATTACAAGAGGCAGTACGTCATTGTGCAAAAATGCAGAGTACTTGATCAAAGGATATAAAAGTACGCGCGATAATCTAAAAATAAACAAACAAGCAACCGGAGACTCCTGCCAGCCATATTCCGGCGTAGCCCTGTCAGAAATCCGAAATTAAATGGAGGCTAGACTGATCAAAATAAGGTAAGTAAACATGCGATTTTCTAAAGCCAACAGTGTATTTTAGTTAAATATAAAGTATAAGCATATTGAGATGCACTAGATGGCAGCATTTATACTAAAAGTATAGTTCTTATTTGAAAGCCAATGATTTGAACCATGAGGAGCAAAACAGAAACTCAGAGTGATTTTATAAGCTAGGCAGGTCAATGCATAAATTAATTACCACTTACATTGTGAAACAAAATAGCAATGTCTATAACTTTTATCAGCAGTAATTGGATGCCCCCATGGGTAAAATAATCTGCGGGATGTGTTTCGAATACACACCATGTTAGGGCGTAACTTAACGCAGAGTACACACCGCCATAACGAGGGGAGACCACCGGTCCACCCACGCAGAGTGCATGTGATGATGTGCACAACGCGGCCAGCGCAGGACTCTTACGCAAGGCAAACATTCAGTCCGCCCAGACGCCCAAAGTGCATTGCTTGATGCTGCGCTGAACTCTTGCCAAGTGGTGGAATAACACGCCAATTCTCATGACTCACCCAACCGATGAAGTCATGACTTTCTTGTGGACACTATCTAATTGCTCCAACCTTGCACATACGCGTTCGCTTGCTTCAAGTTATGATGTAATAGGTTGCCTAAAGACCTCCGCTTTCTGCACACTTCTTTTTGTGCTCTTCCTTCGGAGCTCAGAGGAGGCGTAATTAGCGGACAATTATTGCAGCCTTGGCCACCGTTACAACAGAGCGTGCACGCTATGTGTGCACATAAATGGTAAAATGCTTTAAGAGTATTTTAATACAAATCAGGAAGGTCGTTAAACCACAGATTGCTAAATGCTGTTGGCGTTCACCACTACTATAATGGAAATCGCGCCTATCGCAAACGACGCAGAACGCTAATGGGTTTGCGTTTAGGCAGATATATTGTGCAGAGCTGACAACCGATAAAAGCGACTTAGCCCGTTCCAGCACTAGATCAGAAAATGTAGATGGCTGGAACAATAGGGTTATTTGCCTGATGTTTCGTACTCTGGCTTATACCCATCGTCAAATATACCCGCAGAATAGTTTGATTGGCACCGAACGTGCAGATGGGATGCGACCTTTTCACACAGCTGCCTCTTCTGCTAAGAAAGGGCTTCAGTCCGGAATATTGGAGTGGCAAGTCACTGCACATGACGATCGATTGCGAGCCTTACAACCGGTGCTCCAGTAGTTCATAGTTCATTATAGTACTGCCTCATATTCAAAAAGTTAATTTAGCGTCATTGATGGGTGGTTTCTAAGGCACGCTGAAAGTCACACGTGTGTTAGATTTTCTGCAGAACTGCTTTTTTGTGCAGGCATGCATTTTTGAAGTACAGTTCTCTTTTATTAACGCCGCCGGTATTTAACACCGGCGCGTAAACAAAGCCATGAACGAGCACCAAACTCACCGTGTAGACTGCCACTAGTGTGCCAATAAGGATTCCTGCCAGCACATCAGTCGGATGGTGCTTGTAGTCGGAAATTCGTGTGATTGCCACATAGGTGCCTGTGGCGATTGCTGTGACCTGCAAGAAGTTTCGTATTGCCACTCCGAGGTCCTTCCGTGGAACACGATAGTAAAGATATATCTGTTGAAATAAGGAAAACTTAAGGAGGCTGCGTCACTATTTCCGTTAGCATGCCTTTTTAGCAAAAATAAATATTGATTTCTGTGAACGGTATGCGCAACCATGTCTGGAATCTCTGTTTTGGTGGGCAAGAGCATACGGGAAATATAATCATGATTGAAACTCCCCATAGCTGCGTCACGCAGTTTTAGAATATCGAGAAACCGGGTGCCATCCGGTTTATAGGCTGCTAGTTTTTTATTTTTATTTATGCTACTGCAGTTCATCAGCAGAAATACACACAAAATAAATATAAAACTTACATAAGCAAACCTGCAAGCCCCAGGAGGAAGTTGAGGAGTAGAAGACGACTCGATCGATCGAGTCGTCTTCTTTTTCACAAAAAAAAACAACCTTTCCGGCGCCAAACGAGCCCTCATTATGTTACATGATGAAAGGGATGCCTTAATCCGCGAAATTAGTCTTTTTTCGCTACAATTTTGGCTGCTGGCCGATAGGCTGTAAATATGAGGCAGCAATTAATGAACAAAAGCTTAACTATTAACAGGAACTTCAGGAATTAACCTAGTAAAACAGTGGTGTTAAAGAAAAGTACTGAGGAACCGTTATTTTAACGTAAACTAAACATTAACCAGATTTATATACTCGCATTGATAAACCTATAATGTTCTGGATGCAATTTCATGTTGTTTCATCTTTTGTTCTCCCATAAATATTATTTACGGTTGTGGTGGTGGAGTAGTAAAAAGGTTTATTTTAATTTAAAGCAGTATTAAATGATGTAAACCTACCGCAATGAATGCAGCAACAAACATAGAAAACCCAGCATGTCCGGACGGAAACGAAAGCCTGGCAAAATAGCAGAAAACGTGATATATTTGTCATAGTGTTCTGTTAACATACATTTTGTTCATCAACGTTTTTGAAATAAGAGAAACCTGTCAATTTTCCCCACTATCATTCTGCAAAATGGCAGACGCCCTTTCGTCATACCACTATTTGCATGGCTAACAAATGAAAACGCTTATGTGAAATACTGATTATCACCATTCTTGTTAATACACTTCTTAAATGTTTCTCTTACAGTACACCTCTTCTCTCATAATGCAGTCAACCTGAACTCCAAAAGTTGCTCTTCTTTCTGGCACATAACTTTAACAAGGAGGTAGTACTGCATTTTAAATATGCCCGTCACTTCAAGCGAACGTCTCATTGGCTACCTGCAGAATTTTTTAACTATATAATGGCCTTTTATGCAGGTTGTACATATAATTGATCGGAAAAAACTATATGTATTTCAATAAATTAATCGCAATTTTAACACAAAATATTATTTTTGCATATTAAAAGCAGGCCAAGAGAGAATAATGTAGCTGCAAAAATAAATGTTGAGTAAACTTATAAACTGCGTCCTCTCTGTGCATGAATAACGAAGCAATTCGAAAACAATGTTTGTTGAATTAACACAAAAAGATAATAGCAAGGTGATTTTAACGTGGAGAATGGTTAAAATTATGTCAACTTTAACCTTGGGCCGAAAAATAGGGAAAGGTATTTAAAAAATGTGTATAAGGAGGGCCCAACACTCGCGCCGTCCTTGAGGCAGGATAACAAAGAGGGAACACGCGAGACCGCCACTGACCAGGTTCTGAGGTCACGCATGACAATGGCCACGAAAAGACGTACGCACATGCTTGCGTCACCGAGGGCGTGGCCAGTCACGTAAGCACACGATGGCCGGAGGTATGACGGCTGCCTGTAGAAGCCAATCATGGAGAGCTAATAGCAAACAATAACTTTTGGTCCTTAAATATGCGGCCACCGCTGAAGGCAGCCACTTCCGTGTTAGAGACGCTGCCGACGACCCGAGACTATGCTGTCGAGACGAGACTGACCACAGAAGGCAAGCTGCTGGACACAGAAAACACCGAGCTGATATATTAGCACAACTGACAGTAAAGTGCTTTCTGCTATCCTGTTCTGCCTTATCTTCCTAACGCGTAACTGGAAAACATAACCAGTGTTGGCAAAGGAACGCACTCGGTTATGGAAGTGTGGTAGGTATTTACCAGGGTAATTGATGATTAATTTCTTGGTATATTTTATTTCATAGTTGGGGTTTCTCCAGCCATATGCAGGATGCTTCCACGGAACTTAAGGTCTGGTTCGCTTGTGCTCGAACAAGAACACGGAAAGATGTGTTGGTGTCAACGGCTTGACCACTCTCTAGCAAGCGTTTTGTAATGGATGACCGTGGCACTTTTATTTCTTGTTTTAAAAGCCAAGCAGGCAAATGTTCAGCAGCTGTGACGCCAATTGCCTTTGCGCACAGCCAATGTACTTTCATTTACAAGTGCAGGTAAGTTCATAGACGCAATTTCGTCCTAAGTATAAAGTTGACGTAACTACTAACCATTTGCCAAGTTAACACCACCTTCTGAAAATTCAAAATGAGGTGTTATATAATTGTTATTAATTATTCATACACAGGCAGGACGCAGTTGATATGCTTTCCGAAATATATTCGCGCAAATAAATTCTGCTGTTTTGGCCTACTTCAAATGTGTACCTGGTAAATAAATGCTTTACATTTCTGTGCGTGTTTTTTAATGCAGTGCCCCTCATTAAAATGTAGGCTTAAATAACGTGTATACTTTGGTTTTAGTATAGTTACTAAATATGGTGTGTTCATGGCCATATAATGTTTATCAATAACACTTTCTGTCCATCATTCTATTTACGAGGCACATAAGGTGTCGAATATTACCCACGTTTATTGCGAATTTATTAAAGAATACTGTATTTTTTTCCTCCCTACAAAGAAGCCTACATCATTTTGTTTGTTTATCTTAAACAATAGTTTGAAAGCCAATGGGTTTCAATAATATTATTTAAACCTATCAAACGAGCAGAATAAAGAGTATGTTCCTGCTTCTTATAAAAAATATTTGCATTTAACAAGGCGTTGAACAACAATGAGAAATATAACTACTTATTCCGAAGCAGTTTCCCTACTGCGCATAACGTTTGCGGTGGTCTAAACGGATTTGGTTTTGAATGCGCCATTTTGGCCTAAATACGTGCTCCTGAGATAAAGTTGCAGGTAACTTACTATTGCAAATCTATTTATGCACTATATTTGCTTCAAAACACAAATTTTGGAATGTCAGTTCCAATTTCATGTGAAAGGGTACATACAGTATATTATGCATGCTTAGTAGAGAATCTTATTTGCAAAAACAACCTTTTAAAAACATACCTTACATCCTCTAGAAGCTTCGTGTTCGTTCCGCCACATTCATATTCTGTTATGTACACATCTGCTTGCGCGATAAAGTTCTTTGGTTGACAGACAGCGAAAAAGTGTGGCCTCAGCCTTCCAATTACCACTTTTCCGACGTTAACAAACACGGCGGTGATTGCAAAACCAAGTATAAGTAGGTAAACGTACTTGTACACACAGAGGCCAACCTAGCAAATGCTTACATATGGAAATTAAACAGGATTTACCATGAACGCTCCACGGAATCGTCTTTTAAATCCGTAAAGTTTGCCGCGTACCAATTCCACAATTACAATCTTTTAGGTATATGTGTGAAAATCAAGTTAAAAAAACTACGCTACCGTTACACCTGCAGTACACGGAGCTACCAAGCCGACCACTATGGTGGGTATAGTGGATGATCGGTAAGGATAGGACAAGCTTGTGTCGTTAAGAAAAAAACCACGTCTGTAAGGCTTAGCAAAGAACAATCCAATTGCCACAGATCCGACTAGGACGAGTCATCATTAAGAAATTGCATAAGTTACCTAGTACCAAAGCAAAAATTTCCGACATCATTCTCAGCCAAAACCACGACAGTGCACCCATAATGATGGTAAATGACACGAGCCGTGAATTCCCTTTCATATGCTACCGTGCTAATCGAGATTAGTCCAACGACGTGCGGCGTGATCCACTGTACTTGAAGGTCGACTGTGAGTGTAATATTTCAACCAATCGAAGATAACATACATATGAATGTCAAGTACTGACACTTGCTTTCTACTTCACTGATATAAAAAAAACTCATTACCGCAAAACACCATAATGCACACCTTTTCATGTTAAATGTCAAAATATATCCTTAGATCTGAGAGCGTGGACTAAAAGCAAAAGTCTCTGAATAATTTATGTGTCATACCGCGCAGGTGGAATGCAATTTGACACACAAGTTCATCACTTTAAAAACTGTTGGCACGTCCTATCTAGCACAGCAAATCTTAAATTTTCTACGCCTTACACACGCGCGGATTTCTGACCTTTGTTTTGCTTACTACTCCACTAGCAAAAACTAATCAATAGTTTCGCATTAAACGCTCAGCAGTTAAACATTTCCGGTAAAGAATAGTGGGCCGAACTAGAATTTTTGGATTATTAGCTGCAATCAAACAATCGAAAGTGCTACACGTGTGCTAAGCTTTAATTTGTAACCTTTTTTAGAAGAACAATGTCCTAGTCATTTCGCCGCAGGCTCGCTGTCTTGCTAGTTGAAAGGAAATCTATAAAACTTAGTTGATAAACGATCACTGATCGCTAACGGTGCTCATGTCCCTCGTTTGATATGATCGACTGATGTCGGCTAATAAACCGACAATGGCCTTTCTAGACGCCCCTGTCTTTCCCTCTTACTGCAGCAATAGCTGCTGGCGGGGTTCGTATGTGATCCCAAAGGATAGACATATATTGTACGCGATCATAGACAGTTCATCAACGCGTCACTGCTTATAATCTGCAACTGCGTCAGGTGACTTTAGACACATCTGGCAGACGGGTTTGCTTCAAATGCATTTCCCCGAACTGCACCTGCGATGCCTATAATTTCATTTTGTTTGCCTGTTGATGATGACGCTCTAATGGCAAAAGTTGTTTATGTAGCCCCACTCATATACCCGTAATCCCAGCATTTTGTTCTGCAAAAACGGTGATTATAAAGTTTTTTTTGGGGTAGTTAAATAGGATAGTAAGAAAAGTAAATTTTAAGAAATAAGTGATAAGTTAAAAAATTAAGTTGATGTTGCGTCTCAGGGCCACAAGAGCAGGTTGTTCTGCATGTATCTTGAAGGTGTTGGCGGCGCTTAGCGCCGCGGACAATATTAACCAAACTCCAGAACGGCAAGTGGTACCTCAGGTATGTTGAAGAAGACGACGTCCTTACAATCATTTCAATTTCTTGGGAAATTCAAGAAACCTCCAATTTGATAGTAGGGTTTTTCCACAATAAGTTAAATAAAAATGCAAATTAGGAAAATCGGCAGATATAATCAAAAACATTTCTAAATACAGTAAAATTAAAATGCATTGAGCATTTATTAACGTATATTTCACTGCGTGTTCTAATTGTCCGCCCAAACACCCCGATAACCACCGTTTGCATGGGAAAACATGCAGGTTGTAGGGATTAATGACTGGGCCTTCATAAGCTAATGTTGCCGATCTGTCTTTACTGCGGACAGCATTCCAAGAGACTTTCTGTAGTCCATTCAGTATGTCCGTTGCACTTGTCTTGACTTGGTTAATGTTTCTGGTAGGAGATTCTCAGTTAAGTGCATTTTTGTCTAACTTTACTGTGTGGAGTTGAGCCTGCTGCTTATCAGGTCTTACCGATGTTAAAGGTACGTTTTTTAAAGATGTGTCGTCATCGGTCATTTTTTAATTTCATGGATTAAAAATTATTCGGGAATGAGTTTCAGAAAAGCCTATATTGTGGTTTCGGGAAGTCCAAAGAGAAATAATTAAGACAGTCGGAAAGGCTACATAGTAAAATGAAGCCCAGCCAGCTACTTTCCTGCTGGCAGTTGAGCAGTTACTGACAGAACTTGAGTGTGGTGAGCTATTACACGACCAGCGGAGTGGGTTCAGTAACTGACTATTGAGCATAAAGGAATCTGCGTTTACATTGTATTCACATCGCTTATCGGTTATTAAGTAGAGATCACATTTTAAACAGTGATTGCCGACTTATAACAATTTCTACGATCGGAAGAGGATGACACAAACCGGGATGTTGACTGGGATGTCCCGTACGAGGCGCTTTGAGCATGCTAAACTGATTTCCGTTCACATGCATGCATGCGTAATATCCACTTGCTGCCGAAATACAGACTTAAGAGCATGAATGTATGCTGGAACCTACCACACTAACAGCTTAGGAAATAACTAAATGGTTTTACGACTCATGTTACGCCGGTGTTCTCCTGCCGCTTGATAAGTTCATATAGTCATGCCCTGTTTAGGCGGCCACGTAAATAGCGCTTCGCAAATACTTCGGATTATTTATGAATTTCTTCTGTTTTTTCGCTTACAGGTGTAGCTGCAGTCACACAGCTTAAAGTAAGGACAATATGCAAGAAATACCTGATTTCAAAATTCTTGGATAAATGTGCAGCAGAGAATTGACTTAGTTGGGTCCTTCCGATTCAGAGGAGTTTTTGAGGGAGAGGCAGTCTAGGTTACGCTGTTTCCATCACTCTGTGTGAACTTTCCGTCAAACAGAAAAACTTAACCTCTGCTCCACTTAATTTTAATATGGAAAACTGTAGATCAAATACGCCCGAGGTGCCGAAAGTCGGGCTTCATGTCCAAGCTCGAAGGCATCGATGAGGCTGAGCATGTGGAGAAGGAGGATGACACGGAGTTGGAGGGGTCGAAGGACGGGGGAAGTAGGGAGGGGAACGATGAGGACGGTGCGAGAAACGAGAAGGAAGGGGATGAGGACAAATGTGTGAAGACTAATGAGTTAGAGAAATGTCGACCAGCAGAGAAGGAATGTGCAAAAGTGGCATAGAATAATGTAAACGCTGCCCAGAGGGTGGTGCTGATACAGTCCCAATTCAGTATAATGCGGCTGGTCATGTAAAAATGACGGAACACAGTCAGAGGTGGGAATCGCCATTAACGTTGGCTCGATCTACGTGCTCTCGAATTTCACTCTGATTCCCCTGTAAACGCAGTTCTACTTTATTGCTCCATACAGCAGCACCCACCACAGAAGGCCTATGGACATGTAAAACGGAGCTCTCAAATTGAGTTTTAGGGGAGTAATGGGGACAACAGTTAAACGGAGCCGAGAACGAGCAGATAGGACTCAAAACCACCACTGGCCTGCAGTTGGCAACCAAATGCTGTCGCTACCCCGTCACCAGGCGCCTGAGTCGCAGATAAAGTTTATCATTTTGTGTGAAATGTTTGTTACAATGATATTTTCTAGGACCTTAGACTTCTTAATCAGTTTACATCGCAATTGCTAGTCTAGTATTGTCAACCGTTTAGTACACAACAAAGTCCAAATTCGTTACAAAAGGTCAGGAAAACTATGCGAAATCTCCGTAGTGGCATAGAGAGTGCATTCTTTTGCCTACACGGAAAGCATGCAGCTTGTAGAATTACGTGGCTACACGCAAAGGTGAGAAATTATCAAGCACAACCTCAATCAAGCAGTGGAACACCTTTCTTAAAACACAATTACTTTCGTCACGCCATTCCATTTGCCCGCTTCGAACCACCCTGGCAAGCTTTAAAGAAAATACATGTGCAGTAAATTTACGAAAAAAAACTACTTTTTATGAGCAAAAACTACTGTAAACAATCACCTGAATTTAACTAACAAAGAATTTATAGCAAATTCATTCAATTTCTGCCAGCGAATTCCAAGCTAAATTCTCGTCTTACCGTCAAGGATTGTGCGGACTCGTGGCTGATTCCTGTCAAGATGCATGTAGGGCAGTATAAATTTTTAACACTTTACCATCTTTTATCCAATGAATCTGTGCAATTTTCTAATTCCTTCTAACATTCTTGTTTTGGGAACGCACAGACACTTAAATAAGCCATAGTGTTCTTCAGCGTAGCGATCAGAGTTCCGCACAAACCGAAAGAGCGTTCCAACCAATGGTCTGTACTCAGCATGAAGTACAATGTCTTGGGCATATGTGATACGACTGCCTAGCACGCGTATTCTACCCTTCTTCACGTGTTTCATTCAATAAAACATGACGTAGGAACGACATGAACTGAGCAGTTGCCGGATAGCCTTCACACTTTCACATGCAAGTTGGTTTTTTGAGTACTTCTTAACATCCGTTCTCACGCTGCCTCCACTCTGAGTCATTGCCACACGCCAATCCCATTCGGTAGTTCGGACGCGCATTTGAGCGTCAATAAAACGCATCTCATTGGATGAAATTACCGAAAAGCTAATTAAAATGTCTAACACAGTGGGCGTGGCACGTTTAAAAACTAAGAAATCTTAGTTTGCATCGTAAAACATCCGCTGATGATATCGTAAGGAACACAGCGCAGGAGCAATACGACATAAATAAGGGAACTTTTGGCTTTTTCGAATACAGGCACACGGAGTTTGCAAGTTTGATTCGATCGTGGCCGCTTGCTTACCTATCTGGGAAACATTTATCCACAACGGCCTTGAGCAAAATTTGGAAATATGGCAGTACCTGATTAGTTGCATTTTTTACGTCATTGGCTTCTGCCCGCGCATAGAAGGTAGGCACCAAGATTTTGGAACAGCCATGTGACTGGGCTCATCAAAAATTAGGAGGTGTGTCATGGGTTCCCTTGTCTGCTCTTTAAACTTCACATCTTCCAGATGATTCGTCCTGTGGTCCACGGATATGGAGCCGCAGAATTGGTCCTACAGGAGCTAGAAAAAATCACCTTTGCCCAACACGAGCCTGTCTTCTGGCGCCGCTATGTAAATGACACGTTTGTCGTCATCAAAAGAAACATGCTGCAAAACTTTCACGACTTGCTCAATGGAATATTTCCTGACATACAATTTACACGGGACGAAGGAAAAGAGCGGCAACTGCCTTTCCTTGATGTCCTCGTCAAAAAAACACCCAACAGTGAAATCGAGACGACGGTTTGCAGGAAGGCGACGAACACAACACAACTCCTCAGTTTACATGGTAACCATCCAGTTGCTCACAAACGGAGCTGTGTAAAAACACTATTCAAACGGATATAGACTCACTGCATTAAACCAGAGGAAAAGGCACGAGACGCCAGATATCTCCGTGACCAGTTCATGCGGAACGGTTATCCAAAAGCATTTATAAACCGACACCCTCGCGTTTGGCCCCGTAGGACCCACACAGAAGAACCACCGAGGATATGGCACGCTCTGTCATACATAGCGCATTGCTGCCGGACTAGGTGTTGGAATTGCACACAGACCCAAAGCTACAATCCACAGCAGGGTGATGAAAATAAAAGAACAGCTTACGCAGAATGAACAAACTGGAGAAGTATATCGCACACCTAGCCTAATCTGTCCCTGTAATTATACAGGTCAAACTGAACGCATGCTCGGATCGCGCATACGTGAACACAAGCAGGCCGTGCGAGAAGGCGACGAATCATCACAAGTTGCAGCTCACACCTATTAAACAGGCCATGAGTTCAACTTTTCTGCCGTGAAGGTACTCGCCCACGCGGAAAACAAGACGAGCAGATAATTTATCGAAGCCTGGTTCACGGATGAGAATTCTGTCAAAAGAACTGTCGAAATAGCGCCTGCGTACAGGGTATTACGCTATTACAAGCAACCAAATCCAGACGTCCGCCGTAATTAATTGGCCATAAACCCTCCATACTCACCCAACTTTGGGTGCTGACGTGGCCACTTGGCGCCCAAGCATACACAATCTCTCTCCTCTCATCCTCCTTGCCCTCTTCTATGACTTTTAAATTGCCCATTCCCCCCTATAACTATTGCTTGTTTCGTGGTTGATCATTTTATTTTTGCAAATATTTCTGCCCAACATGTCGATCTTGCCTACTGGCACAGACTATCACAGCCCACAGTGGCAAGTTGGCGACATAAACACACAGTTATTGATTTTTAAACGTTCAAATTTTAGTTGTTTTGTACACACGCCCCAAGTAGGTACCCCATTTGTTGCAGTTTCTCCACCTCTGACAATGGACTCCTGGAGGAGCCCGAAAGCTCAGAAAAAGAAAAATTTGTTCCAGTGCTCGATCGTTTGTCTTCTTTACCAATGTTCAAAAATATCCCCCTGGCCTTGTCCACAGAGTCATTAAATTTCTTGCATATTGTAACCCAGTGTAGGACACGCAAAGCCGTGAGTAAAACCATGGTTAGCCGGCAAACTCTTAACACCACTGTGTCTTGCATTGCTGCAGGCTGCGCTGACAATAACTAAGACAGATTTGGGTTGAGGAGATACAGTTGTGTGAATGATCAGAAGGGAGGCGCAGTTATTATACACGTTGGACAGTAATAGGACGGTAATAGGGCACGCTGTAATTCAGCTGTAAATAACCCCCAAATAATCACAACCAGATGTCAAACAACATTTAGCATCATCCATATGGAATATGCTTTTGTATACAAACGTCTCCAAAAGCGTGCAGGTAGGGGACTAATCATACTGCGGCATATTCCTTGCTACTTGACTTAAGCACGCACGTGCAACTGTTCGACCTCCGTGCTACTACTTGGGCATTTGAACTGTGACCTGCGTTCGATCGATACCACGCTCAGCCATTCAACGCAGTTAACGCACAGCTAGCGCGGACAATGATGCGACTTCCTGTATAATTTAAAGTGTAGCAGGGCAAAAATGTCGAGAGGTCATTCACCTGCATAAAGCTCTGGATGCAAATCCGAACTGCGTTGATAAAAACTGAAGAATAAATTGATGTTGACAAAACGCTCGTTTTAAATAGTAAGTGTCCTTTGCACGCCCCTCAGGTAATGAGAAGTGAAGTCTTTTGCAAAAGGGTATGTACGCTTTTGATGTATAAGTGCTTGCCGGGACATATAAAGTATTGTTCTGGAAATCAGACGAATGCATAGCTGACTGTTGGCACTTGCAGTCAACATCGGCATTGTATTAGTCAGAATTGTCAGAAGTTAATCACTCATTGACGCAAATCTCTCTATATGTATCGTTTCAAACGTTTTTCATGAAATATTGGTGATTCCTTGCACGAGAGTACTGACTGTTAATGAGGCCAAAGTAAATACCACATCCAATTATATGTCAGTCGAAATTCTAAATTGTGCTTTCTATTCGATCATAGTAATAAAGGATATTTGTAAAATTGATTATCGTGCAACCTAATCCCAAAATGTTTCAGTCACACCAAGATGCTGGCTTTTGAGGCGCAGTCCTAGTGCACCTGCTCAAGGTATGTGGTTGAAAAATATACAGTAAAGCGAGTGCTGCACGAAACATTTCGATATTCGAAAAGGACCCATAACCACTCGCAAACCAATATTCAGTACGGTTGCAATACTGTTTATCATGCAGACCAATTTCAATTGTTTTTAGTCCCTCTAGGATGCCCCTCTATAATGAACTTCTGACCGCTGCAAAAAGTTGATCCTGAAAAAATTGAATACGGAAATAGTATGCATTTTATCATTGATTTTGACTGCCTTTTTACATTGTCATATATTTTATGGAAAGCCTGCACGAAACAATCCTATCTTGTCCTTATTTGATAGCAGCTCACGCCTTCGTTAATTTAGTTTCTAAATTGCCCAGTGATTTTGAAAGTTATTGACTGCTAGAACTGAATTCAAGTTTTACAAACTGAATGTTGTGTTTAAGGATAAGTACGTTCCTGCCGATGGTTTGAGGAAGCTTTTACAAAGCTCGCATAAAATTTTGCAAAATACATGGATCATGCTGTTTATATCAGTGACAGCATTAATGAATTGACGGATACGATGTATTAGGAAGCAATATAATACACTCGTAAAAAAACTCATAATAAGACTTGTATTCAAAAACGAAGGAAACCCATCCTTTAGGAATAAAAATTAACGAAGACATAATTTGCTATCAGATATGTAAAAGACAGGATAGCATCGTGGAAGCTTTCCATAAAATATATTTGAAATTATAAAGGTGTCAAAATCAATAATAAAATGCATACTTTTTACGCGTACAATTTTACGGAATCAACTTTTTTGCAGCGGTCAGAAAGAAGTTAATTACAGAGGGGCATCCTAGCGTGACTAAAAATAATTGCAATTGGACTGCAGGATGAACAGTACTGCAACCGTACTGAATGTTGGTTTGCGAGTGATTCTCGGTCCTATTCAAATTGCTGACTGTTTCGTGCAGCACTCGCCGTACTGTAGGTTTTAAGCATTTTCTCGTTGATTTTTGAATACATTTCATAGAAAGCATGCCCGAAAGAAACGTTATCGTACGCTTTGAGTACAACAGTGTGCCTTCTTAAAATGAACCGATCGTTTGATTTGTTAGAGGAGCTCATAATTTGCCGAATACTATTGGGCCCTACTAGCTTTAACTCCAAAAGGCATGTTGTATACGCTATGCCATACGATCAGTCAATATTTTACTACGATATGAGAACGCAGTCATATGGTTATCGGGAAGCTTTTCTGCAGATAAACAACAGGTAATTTACTTTACTAGTAGCGCCTAGAAATGGAAGGAGAGTTTGACTAATCAATTTTTTTTTCCTGGTCGTAAACAATAACGGAATTGCAACGAATAGATCCTTTTAGTACATGTATAACAATTGAAGAGGATGTATATTCCTAATAAATGAGAGCAGGAAGACATCCTTCTGCTTATTTTCCAGAACAATATACTTGAATCTATAATTGCAGTGAAACTCACCGAGCAAATTGCATACTGCCTATGTGCCCGTATTTTTCCGTATGTGCACAAAATGAAGCCTATTCAAAAAACCCCGACATCCTGAGTTAACTGAAATATATTGAGGTTAATTTGCACAGTTTTAAATATGACGAGCCCACTTCCTCAGTAGATTTCAATCGAAAACACATTTAAGCGATTCCGCTTGGGATAGATTATACACTGTATAATTGTATTGCAAAATATCCGATTACTGTAAAAATTTAAGTAACACGTTTTAGACAATAGTCCACCTTCACGTCGGCTGCCATGCCACCTCGGTATGCGTCATTGAGTAACTTAATGCATAGTCTCTTGCAGGGTTTATTTGCAATTAAGACATTAAATGCACTTAAGGAACAAAAAGGGTTAATAAAGACCCGTTTATTGACCTTGCTTGTCTATCAAAATATCGAGCAGTTCTTTGTTCGTCGACAATGCCGTTGACGGTATCGGCCAATCATTCGGTAATATCTGTGCGATGGTTTCGAAAGTGAGCATGCAGGCTAAAACGGGATAGGTGTGTGTGCAAAAGTATTAGGATAGGATTGTCTGGGGGCTGTAGAGTGGGTTTTAGGCATACGCGGCTTTCGAATTTGAGCCACCCATTTTTTGGTCTCCATTCACGTGGGAATTTATTATCCTATATCATCCTCTCTAATCCTCTGCTTTGTTTGTCTGCATTTGTGCTCATGAGGTCATATCTACAATACACTACTACCTTTTTAAATGCACGACAACACGTTATTTTATCGAAAACATATCTCCGTCACAAATTTTGTCAAATGCGGCCGATCTGTCGCATATGCAATTCACCAACAACACCAACATCGACAATTCTCCGTAGAATGACAACACGAAGAAAACAGCGTTTAAAAAAATGAAAATGGAGAAGTTGAAATCCAACCTGTCTCCATAGTTGATGTGAATGGCAGGAAAAAATTAATGCAACGTTTCCCTGGTGGTAATTTGAATATGGCAATAGCAGCAAAATGATTTATTGGATCCATATCATTTCGAGAGAGCTCGTCAGTTGCCGCCTCTCATTTCTCAACATGAATCACAAAAGAGAAGATACACAATGAATTCATACAGAAAAATCGATCTAAACACAAGGTCATAAGAAGTGGCCAAGTGGCTAATCAATAACATGAGAAGTTCAAACGCTATGGTCAGCAAAAATAACAGGGAAAAGCACCTGAGGTAACAACTTAGGAGGAAAAATGTGTAAACAGGGAGCCAATGTTACCAAGGCAAAGTTAGGTTCACCACATGCTCCAACGGTTTACATAGGTCGGGTTTGACCCGCCGTATGTAGGCTGCCTCCAGGTAGCGTAAATTGCGAGTTGTTCGTGCTCGAACAAGCACTCGGAAGGACGTTTTGGTGTCAACAGAATAACCCGAGTCTAACAGATGTTCCGTAATTGATGACCGGGGTATTCTGTTTTCTTGTTTCATTAGCCAGCTAGGTAAATGTTCCTTAGCTCTGGTGGCCAATTGCCATATAATTATACCTAACACTCTCGTCAGTCCAACACCATCTTTTCTTTGAGGAAGTATGTGTTTGCCACTTGAATAAAGAACATCAAACGTAAGCTTGGGATAGAATTCTGTCACTGGTTAATATAGTTTCAAGCTCAATATAAGACAAGTGAACAGATGCCTACATGGTTAATACGCCGTTTGTTAAAATGTCAACGGGGGCAAATGCTGTCCTGTTTGAGTGTACTTTTTTCACATTATTCTACTACAAGGTACTACACTGTACTACAATGTAAGTCTTCCAGAAACATTTTAAATGTCGGTGGAATCCTGGTTATAGTCCGAGATCTAGCGCGCAATGAAATATAGCGCCACACATTAGCACAGTAATATCACTATATTTCTGACTTACTTACAATACATTGGGTGTGACAGATGTGGATTTTTGTACTAACTTTCACCTTGTTGTTTATAGGATTTCATGATATCCGTGAAAAAAGAATGGCTGTTAGGACGGCATGTACCTCAAATTACCTGAGACCAAATTTAGCGTTCTGGAGTAAGATTGGTATAGCTCGCAGCGCGTAGTGCCGCACACACCTTACATTTAAATATGCAACAACTTTCTGTAAGATTTTTATTTGTTTTGAATGAGATAGTTACAAGAAATTAAGTTTTTTAGTTTATGTTTCAGTTCGTTTTTATGTTTATTTTTTTCATTTGAGGTTAAAATGCTTTTGACGAACACTCAATTTGTATTTATTTTGTGAATGTTTAACCTACGTGATTTAATTTTAAAATATTTGTTTTTACTTTTGCTCTTTTCAAATATTTGCCCGATTGTACTTTTTGATTATCGCGCTTTTTTGCTGACACACACTAGGACACTTAAGTTATAATTCCTTCTTGTTCTTCTTTTATAAACTCTATTTGTACATATTTTTCTTTTCGTTTGTATTGGCCCGACTGAAAAAGCTAAATTTCACCTAGTTCGGTATGACAAAGGCATGGGAAATTCGTGTGCTGATCTCTAATGCAAAGTATAATTCTATCCAAATTTCTTATTGCTAGAGTATGGACTACTGTATGCGGCCATTCCTTGCGTCATGTGATAACGCAGAAAAGCCACAAAAGTTATGAAATTGCCTATGTTAAGGATAAGCTTAACACACGGATGCTGGCTCATAAATTACGTCTACTAATTATCGCTTTACAAGGCAAAATAATGGACATTTTTTTCTTTGTTTCGCAGCCACCGTAAGCCAGACAGCGAGTGCGCTACTTAAAGACAAAACTCAGAGCCTACAGTTTAACTCACTGCAAACGAGTTCATTGTATTGCAGCTGAGTGTTCTTTTTTGTTGAAACTAAGCAAAATATCTGCTTTATGCCTGTTGGTGGTAAGGAATTTATATATTTTTGCGTAAACTATTGCTCATTTAGGAAATAATCTGGCGTACAAGATTTGAGAAGCCGGGAAATGTTTCATCGTTCCATTGCCTTCCTGCTAACTAGCTGTAACGCTTTAAATAATCAACGCAATAAGTAGCAGTTAAGGCACATTTCACGGCGTAGTAAAAAGCCAAAATGAAGATGACTAGATTTCTTTATTCATGTACAAATACAGTTCCAAATGAATATAGGCACAATTTAGAATGGGTGCTGCACAAATAGTTGAAAATAAGATGGACAGGGGAATAGTACAGACAGCAGGCTGGTACATCTAAGCAAACCGCTAAATCAAAAACCCTAAAACAACTTATTTACAATTAAACTCACATTGAAACCAATAAATAAATTATTTGATGACTATTTCTATATTTTACAGATTGTCAAATAAACCAAAAATTCATTGCAAATTTCCATCTGCCCTACGACTTAGTTCGCTGTTCCTAGTTTAGATAGGATGGAATAAATGTAAATTTATTTTTTGAAACAAAACTCAATTTATACTTTCAGTAGGGCATTTTTACGAAAATATTTAACTTTACGACATACTCAACACACACAGGTATGCCATGGATATTGGCATTGCAATGATGGTAAACAAGTCTGAATGCTTACTCCATCTGCAGTGTCCATACACATTAGCTTCAGGAGATTTCAAGAAATTGAATCGGGAATTTTTCATTCGGGTACATAGGGAACACTTGGTCTACAAAAGAACAGAACTCAGGTTAACATGGACCGATATTAATATAACAACTTATTATACAGAGCCTGCAAACGCAAAATAATTTGCCAGATGTGACGTAAATTGCAACTACCAATTAGCGAACACAATAGACGATGATATAACTGCATAAAAATTCTGTAATGTTAACTGTTTTATGCAGATTATTTCAAGTCAAAGGACAACCTAGAGATCCGGTTTCATTAATTTACTAAATTTATGTTTTTTTCTCTCAAAGGACACTTTTCCTTGAAATTAAATTTTTTCGGGGTGTCTGCCTACCAATTTACATGAAATAAAACTTTCCTCATCGTTCTGGGCTTATCGCTTTATTCCATTATTTAGCGCATAAGCAGTGTTATTATTTACAAGAGTGCGAAAACTGGAGGTGGCGTACTCTGCGTATTTTGGTAAAGGACGGGAATTTGCGCAACTGAAAAAGAAGCATCGGAACTTAAACTGCGAAAAGAAGTCTTGGGACAACAGAAGATTGGCACATGTGCTGGGAATGATGATGTTCTAAATTACTTAAACAAAATAGATGAACACGCAGTTTATTATGTGGGCTAGTGCTTTAGCAAGGAGTTATGAATAAGCCGAAGTAAATAATATACTGAATGACTTACGTCTGTTGAAAAGTATGTCATCATTTCATAGTTGTTACGTTTGCAAAGTTGTTTACAATTGTTGTAACTTTCTGGTAAAATTTGCCAGCTGCAATCACTATTGGGAACTAACAAACCCGATTTTTCACAATATTTCTCTGCTGCCACAAAGGCAAGAATGCATAAACCGAAACAGATTCGCATAACCTTCGTTTGTGACAACTACATTTACCAATGCGAACAACTGCCTACTCCTCTCACTTTTATACTCAAAATGAACAGCCTTCATGTTAGAATGGGTCACAAGCATGTGCGTTTTCCCAAATGGACCTATGCTATTTTAATGATAAGTTAGCTGCAAGCGGACTGTCTCTCAGGGTTTATGTGAGAATATGACGAATCGTGAACTGTGTTTCCATGGAACCTTTTGTAGTGCCTTCGTGAGAACAACGTCTTGTGTGGTGCTGTTACTTGCTGCCTGTAAGAAAAGTGCACTACTTTACGATTGCATTCTTCCATCAACAGCAGCATTTAAAGTGCATTGCGATAAAACCCTTAAAACTAGGTTATTATGCTCGAAAACAACATGTTCAATGTATCCTTAAAAAAATGGTAAGAATATATAGTGTAGAGTTGAAAACTAACAGGCACAGGCAATACCTTCATTAAGGGTTCGATAGAAGGATTTCTTTGAGGAACAATGGTTTATTATACAAATTTTCAACTCTGGCACATCACATCGTTGTCAGATGGATGGAAATGGTGCGAAACAATTAATTCAAAATAATATCTGACAGAAGCTTATATAGTGGGTAAAGTAATAGTCCATAATCGTTACCCCCACGTGATTGTGCAGTCAATGAGGAATCCTTATTGTGCCCCTGATCTCTTTATGCCGTCGGTCGGGAACGAATTGTTGACCGCAATTAATCTTGCGGTCGGTGGGGGCTGATTTTCGCTTCCCCTAGTCTAGATAGGCTATCGTATCTTTCATGGTTGCCTGAGGTTGGTATACAGTTGACGCCGTTGATCATGCAATATTTCGACATATGCGAAAGACTAATACTCTTTCACCAATCGTAATTGACACAAGTTGTGATAATGATTATTGTGAAGTCTATTCTAAAGTCATTTCAATGAGGATAAGATGCCGGCTTTTTAAATAGCTTCGATCCGATTGCTAGCAAAACGTATCTGTTGTAAAAATTGACTACTTAAATAGCATGCCTTTTCATTATTGATTTTGACTGCCTTTATAAATTCTAACATATTTTCTTGTAAAACATCAACAAAAAAATTTTTTGTATAAGTTTGATAGCAAATTACGCTTTCTTTGAATTTTATAATCAAAGGAAGGGCAGCTTTTGGTCTTAAAAATGTTGCTAATAATGAGTTTTTTGTGCCTTAACTGCACAAAATATATGTTCCACATCTTTTTCAGTATTTTATGAAAACTATCTGACTTCTTTCTGAAGCGATGGGTGAGAACGTACTGTTCCTTAAACAAGAAGTACAAAGTGCGCAGTTTCTAAACCATGAATTCGAGTATAGCAATTACTAGATTAGAAAATTATTCGGCAATTGAGCAATTTTTTTAAAATCGAAGGCTGCCCTTCCTTTGAGTATGCAATTTAAAGAAGGCATTATTTGCTATCAAACATGTACAAGAAATAGTTTTTGTCTTATTTTGCCTTTGTTTGAATGCATAAAGGCAGTCAAAGCAATGATAAAAAGGTGTACTATTTAAGTAGTCAATTTTTACAACAGATACGTTTTGCTAGCAATCGGAGCGAAGCTATTTACAAGCCGGCATCCTATCCTGACTAAAATGACTGCAGAATGGGCTACACAATAATCAGTATCACAACTTGGGTCAATTCCGATTAGCGAAATAGTATAAGTATTTCACATATATCGAAATATTGCATGATATGCGGTGTCTACTGTACATCGCGTCCAATGCAACATGCTTGCTGATGCCCAAGACGTCGGATTTGATGGCTTTCAAAAACTCGCGGCCTTTCTTGTATGGACAAGAGCAAACAACGCAAGTTCCGGGCCATGCAAATTGATGTCCAGTTTCTGATGTGTGCATGGCGATCTCTGACAAGTGAGATCGCCCCTTTACCACTCGCTAATGTTCACGTAAGCGTGTGGAGCCTGATCATCCTGTCTGTCCGCAATAAACTGCACTGCACCCGCTACAAATGATGTTTTAAAGTATATTTTTGCTGTCCAAATAGTCAAACCTATCCTTAGGGTGTACAAGCTGATTACGCAGATGATTCGTTAATTTGTGCGCCCCTTGGATGTGATAATTCCTCAGGTGTCTGCCAACGAGTCCAGGCACGTTCTTAATGTATGGAAAGGTTCGCCAAATTCTTGGATTGGACGCCTGGTCGGAACAACCAAGTTCTTCTTCTTTTTGTTTTGACTGTTGTCGTGTATGCATTGTCGCACAAATTCTTTGGGATAACAATTTTTTGCAATCAGTGTGAACAGGTCATTGAGTTCAGATTGGTAGAGTGCAGGGCTAGAACAATGCGTTCTTGCTCGATTTTTTGGGGTGGTGACCGCATTCTGTTTATAAGCAACAAGGGGGTTGCTCTTGCAATTATGTGTGATATCCGCGTGTGCCTTTTCGCGTTAAACTGATGTTTGGAGTGTTCAGTCAGAATTCCGTTGAACGGCGGCGTCGAAAAATGGAAGTTTACTGTTAAGTTCCACTCCGAGCGTGAACGTGATGCCCGGCATCGTTGAGTGAATAGTGCTTGGCTGTGTTACAAGCTGGTCCCTTTTGACGATGACAAACGTGTCACAAATATATTAGCGATATTTCTTATGCTATTATGTAGGACAGAGCCATACTTTTTTGATAAGTCGCGTTGTGCAAGTACTCCAAGTTAAGCAGTGTACGTTTAAAAGAATATCTTTCCAATAACCGCAAAATTCAGTCTCGAGTGGCTAAACTATAAGTGAAGCCAATTGTAAGGATTCACACTGAGTTCAAGAAAAAGGAAAAGATTTACTTAACAGTTATGGTTAGGTACAAAACATCGCATCAAGTGCTAAAAGGAAGAAAAGAAAGGAGGTCATATATATTTTCGCACGCATTAAGATAACACACAATCTTATTCAATAAACGTTATTTGAAAAAAAAATTCTGTTGATTTTAATTTTGGCTAATGCACTGAAGCAGACAGAATAAAATGGCATGATATATGGCTACTCTTTTTGCACTCGCCAGCTGACAAAATAGACACGAGCCTGGATGGAATCCACTTTGACGGAAACTAATCCATTTATATGTAAGTAGTAAGTTCTTTTATCTCCAGTTTACCTGAATCTGTTAGTATCGGGTACATTAAAACAAGTTGTCAACAGTGTCCACATTTGTTTTGACATTATCTTGGAAAAAGGTAATATGCACAGAATTTCGTCAGATTAATATTTAAGTGAAGCATATTTAAAATACATAACCTTTAACAGACATTTTTTAATTGATCTTGGGAATATTTATAGCAAACTTTTGGTACAGTCCTTCTACTTTCTTAAAAAATTAGCTTGCTTTTTCGTTTCATTTCTGCATACAGTCTACATGGCTATCACAGAAGAACTTAAAAGCAAAACTCATTTGTTCGGTTAAATCTTTGCATCCTTATTTTTTCGCTATTTATTTTGAACAAACTCTTGACTTTGGCACTAAGAATGGTAAACTCCAAAACTGATGGAAAATGTAACGGCATTGAAAGGTCCCTTTATTAGCTATTTTAATTTAATAGTAAGATATGTTTTCGAATGAATGAATGCCTCAAATATGTTTGAAATTTTCTTGACTTCGAGAAGGCTTTTTTGATAAAAAAAACAATATGGTTAGCCTTTTCAAATATTGGTTAATTTTAATTTATTGTTGTTATTTGTAAGTAGTTTTTACGCTGACGAAGTTTGCGGTTTAAACAAAACTCTGTTTTTTTTTACCCTAAAACTAGTACTTCTACTTCTAAGGTTGTTTATTGTTTCTTCGTAGTTTCTGTTAATTCGTAAATTCCAGTTTGCAAGTGGTCAACCATATTTTGCAAGCTTAAATATTTTTTTAAACTTTTGGGGCTGATTTCCGTTACAAACATCGGGCAAAAATGTAAGTGAGTATTTTTAAATTTCATAACAAACTATTTTAGAAGAAAAAAGAAGATAATATGGAGTTATTTTTGAAAAATTCAACGAGTTTTAAATTAAAATATGGACAAATTTCCTTTAATCCAATATTTATTGTGCACCGAACAGATGGCATGGAGCTACGCAGCGTAACAAAGTGTGAAAACCCGTGCTTGGTTTCAAATATGATAACTATTATTCGAACTCTAGAAATTCCAAACAGTAATTTAAGTTTAGCACCACCTATGCTCTAAGTAATTTCGTTAAACGAAAACAGAGTTAATAGGGGTTTTATGAACGAATAATTCACGAAGCATGGCCATACGTCCTTCTTTACCTAAAGAGAGACCACATATGAGCATATCAGAGGCACCAAAATGGGGTCCCAAATGACTGGGCTCATTGCCGAGGTGGTACTATAAAAAACTCGAAAGAAGACTGCTAGAAGAGTACTATCTCACATGTTGGGCACACGACGTGGATGAAACCTTCGGAGTCCTCGAACATAGTAGAATCAGCAACTAGCAAAGGCGATTTTATTTGATTAGCCCCGATCTACAGTGCACGATGGAAGATCAAGAAATGGAAATCAGACTTCCATTGATAGATGTGCTTGTCTGTCATTAACCGAACGGTAAAATGGCGACGTTTGTCTCCCGTCAACCAAAAAGCACTTGGCAGATATTGAATTACAAAAGCAACCATCCACATTAAGACATTTGAATTTGTACACGTACGCTTGTTGGACTGACAGAAACCCACTGCTACCTGCCAGCCGCCAAACGGGACAAGGTAAAGCTCCTTTGAAAACTTTTCAGAGCTACTGACTTTCCACGTGCATTCACCGGAAGAAATCATATGCCTAAAAAAATTCGGGCTGGGAAACGTTGCCCACCGAAGTCGTAGTGAGCATCTCGTACGTGAAAGGGATCTCCAAAACCGGAGCAAAACGCCCACGCCTCTCGAAAAATCATTGGCCTACAGACCTGCAGGCACAACCTGCCAAAAATTAGTGCAGTGGAAAGGGCCAAATTTGAAACAGGAGTTATCACACGTTGTTTTCGGACTTCTGCATAACGTTTAAGTACGTAAGTGGAACTGATGTGGATGTCACGTCGGATGATCTCTTTCAAATGACCCCAATAAGGGATTGCCAGTTGCAGAAGGAACTGCGCCGCACAAACTAATGTGCATCAAACAGCGGTTCGTCGCTGGAACTTTTTGTCAGCCTTTGTTGTGCATTCTGCCAGTGTAAGTGCGTTCAAGAGACATCTGGATAACCACCTCTTAAAGGCCAATCCAAAACCCACCCCACTCCTAAGAGCAGCATATTCTACTCGCTTGATTTCAACAGCCTTATATTTACAACAAAGTTGGTTCCGGTGAATATTTAATAGTGGAAATACAGTGAACGTTTTCTATGCTGCTATTTCCTTAACTTCTCTTTGCGTAATCCACCCATGCTTTTTGCAGTATTTTAGTGCACAGTTGCATAACAAAGCGACCATAAACAATTACCGAATAGTACTGACCTTTTTTGCCTTCCCGTACCGTTTCAGAGGATTTTAAGAGGGCATCTGTGACGCATTCAAAATATAGTGGTTGACTACTAGCTGAATGCAGATATCTCGTCAAAGATTTTATATCTTAAAAACCAAACTGCATGATACTTTATCATACTTTATACTGTTTAAGTGTAAGACACAATTTGTGGCGTCTTTCGACGTTATTTCCGTATCCGATGTACGTATCTAGGGCCTGCTTGAACTCCTTGATCGTTGCTGAAAAGTAAACTTAAGCAAGCCATGGCACACGGCGTTTTTCTAAGCAGACAAATGCTCTTTTCTTAAGGTATTTATTAAGAATAAAAGCCTTATTTGTTAGACAATGAGTAAAGGAAATCTTATTTTGCTGCATGCTTTGATTAAAAAAGTATATTATTATGTTTATAGCGTAGGTCTGCTTTCGTCATAATACGAAGCACATCATTATTCCTGCAGCACTTACTGGCATTAAAAGAGCATGATAGAGAATACCGTCCGGTGGTAGTAAGTAACCTAATGAGCAGCGGCATATTGACCAAGGTTGCATGTTCTTTGTAGCAAAACAAGGTGTGATAATTGCATTTGAGCAGGCGAATGGAAATAGTACTTTTGTGTTCACCTCAAGGAAAACTCAGAAATATCTGTAAACAGTAATGTTCGTGAGTGTAAATGGAACGCCGACATTTGGGGCATTGTTTGAGGTATCGTCTGCACAAGCACCGGTTGATGAACTTGATCCAGTAGCCATTTTCTCTGAACATCTGTCGAAGATATTGTATTTCGTCATAGTTGTCTTCTGTTTCACTGCTCTGTGTCTCAAGGCACCGATAAAGCATCCTTGCGCAACTGCGTTTGCGCCTGTTTGGGTAGTTTACGTTGGATTTCAGTACTTGTGTCGTGTTTTTCGGTTTGCTGAATACCTTGGTATCCAGGTCGTCAAAATATTTGCGACATACGGAGACATAAAAGAAGGCCATCCGTTTATTCTGTTTCTCCTCCATCGTAACTTTTTGACCGGGAATACACTGTTGAGTAGTTCCTTGAACGTAAGCAGCTAATTACGTTCGAAGACTCCTTAGTTGTAATCCAGATACCGCGCCCACACTTTCGGTATATGGCTTTGGAAGACAAACGACTCTTATTGTTGGAGGACCACGTTGGCTCTGAGTCCCGAAATCGATGAACCCGTCAGTGTATCCTTCACATGCTCGTAGATTATTCCAGCAAACCTGAATACCTCCTGAGACTGAAATTCAGGGGCTGTAGAACTTGGGCTTCTGGGAGGCTTGGCATTTACTTCTAAGGGGTATTTTAACGTCTCGACTGCTAGATCCTATGAAGAGAAGCAAAAAAGGGTGTCACATTGTAGGAAAATAGAAAATAACTTTACAGGGGACTTACCTCTTAAACTTTTTGTAATTAGTGTGCTGACAAGCGGACTGTGGTCTCTGACTCAGTTGTTGGAAATTTGAAATGTTCAATCAGCCATCGTGCCAGTCCGCACGTTAGCTTACCTTTCAGTGATACCATGAGTCACAAAGAAGCGTGCTCCTTGTGAACATTGGGGAGGCAATTGAAGCGGGCCAAGGTCGATTCTTCTACTCTCATACTGCGTCGAGCTGGCGGCATTACTGCCCTCGTGTTCACTAATGCTAACAGAGTCCAATTAATTTTGTGTGACAGCTTTCTGAAGGGGTTGCTTTCACGCGGAAAGTAAAAATGTAGATCTTTTAGTTAGTTATTTGCCTTCTGAGAGGAGTCTTGTCTGTCTATTACGACGGTAGAACAAGCGTTGTCGGCTGGAGCAATAACGATGTTTTGATTTGCCTTGAGTGCTCTTAATGCAACACATTCGACCATGGGGAGCGCTTACTGCGGTTAACCAGTTAGGATTTTTCCTCCTTCGTCGCCTTTATCTGATTGATGACCGAGTTCACAGAGGCAATCATTTTGGAAGGTTTAGAATCAGCTATGTGGAAGTAGGCTTTGTGCTGTAATATCTGCCTGTTCACCTACGCCAGTTCTAATGACGACAAGTTTTGAATCAATGTGTCGTTTGTGGATGAGATGGGATGGTTCAGTTTGCGTAATTTGTTCGCCAGTGTTGCTTCGTGAATTGCTTTCTTATTGCGGTCCTGTTCAAGCAGTCTCAAATGAAGCAGTTTTTCAGTCCTCACCCATGATTTGGCAGCATACGGTCTTCTCTTGTTCACAGTCATGACGGATCCAACTAATCGTTTGTTTGCCATGTTGAAACACTACGAATCCGTGTTTACCGTGGGTTTGTATGCAACATACTTTGCCAACACGTTACTGTCCGAAAACGTAGGCAGAAACCGAATCTGCAAAATGGCTGAGTCCTCAAGAAGAGTAAACGACTCCAACCATCTGGCCAATCCAAGCAAATCACACCCAGATGAATTTTCAACGCAAGCTAAAATGCACATCCCAGGAACTGATTAAGAATAATAAAATTCGGTCGCTGGGACAACAATTGTTTAAAACCTGCCACTTCGAACTCCCTCACGCAAGTTTCGTTGGGGACATGGACAAACAATAATCACATAATTGGGTGATACGCGCACAGGAAGTTGCAGCAGTTATGGGGCACAATTGTCACTGTACATGCATGGAAAATAACGGCAATTAATGCTAATTGCTTTCTTGTGCGTGGATTGCTGCATGACCGGCATGCGGACTGTGACCTGTTGGACTTGCCTCACGCGCGGTGATTGTGATGATTGCTCGGACATGTGACCCCTAGTATTGCCGTAAGGCGACATATTTTTATACTGCGCGAACCAGCTGTAGATGGCAAAAATGATGCTTTCCGTAAACTGTGCCATCAGAGGCTGAACAATATTATTTACTTGAATCATTTTCCAATTTCTTTTTCCTATGATTAAATTATGCACCACCATTAATTTACGAGTTGTGTTGTAGAATCCACGAGCTTGTACAACTGGCTGTCCAGCCGGGGGTGCGAACGACGCTTAAGTGAGCAAATACAGCAAAAGGGAGCACGCTCATGTGCATTTTTTGCATTTGAAAGTTAAACAGGGCCAGATGAACTCATTTTCCCACAATATGCACGGCATTTGTCTCTTCTGTCCCTCCCAAATGCCCTTCGTACCCCCGAGCATTCAGAGGATTGGATGGGCTGGTGCTGTTGCCCACTAAATGTATTTACATAGCAGAATGCACATGTGGGATGTCGAAGACACGACAGGCACACCCTTCACCATAAAATAGATTTTTATTCTGAGTCGGTGGCGAATGGCCAAAATGCCTATCCCCCACTTCGTTCTCTTAGGCCCGCTGACCAAATACATGCGTCGTCAGGAACAACTGTCCCAATGCTTTATTTTAGTGCACCCCCGCCCCCTAGGCTTGACCTGGCAGCTGCTTCTGGCTAATCTATAGCAGCTGCACCAACGTTCCTTGTCCTTTAGCTTTCCGGTGCACCCCTATAGTTGACCTCAGCTTACTTAGTCACGTACACACATGCGCACATGCCCGCGTGTACATTTGCTTCCAAATAAGAACGCCTACGTAAGTGCCACTTGAATACACAATCCCTCGGCCGATGCAGAAAAAGCTTCTACAGGCGACATTCGCTCGGGTAATTGCAACACATCAATAACAGATTACTTGAACTAGCTTCACATTCAACTATAATTACCTAGCATTATCCCACATAGCACACCATCGACTATCTTAGGTCTGGCAGAACGCAGCCTAGACTACCCTAGCTTCGCCAGTGGTCATTGCTGTCTGAGACTCCAATCGGCAGTTCTGTACACATTCAACCACTTCCACCTGGGATTCGACTTGATGCTTGTAGTGATCCGAGTACAACCAGTACTAAGACTAATATAGCACTTCTTCTTTGCTGCTAACCAATAGGATGAAAACGTAACTAAATTGTGTAGTTTAGGTCCATTTTATTCTCCCGAGCATGGAATTTTGGCGTGCACTTTATGCACTTATTGGCGGATGATCTTTCTAGAACAGAGCTCTTTAGTTTCCTTAGGCGTTTTACATTGGCTGGAAGCAAATCAAGTGTTGAGAACTTACCGGCATTCAAGAATGAACAAATATTTTTTATCACATCTGACAGTGTTCTTCAATCTTGCTGAACTTTAGAGGACAGACTGCATTTTATGCGCAAGACACAACGCAGCAGAAGACAAAAAAGACAATTTCTAAGGAGGGTTTAGCAGATATTGAATAATTCATTGGACTCAAATGCAAATATTTTGTGGTTTCTGTTGGTTTTTCACCTACATCAACAAGGCATGTGTTGGTACAGCCAGCGCTGTATCAATGAAGCAGCAAAGACACGCCGAGAGCTGTGCATGTAATCCCACTTGGAACGATATATCTGTCAAGCCTTCTGCACTTACGGAATGCACCAATACGGATACCATAAGCTGCCCATGCAGAATTTTCTATCTAGAATCCACCAGACTTATAAGTATGCTCACTTTTTTTTACGAGACAGTAATAGAACAATGTGCACTAGTAGGCAGGAGGGTTCGAAGCCTTCTGAGCGAAAAGCGCAAAATAATAGCGCTTATAGTAATGTCGGCATAAACAATGGTGATTGGAGCAGCTACAGCCACTTTTATATTTATTTTAAAAGGAAATCATATGAAATATATGGCCAATGGTGGCGTTTTCTCACTTAACATTTTAGACGGACATAAGCTCATGATAAATGCGATGTGTACGTTAACATCAGTTATTCCTCTGAGTATTCATCAAACTGGATGACGCAACGGAAGGAAGATTGCGGAAAATGCATAGAAGTAACAGTATAATTCAACTCCTTACTCTGTAAGCATTTTTTTTAAAATCATACCTACTAGATGGCAGAAGGACTTGTGGATTATAACAGCCAAACTCGCTACGCCATCGAGCAATTTATGTTTGATTAAAGGTGCAGCATGTTAATCAATACATTCTTCCGCTGAAAATTGTTTCATTTCATTTTGACGCGTATTCCACTATATGTCCGCTTGGCTGCTTAACTGTGCCTGATGCATGAACTTTCTTAACAGAATCTACAACAGTGATGCCTGAGGTATGATGGGCACATCCCAGAACAAGAAATGCGTAAACGTGAGTCAGTTTTTGCACATGGCAATTTTTTTGCCAAGCAATAAAATGCAAACCTAATGCAAAAAATAATAAACCTTATAATAATTATAATAATTATAATAACAATAATAATAATAATAAAATAATAAACCTAATAATAATAACAATAATAATAATAAACCTAATGCAATAAAATGCAAACCTAATGCAATAAAATGCAAACCTTATGCTTTAGCCCACATGATGCTATGGCGCATGTGATCTCGCCCTGCACTGTATGCAGGAACTTACGCAGACAGTTTCTAGAACAGAACGATTCCCTTTTTCTTAGGTTATTATATTAAATATGACGTTATCTGCTAACAAATGGATAACGGAGGAATATTCCTAGGCATTTTAAGCATGCCTCACATTCAGCACGAGTATGTTTAATATTCGCGTGTACGGTCTAGTATATTTACTTAGATAATGGTCCAAAAACTAAATGCAATAGGAAAAAATGGCTTCACATAGGCTTATAATTGTGTACTGTTACAGACCATTCAAAAAGTTGAATAACATCGATTTTGAAAATGCATTTATTCCTTAATTTTGAAAAAAAAACAAAGTTATTCGTCACAATCCTTGTTCTTGGCAGACGATTCAATTCGTTACACTGGCTTAACATGCATGTTTCTCCTCTTATATCGGCAAACATTTTAAGCATACTGCTAAACAGAAATATTCAATCTTTATCGTTAATTTTGAGTCCTCATACATACCATGGTGAGATCTTAACACAATTTAAGAAAACAGCTCTACTGAAATGCTCCACTACCTGCATTTGCAAGCACGAGCAAAAATTAATTTATCCTTTTAGAATTTATGACAGCTTCCAATAATTTGTTTATATCCGCATTCAAATTTCCTAGTTAACTAAAAACCAGCATAGTTTCTGAATTCCTTTAAACAGTGGTGGTTAAATTATCTAAAAGCCCTATCCGTGCGATGACATTTATGGCAACACATATGCTTCTACTCGTCTTAAAATACCACCCTTACCCATGACAACATTTCACACTGAAATATGTTTCTTTAATTAACACTCACCACGATAATCGGTGCTTCATCCTTTGATGGACACTGTATCCTTGTAAAGGATAAAAATATGACAACACATACTTGCATCTGCGATATATAGGCCAGACCGGGCAATGACAACTCGCACAAGTTAGTACACACGCGGGCAGTGCGCAAAGGCGACCCTCTATCGCAGAGCGATAGCCACACCCTTCAGAAAGGCCACTAACGCAACTTCATGGGCAAAGGGATAATGGCGAGAGCCAGTAAAAAGGTGTGTGTTAACTAAAAAAGTCCTGCGAATCTGACTTTAACAGACATATTTAAATAATACTTCAGGTATGTTGCCCTGCTGTGATGCCATTTATTATGTTTCCTCACACTATGCTTTTAACCGTGCGTGCACTGAACGTTCTCATATTTAAGACCGATAAATTCGGATTAGCTGAAGGTGATACTTGGGGCAGTTACCTACAGAGGGAACATGCCTTGCGCAAAAGCTTTGTCCCGGCATCACGTGCGGCATTCACAGCACCGTCATTAATTCAAAATTAACATCCATATTGTCTGTAAATGATTTAAAAATGGGGAGCGTGTTACGCTTTTTCAAAAGTTCCCATGAACCCAGGCTTGTTTCATTGATCCGCATACTACAGGGTGCCCCACAAAAAAACCCCTAAGTTTGTGATTGTTACGGCGGCCGGACCGCCCATGCCGTCACGATCGATGGCGGACAAAACAGAACACCTGGGCCACATCCGAAGTGCAGCCGCCCCCGTTGGTTCGCACCCGCATTCATGTTGCCCACGCCATGTTCCGCTCAGTGGTGAGGAGCACCCACACAACGTGGGTGGTGGTCGCAGAGGAGAAGGTTCTAAAATGCCAACCTGCGCACCATATGCCAGGAATATTCTGGAAAGACGTGTAGACCCATGCCACAGCTAAGCAATTTCCAGCGCGAGGTCATCGTCCTATTCGGGAACGAACATCCAACATGGGGGTTGCAGAAATGTCGGAACATTTTGCCTAATTTTTTTGGTGCCATTACAACTGACCAGTTTAGAGGTGTCGCGGCTGCATTCAAACAAGGTGAATCACCTGTAGCAAAGGTGCGTAAGCCTGGTAGTGGCACTTCTTGCAGGCACGATTCCCCAACAAGGCGAGCAGTCTTGGAACTTGCCGTAACTCCACCAGATTATCACAGAAGACTTTCAAGTCAACGTGAAATTAGTAAAGAACTGGGATTGTTAAAAGGGTATGTGCACAAAACAATTGAAAAATCCAACTTAAAATGTTTTTTAAGTATTAAATGCCATGTTTTAACTGAAGCACACCAGCAAGCTCGAAAGACAAAGTGTGATGCCATGCTTCAGCGCGTCGGTGAAGGAGAAAAATGGAAACAAGTGTGGTTCTCAGATGAATCATCATTGTGCTTGTCTGCACCACTGAATAGGCAAAAGGAACGCATATATCGTGCAGTGGAAGTCAAAACTGATATTCCTGATGAAGATTTGCTAGTGGAGATAGACAAGCAGCAAAAATCTATCATGTGCTATGGTGCTGTTTCTCGGCAAGGCAAAACAGACCTCTATTTTATTGAAGGAGATGCTGCTGGGCAGGAAGGTGTTGCACCGAGTCGAAGAACGAAAAAAACTGTAAATCAAGTTGTTTACAGAGAGGAAATATGCCCGCATATGTTTACAGATATTGATCAAGTAATGCAGGGAGAACCCTGGACGTGGCAGCAAGATGGTGCAAAGCCACACACTGCCAATGACACTGTCGCCTGGCTCCGAGTTAACAATCCAGATTTCATCACACCCCAGCAATGGCCATCCAAGAGCCCTGACCTGAATGTAATGGAATTTTGGATTTGGAATGTACTCTTACAGGAGGTTCAGAGACGAAGAATAGGAATCACTGATATTGAGTCAATAAAACATGTGTTGATGGACACATAGAACAACATCCCTCTTGGTCATACGTCGAGCAGCTCAGAGCTGGATGGATCGCTTACGTCGCTGTTCTGCAGTTAATGGACAGCATTTTGAGCGGTATCTGTAACTTGTTATTAGGTAACAGTTTGTTAATTACACAATAAAGTTTTAAGTTATAATTGTAATCAATAATTTTTATTTTTATAACAGTATGAACATTATCATAAATTTAAGGGTTTTTCGTGGGGCACCCTGTAGATACCCGGAAAGTTTCATTCCCAGGAAGATTGGCGGACGCACCAAAAAGCTTGCTGCCTTAACCGCAGAAAAGAAAGACGTGTTCATAAGACTGCCTTCCTTACGCCTCGCAATAAGCGAGTCGGTCGGACGGTGCCGGAGGACCACAATCACAAGCTCTTTCTCCACGGCAAATTTACGGGTGTTCTTCACAAACTCTCCCCTCCTACGATTGGGAAGTAAAAACGGACTCTCTTTGAAGGCCACAGCAATGTGTATTGACTCTTTCACTTGCTCCTGCGAAGCATGATACATAAGCCGAACAACGAGGCGCCTGGAAAAGAGAGTAAGGGTGAAACTAGATCTATCTCGAGTTCTATTCTCTCACATCTTGTCGCCGAGTCGATACTGATGAAGTCTTTGAGGTTGTCTACCGGACACTAGCTAACGTTTTTAAGGGCCTGCACAAACAGGTGCTTTCAACAGCCAAAGCAGTGACCATACGGCTAGCAAATCGACAACTGTTTTATCAGAAGACGCTGACACAAGCACTTGAACTTCCGTGGCCGACCCGGATGTCAGCTAGCGATAAAATTGCGCTCCTACACTAGTGATAGCCGTTCGCTTCGTACAAATAGCAGCAATTATCATTCCATGTATCTGACCTCCAATCAAGGCCCACAACCTAATCTAATTCTTGTCCCACCACCCTTTCCTCCCTCCCCAACAAAATAACCTCTAAACATGTGGGTGCTTTGCAGACGATGAATTGTAATAAGGCTACCCTTATTAACCCTTTCATTTCCCTTGAAAATGTTTTGGCCTGATGACGATAAGCTCAGGACATGTGTTTGCCGAAATGTCTTCTCAAATTTCCTAAGTGTTCACGCTCTATCTTTCCTCATCCCGCCGAGCCCACAGAACATCTGTCTCAGCTAGGATTCGGAGGGTCTCCCAAATGGTCACGGCCGATTTCGCTAATGTGCGGATGTCAGTTATCTAATGTTCCAAAGGCAGTCACGGATACCAGTGCCAGACCGTCAAGGGGTGGCAAGACGAATATTGGCGTTGCCAGTTTCCCCTAAGTTTAGCCTACTGCAGCTAGGATTCCACCGATCGAAGTCCTATGCCAATGACAGGAGTGCTAGCTCTAGTAATGATACTTACTCAAACCAGCTAGTGGTAAGCTACAACGCGGCCTGTACATGCAGATAGAATATTTAATCCTTGTAGGCAACCATCAAATATATGGACAATTTAGTAAGCTGAAGTTTCAAATGAACGTGAATTTACTAACAGCTGCAGACCTTCCATGCATTTAGGTTTTAACCAAGAGGCATTTGCCATTTTTCGTGATACTATCGTTAGATGTGCTATGCCAATACTATGAGTGCTTGTTCTTATAATCATACTTGTTAAAACCAGTAAATGGTAAACTACAATACGGTCTGCACGCGAATTTAAACGGCGCAAAAATCACTCGATCGAGGTTCTGCCTTGCCGACTTTTGCTGTGTCTAATAGTCCGCGATATATGCTGTGAAGGTTGGACTTTTATATCTAGTATGCAGCCGTTACCTAAATGGAAATTTTAGTAAGCTGGATTTTTAAATAAACACGTATTTAGTACGAGCTGCAGACCTGTCATGCATTAACGTCGTAAGAAAGAGGTGTTTGCCGTATGCCAGGTTACCTTTCACTGTCTAAAGTACCTAGCTCCATCTGAGATTTTACAGAGCATCAGCTTTCTAAATGGGTGTACTACAAGTACGGTACTAAATAAAAACACTATGACCGTACAGTGCAATAAAAGTGATGGTGGATATCCTAGCGATTTTACTTCGTATAGCCAAAAATCCCTACTTTACAAGAACTCCTGACATGGCTAGGAGTGCTAACACTAGCAAACATAATACAACGAGCATTCGAGTCCCAGGATGTAATTAAAAGCATAGTAACAACTCGATCGCCAAAGCAAACCAACGTTTCGAGTAGAGACGGGCCACTAAATCACCTTATGCCAACACCACAAGCCCAGATGGTCATGGTTGACACAAAGAATCAGAACGCGTTCAGAGCATTTATCGATTTTTTTTCTGTACGTTTAAATTTTACGGCAGAACCCTGTGCACACACAAACTGCTTCTGCTACTGTTCTGTGGGTATGTCTCTGAAGATGAATCCGCGGTGGATTTTGAAACCTCAGGCAAATAAACATATTGTCCCAGCGATCGAGTCGTCTTCTTCTTCTCAAATAGCAAACATATTTGCGACGTCTACAATTGAGCATGCTATAATTCAGCCTGTATACACATGTTCTAAGTTAGAAGCCTAGTATGCACGCGCAATCAACCTAATTGCTTGAAAATTATGCCCACTATCGTCCGAATGGTTGCTGCGCACTGTTCTTCCCACGTGACTGATTCTCTTTCTCAGGGATTTCTTAGAATACCGTTTGGGAACACAAAAACGTTGCGCTTGTTGATGGACTCGGGGCCTGAGAACCATGACACCAGCAGCTCGCACCCAGTTGGTTGTCACCTCTTGCAAGGTTTTCGGCCTCTTCAAACCGGCATGTACAGCCGAGTGTCGTCGAGTGAGCTGCAACCTGGGAGTTGATGCCTTTCTTCCTTACCATCGCTGCATGCTCGGCCATTTGCGTCCGGAGCAATCTCCCGATTTCTCTGACGAAGTTGCTTTTCTTACAAATGCACCTGATTCGGTAAACGAATCCAGCCGTTTCCAACCGTGCCAGTGCGTCTTTTGGTATTAAGACCCGGCGCCTGACAGCTGCTTCTGGTTGGAGTATTTGAGCGTTCCCGAGGCGATTCTCCGTTTTACGTCACCAGGTGTCGTCCCTCTTTATAGCACATCGACCACGCGATGCCCTCTCCAAGGTCAAACGTAAGGCAATTTAATAACTTAGAGCCGCCAGCGACCTCTTTATCGTGCCGGCGGACAAGAGGCTGTCCACTGTTACATTTGAAGGGACAGATTACATTCACAAAGCTCAAACTTTGTTAGACGATAGTCAGTCCTACGTCCCATGCAAGTACAACACCATAAAAACGCTGACAGGTTATCTGTGCATGACTATGACTATGCTACCCTCAACTATCGGTGAGGATTTATGATGGAATCCAAAAGGACACGAATGCAAAATTCTTGTTCCAGTAAGAGCAACCCTTTTTTTCCTAATCCGATAACATTCTTGACTGTTAAGCATGCCGACTGGCTCTCTGGCTCATCCGACGGGTAAGTTTTAGCACTAATCATGTCGGTAACTTATGCGATATCATCAGTGGTATGGACTATGGGTAAGTATGCAATCCATTTGGCTAGGCCTACCCCTAACATTCCCCCCTGCAGGTTTCCCATTTAGCAATTTGTTTAGAAGTCACGGTGTAGTTCATGTGTGCAGTTACCAGAAAGTCACACTCAGCTTGCTCTGCTTACAGTTTTCAAATACGCAGGGCAAAATGCAGAGGACGGGAATAGTGTTTAGGATGAAAGGTAAGTGACGCTCTTCTGCAGCCAGCAGAAAATGGACACACGCCTAAGATATTGCGGTCATCGTAGCTATAAGTCGGTCGTTTGTTAGTCAGGCACATAGAACTAAGTCTGTACAACGGTACACACGTTAATGACAATGGTTGGCGTGTTTTTCGATGGAATAGAAAGCACTCAGAAGGAAATATGTAACGCTAAATCGTGTTACTCAGGCAGAATAAGCACCCAACGATAAATAAATTGCGCGAGATAGGCACGTGCATATCCGACCACATCTGCCAGAAAAAAACGGATGCACTTGGTACTTGGTAACTCATGCAGGCAACACGATACCCTGGCTCTCCACGAGACCCATCGCCATGACACAGATAGTGCGTGTGGTGAGGCTACAGGAGTTCTGGTACACGTAGCATAGCCGAGGGCTGCTTGGGTGCTTAAAAACCCCCTCAAAGATGTGGCAAAATTTCTGCCCCAGATGATGTGAGGTGGCGCTTTGGGTGGCAGAACCGGAGGCACCAACAAAGTCGTCAACTGTTGTCGTGTAGTCACCACTTGGGAGCTTCCCGCGTTCTGCCTTGCGACCTTTTATACTACTTAAGTATTACTGGTAACATAACGGCAAGTAAATGGTATTATTCGAGTTCAGTCAGCTGTATTTCAGTTAAGCTGCGTCTATTTAAGATGATGTTAGGCGAATGTTTAGGAGCTCCTGTAGGTCACATATTGGCTACGAAATGCGTCAAGACAAGAAGATGTTTTAAAAATCGGTCGTTTACATTTTTGCAGGTGAAAGACGCATGCACGTCAGTACGTCGAATATACTAAGCCTGTGTTACTACGCTGCAATAAATCTAACCAAATTAGCCACCCTACTGTAACTTAGCTTTCAGCCGATTGAAGAATTAATCTAGACAACCTGGTACTTAACATTTTCGAAAGTGTTTAAGGAATAAAAAAACAGTCGGAGGTTCTAAAACCTCCTTCCAGCCTCTCCCATCATGTTTGCAGAGGGTTATCTTGTTGGTTTTTAAACAACTCTTCTTATTTTCTGTCATCGGCGCACAGGGTATCATTAGATTCCAAGTCCCAAACACAGTCATTTACGAAAACCTGGAAATGCTGGATTCATTCCGATTCAAACTTAATGCCGTAATTCATTTGGTGAAAATGATGGCCGTTTCGTTCAACACAGGCTCAGCGTAGTACATTACCCTTTCAAAAGGTAAACAAACAGAGCATTATTAATGCTCAACCTTGCGGCAGCATGCTTATGTCGATGTTCTTACAGACAATCAAGGACCTTCTTGGTGTTAAAACTGTCGTCTTTATAACCATAAGTGAAACACAGCTATGGAAAAATGTCGGCGGCAGCCGACAGAAAGAATGGTCAGCGTTCATTAGCGTGATATTTTCAAAAGCAGACCGATGCCTGGATTCATTGGAACGAACGAACATGAGGTAATTTCACCGCAATAAATCTCTATTGCCAAAGCATGGAAGTATGCCGAAATAATTTTTGTTTTATTTTCGGTTTACGTATATTGTTTTGTTATTCTTTAAAACACAGAAAAGTCATTGGTGAAGAAGACATATGGTCGATCACTGGAACAAAATTTATTTTTTCCTGAGCTTTCAAGCTTGTACAAGAGCCCATCGTCAGAGGCAAAGAAACAGTAACAAATGTGGAAGCTACTTGGGGCGCGTGTACAATAACTAAAATTTTGAAAGTGAAGAAAATCAATAATTGTGCGTGCTGCCGACTTGCCACTGAGGGCTGTGCTAGCCTGTGCCAGTAGGCAAGATCAACAAATTGGGTGGAAATATTTACAGAAATATAATCGTAAACAAAACAAGTAATAATTATGGTGGGAGGGATGGGCAATTAAAAAGTCTTAGGAGAAGGGAAGTAGGATCAGAAACGAGGGATTATATAGGCTTGGGCGCCAAATGACCACGTCAGCACAGCCCTCAGGGGCAAGTCGGCAGCGCACACAATTATTGATTTTCTGCACCTTCAAAATTTTAGTAAATGTACACACACCCCAAGAAGCTTCCACATTTGTTACTGTTTCTCCACCTCTGACGATGGGCTCTTGTAAGAGCTTGAAAGCTCAAGAAAAAAAAAATTTGTTCCAGAAATGAGACAACCATTTGACGTTTTCAATTCCTGGTTAGAAATACGTACCCACAACTGCTGCCCAGGTTCACATCTCAAGGTCTTCACCGTGTGCTTAATGTGAAAGCAGTGATTTTTGGAACTGGAGTGTTCATCCTGTCTATCTAATTAGCGCATAAACTTCTCCTGGTATGCCTTGAGGCTCGTACTTGAGTGATAACAGGCTGTCACTTCGCGATAACAGACAAACGATGGAGTTCATCCGACAAATCAAAGGGAGACCGGAATAGCCACTTTTAGCATTTTAGCCGTCATCAGCCAGTCATGCCAAATATCAAGGGTTGGAACCCGGGACCTTTGGTCATTGACTATGACACTTTACCATTGCACTTAACCTTGATCCTTTACATCCCTTACATCCCTTAAGTATAGCCTTGAATCTAATCTTAAACTTAATTGAATACTTAATATCTAATCCTCAGGAATATTGGGCTACCCTTAACTTTATTAAATTGGCTCTATATTGAGCTTTGATATATATGAGTATTTATCAGCCGGCTCTTTTTTATTCCATCTCTCCCGTAACTATGTGTAAGCTATGAATGAATAGCTAAAAAACGATATTTCTGTCAACTATTACAAGCATGATAACAGAGTTACAACACAGCATATTACGACCACTTTGTGAATGATCTGTTTTTTTTCGACAAACAGGCCGGGATATTAATCTTAGCATGGATGCCAGTGAAGTTCGCACTCACCTGACACCACTGATTGTGTCACCTGCCCCAGGGACTATCCCTATGTTCATGCGAGCGGTCAGCGCTAAAGCTGAAATCATCTGTCCCTCGCCTTGCTGATCCCCTTGTGGGAGATATGAAGTTGAACGACTCCAACTTCCCTCATGCCATGCCCTGTCCACGGTCATAGTAAGACCACCACCAGTATGCCCCCCCTATGTATATTTAGGTGGTATATAAACTATATAGATAAACCATGCAGAGGCGAAGGGATGCTGGCAGAGGAGCGCAAAATAAGACTGACAGTCCCGGGAGGCAACTGGGATGTTTGTGAATGGAGCCTGGCCGCGAACGCCCTTACATCTAATTCTGACACAGGGCAGGTAGATTTCACAGCTCAGAGACTACGCCAATGCTTACTTGAGCGTACAAGGACAAATTCGCAAAGCCTGTCCCCTCAGCAGGAGACTTGTGGTCAAACGACTCTAAAACTTCGCAGGTAATATTGAAACTGCATTGGACGTGTATAAGGCGAAACAGGACACTCACAGTTTTAACTTTGTATAGTAAGGTATCGATGACACCCAGCTCGTACTTACGGCTTCCCGAAGAAAGACTGTACTAGTGCTAATACTACAACTCTATTACTACTACTACTACATATACTACTACTACTACTTCTACTACTACTACTACTACTATTTCTTCTGCTCCTACCACAATAAATAATTACTGCGGCTCAGGCAAAAACGCTCTCAGCTCCCCAGAAATGTCACAATATAGCAATAGAGACATGCCTTCACGTAGGCAGACTATGTCAGAGGGCCAGACCGGCATGGATAGCAACCTAACGTTGGAACGTGCGTCAAAAGTTATATACTCCTAGAAACAGCCTGTCTGAACAGAGGACTACGCTATTCATCGGAATACTGGCAGGCATCAAGGTTGAAATCACAGCAGTTAGTGGAACTCGTCTCGACTGGCCACGTTTACCAAGACCAACTACAGGGTATTGTGCTAGTGATGTCATCGAAATTACACAAGGCAGGCCGACCACATGATTGGTTCGCACATACACCAACATAAAACCGGTGGTGCCACAGCGTCAGAAGTGGTTGCGCACACCTGCGAGACAAGTCTTGAGTTTACCCTCGCATACGTGGAGATGATCATCCACTTAGGCGCAAGACAGGCCGAGAACCAACTGAAGCCTGGGCCTCGGACATAAACGCAGTCCAGAGAATTTACCGATCTGGTGACCACATACACTGCCCTACGCAGGTGCCTCCGACATAAATGCACTCGTGGTTGACTGGCCGCTGTCCTCTAGACTTTTTGCTCACCTTACGAGCAATTGATAGATATATCAGTATAGTATAGTACAGTATATCAGTATAGTTCAGCATATTAAATATATTAGGCAATGCATTTGAAGACCCTATTGAAAACAGTATGCATGAAATATCCAACATAAAATATATCACTAGAAACAGTGAGTCACACATATACATGTACCCATTTAACGTTTGCGTGTCAGCAGTCAGAATAGTCTCTTGTGCACATAATATATCCAACATAAAATATGTCACTGTAAAATAGTGAGTAGCATATACAAATGAAAAGTTTTATCTATAGGTATATCCAGGACGTAAATTATTCCTCCTTCCTTGCACACATGAACGGTAAGTGTTAAGCAGATGTTCATCCAGTTTCCGTTTAAAAGCATCTTTTTATCTACCTGCAAAATAGTTTTGCGTAAGCACACCTGAAACGTTTCATATTGTGCAGGATATTTGCTGACATCCTATCCCGCTGGTGGCCGAAAATGGCATAAGTAGTTCATTAGAAACAGAGTTGAAAAACACGTCAATAAGATGAAACTTTAAGGATGTCATACAGTAAGACCAAGTGACTAGGTATTACCTATCTCTGTTCGGTGCTGTATTAGATCGCGAAGAATGAGTGTGGAGCAGCCTATTCGGATAATTTCCATCACAGAATCATCCCATTCATTGATTTGCTAGTAAACGATTTGCAATTTTAATTGGTTTGGACTTTCCCGCCAGGCAGCCTAATGGTACATCGAGTTGCTTTAGTATACTTCCTGGTCGGCAGGTTTTATTTTCGGTAGTCTTTTCCTTTCCATCGCCTCTACGCCTACCCTTTCCGTTAAGTAAAAGAGTTTAAAGCATCCTTAATTTCTTTCCAATTGAGCATTTCATCTGGTGACACCGCTGCCGTGGGTTAGTTAACCAATGAACGCAGACAGTGGTCTCCACTTCGATTTTCAATGCGTGTTGGCGCTCGCGCACGCGCATGTATGTTGCTCCGTGTCGCCACTGCTTGTCATAGAATTGCCCGCGTTCAGGGTTTCCTCAGAACAGTGACCTTCAGGAGCGTCGGAACCTGATGTAGACAGCACGCACTAACGACAGCAGGCGTGCCAAAACTTGGCTTTTGCCCTCGTGGGTACATTTCGCAGCCACAGTATAGACGATGGTTTACACTTTCAGCGTGCATATCCTCTCCCCCCTGCTACCCCAACTGCATTCCTTGCTGCCCGAATGCCTACACGTGTGGTTGCCTCTACTGCCCTCGTAGTTATCTCCCCCTGTTCCCACTGACCAATTAGCAGAGACCACTCCCCCCCGTCGATCCGCCATTTGCTTCGGCGGCTACCGACAGCCTTATACGTTCACGTCCTTGCTCTTCTTCTTCACCCGCCCCCGCCTACCCCCTCCTCCACCCCCCTGCCCCGCCCCAGGTGATCAATGTTTACTCAGAACCCTAACCTTCAGGCGCCTAGGCACATAGAAATGGCAGCAGGCAATCACGACAACAGGCGTCCTACTTTATTTTTTCTGACCCTCAATTTGGTGAGGTGGGGTTTGAATTGCCTACTGGGTTTCGTGTTCTCGTGTGTGAACGACATGTGCAAAATTAAAACGGAAAAGGTGGGCGTCGCATCTTCGCCCAATATTTAAAGGCCACGTCGTCCATGTGCCTGTAGACCCGGCCATTGCAGAGGAATTGGGCATTTTGTGTCTACCACGTGAGTAGTTCTTTACGAGTTTTCACGGGCATATCTATCTAGTAGTTGGCGTCCCCAATTACATCACATATGCAGTTTATGGATTCTACCGCGTGTTCGTCGGTAAAAGTGATGATACATCCAAGGAGAGGATATTCCTTCAAATGAAATTCATTTTCTTTGTGGCGTCCACAAAACTTAAACGCGTCGTTCAAGCTTTCTGAATATAGTAACTTGCAAGCAGTTTTAGCTTCTCTACCAGCCACGCAGCAATGGGGTGATATGAGGAGTTTCTCATAGCAAAGATTAGACGCAAGGGTAGCCCCTGTTTGCGAATTTTCGGAAGCCCATATATTCTGGGTAATGTCGTGCCTACAAGTCTCAGTCTTAGAGACAAGTAACGCATTTGTGGAGGTCTCCGAAAATTGTTGTCAAATGACACTCGACGGTTTCTGTATCGGCTTTTTCCTTCTCGGATTTCGACAACTTTATGCAGTCTGCTGAAGCAGCTTTCAGTTTCACCACGTATTTATTCTTAATCTTCAGTACCATTCCTGCCACCTTGTCTGGCCTGGTCTGCATGATGGCTTCATTTCTCCTAAGTTCCTCAGGTTATCAAGATGGGCCTTTTTCAGGGGCCTTATGTTTCTTGGAGGCTTTATAAAATACAACTGGCAGCAGTTAACCAGACTCGACTTGAAGAAATCAACTTCCTTATGCCCAATAGATTTAAGGTCGATAGTCTGGTTACAGTGGCTCCTAAAATTCAATTTCTAACTCTAGTTGTTTCGAACGTCCCTGTGCAATGCAGGACAAGAAGTACCACCTCTGAGAGATTTTTGGCAGGATGTATTGAAGGTCAGTCAATTGAGTACGGCTCCGTATTGTTTTGGAAGGAAATCGAGGCTATTATTGTTTGGAAACCTTGAAGGAACACACTCAGTTTCACCTGCACCAAAAATGCGCCCACCCCGTGCGGTGTAACAAATCACCACCAGTCTACCGAAACAAAGCAACCATTCGACGGCCGCCTGGTATGACCACCGTGGGAGGACATGTGGTATTCCGTCCCGAGCAGGACGGTCGTGACAGGCATCGTCGTTGGCCGCTCTGACGACGCCGCGTTCTTAGGCACTTACGCCGCCTTCACGGTGGAATGCCACGCCAGACCGAGTGGTAACTCATTTCGTCCACTCCGACTTAACTGTGGGCCTCAATTTTAGGGAGACTCTAATGACCATATCTGCCTTACAAATCGTCATCAGCTAATCAAAATAAGGCCCACGGGATGCAAGGCCGAGCCTCGAACTCGCGACTTTTGACAAGAGTCTGAAACATTAACCACTGAGCAACCAGATCGGCGTCTTGCCGCTTTAAGTTGGCCTGTACTAACACTCGTTGATGAACATTCACTGTTCGCCAAGGGAACTGCGAATAGAAGATGTGCTCATTAAAGCACACAACATCACAATAAATATTGAACACATTTTTAAAGTCGACCAACGGTAATTTGGTATGTAGTTTGCGCCAAACCCAACAATTCATATGTTTATTGGTGCTTGATTTTTAACACGTGATGTAAATTCGATTTGATTTTGTTAAACTGAACACGAATTCACAATAAAACAGATAAAAAAGTTTAGAAGAGTCGAAAAACAGTCATTTTGGCGGTATTTCGCACCCCTCAAGGTCGCCAAATTAAAATACTGTCCTTCCCAGGCAAACTCCTTGATCTCGATGGTTGCTTTGATCCAGTCCAGATGAGACTGTATCTTTGTGCTCGTGGCATACTTGCCTGCACAAAGGAAACTTTCACGGTTGATGATTCCATAGAGGATCCATTGTCCTTGAGCATCGACACAGCTCACGCCATCACCGTTGTCTTTCCAACAAGGATTCTAAAGGAGAGAAACTTTGTAAAATTAAGCGGTGCAAGTACTTGAAATGTTTAAAGACAAGGCTAGAATGACAATAAAAGAGACGTCTCGTGTTGCCTGTGAATAGTCGACAACGTTTGCTCCGATAGAGCCATTACTAGACACCCAGTTTTTTGACATGCACGGGTCCGTCATAAATGGCCCATTTGAGCCCTCAATCACTTCCAGAAAATGTGCTTTTTGTTTAAATACACAGCATTTGGTTTAGTTATTTTAAAGCAAAGTTATTTGAATGACAATTAAACGTTTGTTAAAATAAAATTATTTTGCCCAAATGGTCGATAGAAAAAAAATAATTGGTGAACAATGTGAATTGCCTAAGTTTAGCGATGATACCCATGTAAGGATTCAGAAAATCAAGTAAGGCAAACGAACGTTTTCGATTAATTCATAATCAGGCAGAACAGTAATATAAGGGAGGGTAGAGTTTACGAAATTACTTGGAAAAGCCAATTGCATTGTTGTCAGCTTGTTGTCAGCCTGTTCCGAAGCAGGCTTGTTCTTCTGGCTGAGGCCCCTCTGAATCCGATTGGCAGGAATCTTGCGTTTCAAGGTTCAATCTGCCCTCCATGAATACCGGTGAATTTTAATATTGCAGAGAGGGTAGAACACCAGGTGCGCCCCAGCTTGCAAATGTGCATTCTTGTGCAAGCGCAATAGCCAAGTCTTGCCTTGGAAGGCACATAAAGTCGATCTTATCATCTAAAAGGGCAAGAAAAAATTTGCTATGTTAGAGTAGGGATGTCCCTCGTAGCACCCTACTTATATTTATGTTTGAAAAATAAATTTATACGAGCAAAATTAATCCCCGATTTGAATTTATTACAGAGCTGTTTCCGTCTGCCGTGACCGGTGACTATTCATTCATTTGAAACCTGTCCATGTGCATGTTATTCAGGCAAGTAAGATGATAGTACTGATTTTCATTGATAAACGCTCACCCGACCACTAACAGAACTCATCGGCCCCGCTTTGCCTAGGGCCTCGACAAAAGCATTGAAAGCCATGACATCTGGTAGTGTACGTAAATAGTATTAATGGCGAAGACAAGCGAGACTGCCAATAGTGGAGAATATACGAGTTCCAGGAAGCAGATCAGAAGAAGAGTATGTGACGACTGGAACAAGGGTTTTCTTCTCCTGACGTTTCGGATTCCGTTGGGAAACCATAATCCTAGGCAATGGTAGCATAGTCATAGTCATGTGCAGATAGGGTGGAAATATGCACAGGTCGCACGCTATTTATAGTTCATAGTGTTCAGCTGCCTGCGTACGATAACTGATCACTTCTGTAGCCACCGCTTGGGAATTAATTGGTGCGGTACTGGCTGGACACTTCGCGTTCGACTCATCAATTGCCACGATTGCCTTGTCAGCGTTGAACGCGGGCCTGATAATCGCGTAACAACTATGACCGCTGTCATCAGAGTTGTTGCTGCGCCCAGCCCTTCTCACGTGACTCATTGTCTTGCTCAGGAAACTTCTCACTACACCGTATGGGAGTGCCAAATCGTTGCGCTTATTGATGGACAGGGAGCTGAGAACCATGAATCCAGCAGCTCGCGGCTCACGCTGTTGTCGCCTCTTGCAAGAGTTTCGGCCTCGTCAAACATGAAAATATGGCCGGGTCCCGTCGAGAGGGCTGCAACCTGGGGGTTGGCGTCTTTCTTCCTCACCACTGCTGCATGCTCGGTCATTCGCGTCGTGAGTAATCTCCCGGTTTCTCCGACGTACTTGTTTTTTCCACAACTGCACCAGCTCCGGTTAATGACTCCAACCGTTTTCTGTTGTGGCAGTGGGTCTATCGGTCTCATGAGCCGGCGCCTGATGGTTGTTTCTGGCCTGTACCCAACTCCAAGTGGTGTGAGTAGGGAGCAGACCACGTCCGATATATTCTTTACGTACGGAAGAGCTCGCCAAACTTTTAAGCCATATGGATGTGGATGTCTCCTACTTGTTGACCGAACTCCACTCGGCACACGGACACATTTAAGTAGCCGAGGCTGCTTAAGGGGCTACTTGAACACACCAGTCATGTTTAAAACACTTTCAGCAACAGGCCATCCGATTTTCAAATACTCTACCAACCCCATTGCCCCCACGGGTGACAGTTTTTCTCCTTAAAATCCGAAAAATGGCATCCAAATTCCCAGAATTCTGAACAATGCCCTAGGATTTATTTTTTTACTGTCTGCCCTTCTAACGCAGTTCCATTACTGGCAACACCACATGTTCTGCTTCATAGCTGCTGTGTACCAAGAGGGCATTCAAAGCTATTCACCTATATTTCCCTAATACAACCTGACCTGACCCGACCTGAGTCCCCTGCCGACGCCGTATGAGTCAGTGTCCGCAAACACCTCCTCCCCTCCCAATCACCGATCATCTATAGGGTTCTCAAGGCATTAACTATTATCCTCACCCAATAAACTGAGACTCAAAAACAACACACTAGTTGGATACCATTTGAATTTGCTGCAGAATAACATATGCAGTATGGCAAGTCCTGCATGCAGCTTTCATGGCGAAATTCAACTTGGTAGTTACCCACATATTTAGACAGGTTATTTTAATGAACTGAGTGGATTTAATAATTAAAAAGGCTCTGGTTAGAAAACATTTCCCTCTTACTTAAAGTTTAGGAGGTAAATAGGCACCAATTTTGGATAAATTATGAGAAGGTTTATATGGAAGAAATTTCTTATGCTAAGACAAAATCAAATTTTTTTTATTAATACGCATTGTGCTATGGAAGAATTCCAGTAGAAATAAATAAGATGGAATGGTTACCCCTTCCAGAACTGAAAAATTTTCTCCAAAGTTGCTCAAATGGAAGTGAAGCCAAGTTTAAGAAATTGCAGTTATTTTCAGAAACAAGGAACAATTTAAGTTTTAAAAATTGTATTAAAAATAGCCATATAGATGGCCAGTTTTTTTGCATTCAAATGCTTTTAACAGATTGTGGAATTTATCCATTTATGCGGATAATTATCCTTTATGAAGACAAAAGTAGGTTCTTTCCATTTCAGTCGAACTGAATTATTCATCTTCAACTGTGTCAAGAAAACTAACAAAAGTCCCTAATTTAATTGTGATGTTACCTTAATAATAGTTTATACAGACATCAGCTCGTCAGCTGAGTATCTAAATAAAGAAATTTGTAAGGAGGTACCTTATTATGGGAAGTTTAAGACTATCAATAGCCGAGTTATCTTGCTGACGTTATTTTTCTTCGACAGTATGGTTTGCTGTTTTGAGGCACTTCTAAATATGATCTGCATGGTCAACTTTATAAAGAATAATATTTAAAAACTCATTTTTTCGGTTAAGGCTCTTAATGCATATCTTATTTTAAAGGTTTTGATGTAAACATCGAACAGGAGCGCAATTTATCAATATATCCATGAAGAAACTAAAAACTATCTTAATGATGCCAGACTTTATTGGACGATATTCAATCTATGGTTATCCACTAATGGCAAGGTGTAAAACATGTTGACTAAAGGAAAGTTCTTTTTAAGTAAAGAAATTGGTTAAATTCAGTTTTCACCTAACGAAGAGATTTAAATTATTTTTATAATTTATCGTTATTTTTCACTTCTCCGGAACCTGGGCATTATCTTTTCAGAACTAAATAGGCTTAATGCTGCTTATTATTATTTTTAAGTCTTCGAACATGCGTTTACACCGGTATGCAAGTAACAATCAAACTTTTAAGAAAATTATGCATGTTGCAGGCAGCATTCGCCATACTGTATGCCCACATCTGCTATATATCTCTCGCTTTCAGGAATGACTGGGGGCAGTCAAAATTAGTAATTTCTTCGTCAGTGGCCACTACAGAGTTGCTAGCGCAATAAATTACTCATTCTAGTGCCTCCCGTCTACGTACAACCTGGAAAATGGTCTGATGATGGAGTAGGCCTGCTGTTTTAGCCTCCCAAACGTCTACTCAATGCTCGCTCACATACCTTTAAAACTGGACAAGATATGCAGTGGAGTATGGAAATACTTTCATCTAGGACAGCATCCGTTGTGGACTGAACATTTAAACCTTGAAGACACTGATCATCAACCAAAAAGGTAGTATAGCGAATTTCACGGCAACGTCACTAAAATTCGGTTCACAAAGCCCTGGATAGTTTGTGTGTCAGGGGAACAGGGTTCCGTCCTCTGCAATCAATAGATTATGCAAATAAGCAGAAGTGGCAAACAATTGTAGTTACCGGCCACGACGGGTTTCTGTAATCGCAGGAGGGCGATATCATGTTCACTGGAGCCCGACTCTATCCTGAAATTCGGATGCATTATTATGCTGTGGACCACACGATCCCTTTCAGATTTCTCCGTTTTTTTCAGATCATGGTCACCAATTCGGGCAAAGAGTGTGGCGTTTGCATATGTTTCGTACGTAAATTGTACGCCAACGGGTGGGACAATGCAGTTCATGGCCATTTTAACACAATGGGCCGCGGTAATTACCCAGTCAGGGGCAATCAGTGTTCCACCGCAAAATGGATAAGCTCCTCTGGTGCTCGTGTATAGTCCAACCTGGGGTTGCACAAATAAATGCAAAATAAAGACGCATTGCGAACAAGGTTATGGATACATTTCAACTACGGCTGAAATATGTTGAGTGCCATCTTTACAACAAGCTTTTTTTGTTAGCTGGAACTTCAGCTCAATCCCTGGGAGTGTAAGCTGTGGAACAGAATAGGTGAAAATGTCGAGTAGAAAAATATAGAAAAAGATCTTACAGTCCAGGGCCAGCTATGAGCTATGGCTTCACGTTTTATGAACTGATGAGACAGCCATGCGGCAGGAGCAAATTTTTGTCCACCACAGGCCTTTTGGGCTGTAAAAACAAATGTAATATCATTGTTTTTACAGGCATTTGAGTAGAAAAGATTTAAGGAGATAAAATCAGAGAACGCCACATTGCGAATTGAATGCCTAATTTTCAAGTTCATTTGAGAAAGTCCTTGCTTTTTATTTGCAATCGCAATTTTTCGTGAAAGGTGGGATGGTAGACCCCTTGTTGCGATCTCGTATTTGAAGCCATGCTTGATAGTTAGTCTTTTCTTAAATGCCAAAAAATATCGAAAACTAACAAAGGTTGGTGTTCAGTTCCTGATTGCCTTTGCAAATACGAGCTTACTGCTGACAAATGGAGACTAACCTGCTGGCCATGTGCAAATAAGCAGAAGGGTCAAAACACTTGTACAGTAGTCGTCAAAGTCCATGCAACGTTCATCATGAAATTTGCCTGGAAATTTAGCATATATTTAGCAACACTATTTTAATTCATTCAGTTAATAGAATTCTGCGAAAGCCTTTTACTTAGTTAAATCGTCATTTTAGTTAGGTTTATTAAGAGAAATAACCAGTAGTTCTGGAGAAATTCGGAGCAGTCTCATATGGAAGGAATTTTCTATGCTACTTCGAAAGAGAGAACCAAACTGAACGTTAATATTGATAATACTAAGAAGGAATGTGTGTTATATTTTAAATTAAGTGACTTTGAATGTTTTGGTAAGAGCATCCATATGTATATTTATGAAGGTGACGTAGAAATAGATTTGGAAAACGAAATCATTAATATTTGTGAATTTCTAATTATCGTTAATAGTTATATTGTGTTTAATGGATGATTTTTGCTTATATAAATTGATCGTTGATCTGTGGAGTAAACTGGTGTGTGCTTTCTATGTGCACATGTATATGCTAGGAGTATGGTAGACAGATCCATGTACATATAATGAATCTGTGAGTATATGTGATAGATCTTCTGTGTATAAGGGTTGTTGTATTTATGTTGACCTTAATAGAACCCATGTGGGAGGAAGGAAGAGGACAGCGAAGCCTCAAGTAAGAGATGCACGAAAACGGAAGGCATAATGCAGTTGATTAACTCCGTCGATGTTGTCAAGAGAAAAGAAAAAAGGCAGCTGTAGTTGCTCGGCATATACGACTGTAAGAAGCGGAAAGCAATTTTCGAGCGGGTGAACTGCAGAAGTTAGCCCGCATTGAAGGGAGTTATCAAGAAGTGGAAAAATCCGGGCACGGATGTGGTGAAAGATGCGTGGAGTGGCTATAGTGGTCTGAAAGGTGAAGGACATGAGCATGCCACTGTCAATCACAGTAGGCACTTCAAGGACCCCATAACGAAGAAGCATACGAATGCGATTGAGGCTTACTGGAGCAGGTTGAAAGGGAAGCTGCGGCAAAGTAGTCCTGTGCAAGAACGCTCATTATGGGCACAGGTGGACGAAGCACAGTACCGGTTGTGGTTTCGTTTACAATCTATGGACGTGAAAAATTTGTGGGAATTATTTGTGAAGTGTGTGGCCGATATCTATGAATTTGAGAAGGCGAAAATAAGTGTGAATGTTAAAGTCGGAGGTTTTTGTTAGTGATGTTTGATGTTGTTTTATTGTTTGTTTTTTGTCGTGTGAGTTGACTATTGTTGTTGTCGTTGGATTTAGCAATTGAGAAAAGTACGTGTAAGTGTTTTTTTATGTTGTATTGTAGAGTGTGTCGGTTGTCAATGAAGTGAAAGAAGCGAGTGGAGTGGGAACGTCCTCCGAAGGCGCTGGAGGATAGTGAGGGAAGCTTGTGAGGACACAGTGACTCGGGCGAGTGAAAGGAGGAACTGTCTTGTTTTTTGTTGACGTTGATTACGGAACAATGACACATTTCTTAGTGTGGTTGTGTAACTATGGACATACGGTGTGTAAAGTTGGTAGCCTTTGTAAAAGTTTTAGAAAAGAATTTTATTTTTAACAAGGTTTTTTTTCTTGTGTAGGTGTGAAATGATACGGCGTTATAGTAGACGAAGCGATATTTATCATCGGCGTTCATCGTATCATGTGGAAGTTTCGTTAGCCGATTTTTCTTTGGCGTAGCCTTATGTTATGATAACGCAGTCACCTTTGCACATTGTCTATTTCCTCTCCTAACTGTATCGTTAAAGGTCTAATCATCGTTTACTGCGAAAAATTGCAATGGACGGCTATGCGAGTGAAGGTATTCGTACGTTGGTAGTGTGATTGCTGAGTGTTTAGGACGCATTTTATGATGAAGCGTGGTTTAATGATTTTTCGTGAGGATTAAAGAAGGTTTTCCATTTCCTTGGCCGCCAGCGTTATCGTGGAAGTCGGGTACACATGAGGCGCGAAGTGTAATCGTACAGTAACATTGCGTGGTATAGGTACTCAATCAAAATATTCAATGCTCGTGAAGTAATGTTTGTCAGACGCGTTGCTGGTATGTTTCGTAAGTAAATTTGGCACTTTCCCATGAAATGTAAGGGAGTGGTGGTAATGTCACGTAATTAGGTCTTGTTTAAGTCTTACGTTTGTGTAATTTCGTATTGTTGGTAGTTAATGCGAAAAGGTATTTATGGGCGGAATGATATTTTTCGCGGGTGTTGGCCGTAGCGGTGATCACGTGGAAGACGGATTCGATGATGAAGCGTGGCGTAACGATGTTTTCATCATCAGTGGTTGATAATGCGGTTTGGAATGGTGAAATGCGCAAACTCCTGTGTTGGCCGTGTCAATTTAGAAGAGGATGGAATTTTAATGATGGGCACTATGTTCGTGAGCTTATGCCCAACTGCATGTTAATGTAGGTGAATGAACCGGTTAAGATGTCGTCGAACGTTTATGCCCTTTAACGAAGGCGCAGAATGCTGTACAAAGAAGGAAAGGGCAGCAATGCAAGCAGGTAATGCGAGTAAAGTGGAAGTAAGCAGTTTTTCATGGAAAGTTAACATTGGCAAATGTGTGTTAAATGGAGAAGTATGTTTGCGCCGGCAGCCAAGCTTCAGTTGATGGTAAAGTGACTGGGCTATGTGTAGGAAAATAAGGTTTGGAAGAGCCTTGATGATTTTGTAAAGTTTAACTGCTACTGTGATAGATTTTTCATGGAATGGATCATGTGTAAATGTAAAGCGGAGCACATATCCCATAAAGTTAGGTGATGTAATATTGTCTGTTGAAGAATGATGAAGGCCTCGCGCGGTGAAGGTTAGGCTGGGGTGTTAACCGTTAGCTAAATTGAAGCAACCCGTCTATCACTTATAACTCCCTGAG
>JAYGXS010000005.1:7994613-8006917 GCA_036362985.1 Ligula intestinalis
GAATCCGAAACGTCAGGAAAATAAAGTCCTTGTTCCAGTGATCGCATCTTCTTCTTCGGAACTGCTGCCTGGAACTCGTATATTCTGCTCTTTTGGCAATTAGAGGGATGCTTACCGAACGGCGAAGTATCATTTTTGCCTTTTTTTATTCAGAACAAAAACGGAAATGGTGTAGGTTGTCGAAGGTTCCAGGCCATTCAGTGTGATCGAAAATACCTTAGAAACGAACTTCATCCTTTGAAATGAAGTGAAACCGGTATGCTGATAAAAAGCAGAAATTTCGAAGGCTTCGATGATGCTCAATGTTTGGCTTGGCAGCCTCCAGACTGCATGAACAGATTCGGGATCCTTTGCAGTTAATATGAGTTCTAGTACATTCTGCTAACTAAAAAGTATCATCAGCGTCAGCCACTCCGCAGCAATAAAATAAAAAGTAACAAGGAACCCGAGTTTTGTATAAGAGAAGCCTATTCGATTCGCACGATCATTAATTTCAAATGGAAATGCGTCCTCGAGTTCACACAATCATGACATTCGAATTGCTTCAGATGTTTCATGAATCCAGAAGCAAATACTCCTTACATCATCCACAAAATAGGAAGAAGAGGAGACGAATTATGAGACCAAACTGTATTCCGGCTGACGTTTCAAAAGCTCGCTCACTTCCATCGTCAGAGCAAGGTGTCTTGTGTGTGACTGGTCGTTCACATTTATCTCAACGACTCCGGATCTGGTGTAGTTGTGGACAAACCATCTACGTCGGAGAAACCGGGAGATTACGAATGGCCGAGCATGCAGCGGCGGTGAGTTAGAACGACGTTAACTCCATGTTGCAGCTAACTCAACGGGACACGGCCATATTTTCAAGTTTTACGAGGCCGAAATCCTCGCAAGAGGCGACAACCACGTGAGCCGCGAGCTGCTTGAGTCATGGTTCTCAGGCCTCCAGTCCATAAACAATCACAATGATTTGGCGTTCCCATGCAGTGTACTGAGAATTTCCATGAGCAATAGAATCAATCATGTGGGAAGGACTGGACGCAGCATCAACTCCGACGACAGCGAGCATAAGTGCCCTGCAATTATCCAGCCCGCACCCGACACTGACGAGCAAACTGTGACAATTAGTTACTCGAACGCGAAGTGTCAAGTCAGTATTGCATACATCAAGACCGAAGCGGTGGCTACATAAGTAAGCAATTATCACACGCACGCAGGTGACCACTATGAACTATAAATACCATGAAGCTTGTGCATGCCTCCACCCTATCTGCGCATGACCATGCATGTGTTATCATCACCTATGATTAAGGATTCCCGAGCGAATCCGAAACGTCAGGAAAATAAAACTCTTGTTCCAGTGATCGCATCTTCTTTTTCTTCAGAAGGCTGAGTGATGACGTTAATTCCAGGCCGAGGAAGACAGTCAGCAACTTGATTATAAAGGCCCTTAAGTAATTTAATATCTGTGGTTTACTGAGAAATAAAATCAAGACGGCGGGCATCACGGGATAATTACTTGCCAGAGGAAGTGAAAAAAGCATAAGTAAGAGGTTTGTGGTCTGTTTAAATACAAAAATCTCTTCCTTCAATAAAGTTACGGAAATGTTGAATAGCTAAATAAATGGCAAGGAGTTCTCTACCAAAAGTGCTATAGCGATTTTATGGTGGGGTCAGTTTGGAAGAGTAGAAAGCCAGAGGCTGGATACCCGTGCATGTCTGTTGTTGAAGGGTGGCACGTATGGCACAATTGGAGGCATCAGCAACAATGGAGAGCGGTGCACCAGGTATAGGGTGAACAAGGGCAGTTTTATCTGCAAGAACCTTTCTGACACGATTGAAATCGTCAACTGCTGTGTCAGGAAAAGGAAACTCGCGGTTTCTTCTGCGTAAAAGGTTAGTAAGGGCTAACATCAATTCAGCGCAATGTGGGATGAAACGTCGATGGAAATTGACAAGGCCTTTAAAATGGCGCAGTTTTTGAAAAGAAGTGGGAGTACGGAACTCGCGAAAAGCTTAATCGTTGGCATTTATGGGATGACAACCAAAAGCATCTATGCGAAGTCCTCGGAAAAAAAGTGACGGCACACCGTACAGGCATTTGGATGCGTTAATGAAAACACCAAATTGGCTCAATCGCTCAAAAAATGAAACGGAGGTGTTGAAGGTGTTCATTTTCATTGTAACTTGCTACCAGAACATCATTAACATACATAAAAATGGACGGTAAGTCGCGGAGGACTTTGTTGATGAAACGCTGACAAGTTTGAGTAGAGTAACGTAGTCCAAAGGGCATCCTAACAAACTTGAGAAGACCAAACGGTTTAGTAATCATCGTTTTCGAAATGTCTTCTGGAGCAACGGGTATCTGATGGAAAGCTTTTGCTAAGTCAATGCTGGAAAACAAGATTACTCTTCAAAGGCTATATGAAAAATCGTTTAAATATGGCAGGGGGTATCGGACGAGCACAGTGCAGGTGTTCAATCTTCGATAATCCCCGCATGGGCGCCAGTCACCAAGAGACTATTTACACACCATATGGTAAGGTGCAGCCCATGGACTAGTGGAAGGCCTTGCTATGCCAAGCTCCATCATGTGACTGAATTCAGCCTTAGCGATAGCTAACTTGTCGGTGGCTAAGCGACGAGGACGGCTAAAAGCGGGTGGTCCAGAAGTTGAAATATAGTGGACAACAGAAGGCTGGTTAAATTGTGCAGGTCGTGCGATTGAAGAAAATTCCGAAAGTAAACGATGATAGGAAGTAAACGAAGGGATTGCTGAAATGCGTGGACTAAAGAATGAAGTGGTACATTATACAGATTCTTAGAATCAACTAGTTTATGGAACTTGACGTCGACGAGAAGACCGAAAAATGATAGAAAATCAGTTATGAGAATGGTGGTATGAACGTCAGCGGTAGTAAATATCCACCAAAATGAACGTCATAGACCCAACTCTAGAGTGAGGGGTCGTTGACCAAACGTTTTAGTTGGAGTATTGTTAGCTGCTTAAATATAAAATGAAGCGTTTGGTGACTTACGGTCAGTCGAAGTAGGTGGAATGAGAGACATCGCCGATCCGGTGTCTACGAGGAAGTTACGGGAGGTATGTTAGGATGTTTACCGAACAAAATGCTAGCAACGTTTGGAGGCTTTCCGAAGGCGTCGAGCTTAGCCAAAATGTATTTGTTGGTTACCTCGGACCGCATAACAGGCGATGACATTCTATGCGGGATGACCTTAGACCGCACGCGTGCACGCACGCACGCAGGAACGGACACAAGCCTACAAAAATCGCCAGGGCTAACTGGTCGCGTGACATTATCCCAATGCGGCCAGCCAGGCCACAAGAGAATGCGCAGACAATCTCTTATAAACCACTGCCACACCCTGAAAAAGAGTGGTTGCAACAACGGATGCGTGACGACGCGTTCTTATTGTGTTATTCATTGGGGAATTCAACAGGGCGTTAATCAACGGTGACAAACGTCAGATGACATCGTTACAACACTAACGACGCTAAAGCCGTCGTTATAACAGGAACTCCTGTCATAGATGAAGATTAGGCTTCTGTAGAAGGATGACCTGACCAATTTCGTCACCCTTACTTGCCGGCGGCGAAATTTTTTAATGCCGACTTCTTGTGTCTGCATGGACATTGACAATAACGGAAATTTGGACCATAATTATGGTAATACCAACAGGGAGCATCAGTTGATGTTTGGTTGGGAGTGGGAGATCTTTGCCGAAGAATAGTCGAAGGACTACGAGAGTTGTATACACGAGTGGCCTGGAGCTGGGAAACTTCGAGGGTGAGGGCATCCAGGCGTCGCACAACATCTGCAATAGGTGTCATTACGGCCCGAGTAGAAACATTCACAGATACGGCTGGTTGACAGTACTGGAGTATCCGGTCGGCTGTCTCTGCTAGCGTTTGAACTGACGAAGAAGGAATGTTGGGTGCAAGGATAGCTTGCACGAATGAAGGCAGCCGCTGGAGGAAGAGCTGTTTGAACATGGTGTCGTCCAGCTCTTGTCCATCAGCTAGCTGCTCTAGGCGCCGAAGGAGCTGGATCGGCTTCCTGTCACCAAAGTCCTCTTTAGAAATTAAACGCTGAAGGCATTTTTGTGTTGAAAAAGAAACACGGGAGATGGGAGCCTCCTTAAGAATAGTATAGGGAGTCTCTGCGAGCGGACTGTCTATAATATCACGGAGATCTGTTGCCATCTCCAGTGCAATACGGCCACGAGCTTATGAAATTTTGTTTCTTCCTTCGTGATTTGCCGCAGAGCAAAACAGGACACCGGCTCCTTTCATCAATCGCAAGCTTCACAGCTTCATCCGAGGTTCGCGTGTAAACCTCATTAGAACAAGCCCATTAAGTTCCCTGGGATCGTTACAAAAGTGTTACTCAAAAGTTTTGAAGTTTATGCAAGGCAAATTTAACCTAGTAAAACAAAGGGGCAGTTCAGGTTCATTACACAGTCATGCGTTAAGACACAGGAAGGAAAACTAGAGACGGGACCGGACACAGAGGGCTGACACGGCTAAAGACTCTTCATGATCGTCATTTTTTATAAGTGCTCAAACCGAATAATGCCTGCCTCACCAATTTTGTGCAATTAATCTACCACAGTGCCCGTTTGGGGTGCACCTGGACATACACAAGCTCACTGAGACGCCATTTCCTCCTCCCCCCTTCACACCCACGCAGAGTGAAACGCAGCGGAGACTATCAAAACCGACTCTCAAATCAATCAAACCGGCTTGCAACCACATGCATGGTCGCATAAATCCCTCGATGAAAGGTCACCTCATGCGCTAATATGACTAGCCTACCACTCAGCTTACGGTTTACTGATCGTCTACAGAATGACAGATATAAAGGAGTTAAAGTTAAGACGGTTAACCCTAACACCTACAATCTTGGGGGCCCGGTTCCTTAGGATATTGGAGAAGTCTTGGGAAGGCGAGAGTAGAAGGAAGAGTTTATTGTGTATACAGGAAGGAGAATAGGATGGAAATAGTGTTGACTCGCGAAGTTCTGCGTCCGTTCCCTATTCGGGTGAGCTCCGGAGTGTTGAGAGCATCGAGCGTCGCCGGCGCATGCTTTGTTCCGGCGGCCAATAAGGCGGGTGATGTCTAGCCTCGCATGGACGCGCGACCTTGAGATTGTCGGCTAGCGTGAGCGCGTGGTCACGCCGTGGCGTACGTGCGCGTCGGCCAAGGGCAGTTAGCGCTTAGCCCCAGGAGACGGTGGGCACACAGGCAGGCTAGATGAGTCATGCATCAGTGGCTGGTCTTAGGTTCCAAGTGGCTGCAAAGAGGCCACTACACATACGTCTTGTAGATAGTAGCTGAAATGTAAGTACGGTATGTTTTTATGTCATAACTTGCCAAACTAAGAGCTTAAATGTCCAGACACGTGTTTTGGCGGTTATCTTCCGATCTATATTGTATGCGTCAGTTTCATCATCTGAAGTTTAGTTCTCCATTACTTCTTCTCATATTTTAATGGGCACTGTTTTGAAAAACATAGGAACATCTGCAGATAGTTCAACGTCCTTCTAAAGGATTATTGGAAAACCAGCATTTTCAACACATCGTCGTCCTATGATGCCTATGCTGTTATCATCAGCCACCAAAAGGAGGACGAAAAAGGCTTGAATTTGTGCACCTTAGCCTATTAAAACTCATCCACTCTTGTTCTCCGTATTCTTTGTCTTCTCCTTGGAGTGCGGAAAACGGTAGTGCACGACAGTTCGAATGTCTAATACGACGATGTTCACCGAAAAACCTCAGCAAGCTGAAGAAATGCGATGACTCCTGCGGGACTATAGTGAAATTAGCCTTGCATTGAATCTACCCCACTCTCTTACCACTCCCACACCCGAACATGATGTCAGTACAAAAGTCAAAATGACCGGAGATGAGTGAAGGCGCAGGTGACTTGCGGCTGCCACGAGCAGCACTCAAAATGCCTACCAACAGCACGTGTCGGTAGTTACGCTTTTGCCTGAAAGCGCCATTAAGGCCACATTATGCAGGAGTCATTGACCCTGATTCTCAGCCCACCGGTAAGCTACTCTACACAACAAGACACACGTTTTCACTGACTATGGTGTACACGTTAGCCCGCCAGTTGGAAACCCTCTAAGCCACAACATTAAGTGTACCGTGATAGCTTCGATTGCATGGGATTGCTTATATTGAGGAAAGAAATGCGCTGCGGATTGACCTCACTCTCTCCCACACCGTCAGCAACAAGCCACCACCTAGCTGATGCATGGACATATGGATTCGGTTGCATACAAAGGACACTATATGCGAATTTTTCTGTTTAAAACATACATGGGGACCTCTCCTCAATAATGTCTTGCGTTTTCGTGAAGTTAAGCTACACCTTTTTCGCCTGTCTTTGTGCTTTCAGCAATCCGCTTAGTTCCTCTCATCGCAAAGTTCTACGAAATGGCAGTGTGGCAATATCCATCAAGAGAGGCGAAAGGCTTCTTCTAGGATTCTTTAGCTTTGCCATTATATCGATTGAATAGCTCTTAAATGGCTGTAATCCTGTAAATGTGTAGGTGAGGTTGGTTTGCGTTGAAGCCACTGTACGCTGATCCTCAGAGACTCCATGTACGTAGCGAGAATTTTCTTAAACTACGCCCGGGCAAAGCAAGGATCGATGGAAGGAATTTTTTTTACCAACAGATTTGAAGCAAGCAAATATGGCAGAATTTATTCGATCAAATCAATTTCGCGACGGCTCGTCAGCTGCGGCCCGTCTTTGCATGAATGAATAACAAGTGGGTTACAGCACAATTTGAATATCAACAAAATCGATAAAAGCAAGGTCAAATTTACGCGCAAGCAAACATTTATATTGTCAACGTAACTCGGGAAAGGGCGGAAATTTGGGGGGGGGAAACAACACAAAAACAAACAAAAGGTGACTTAATGAAGGCCTATAGAATCCAAGGCAGCTGAAGGTTAGCCACATGTTCTAATTGCTTACATAGGTCGGGTTTCTCCCACCGCATGTAAGCTGCTTCCATGTAGCGTTATGTCCAGTTTGGTTGTGCTCGAACAAGAACTCGTAAAGATTTTTTCGGATCGACAGAGTGACCACTGTCTAAAAGATGTTTTGTAATAGAGCACCGAGGTACTTTGTTTTCCTGTTTAAAAAGCAAAGCGGGTAAATGTTCAGCTGCCCTGGTCGCCAATAGCCTTTGCGTTCGCCCGATGTACTTGCATCCGCAAGTGCATGTAAATTCATAGACGCAGTTTGGCGTGGCGTGCAAAGGCAAGGCATCTTTTGTCCCGTTAACGGGAAGGCCTTTAATAGGGCTGAGGAACACCAATGCAGCTGCATTGTACGTTCTCTCTATGGTGCATCGCAAACGTCATTTGATTGTTTTTGATACATTGTCACCTTTGAAGGGAAGAAATATAAAAACGGGCTTTTTTGGCACAAAATTTTCCGTAATTTTCAGCCGTAAAGGTTTACTGTATTTTTGAATGAATCGTGAAGGATATCCACGTTTAAGTAGGGCGTCTTTGATGCTGGAAATTTCTGTTGGTAATGTTTCATTGCTGCAAATTTTCTCAGCCCGCTGGAAGAGAGTAAGCACCAAGTTTCGTTTCCACTGCATTGGCACAAAACTAGTAATGTGTAGGTTCTGGCCCTTCCAGGTAGCCTTGTGATAAACACTTCGCCTTATTGAACCATCAGCCTCTCTAAACAGGAAGACGTCAAGAAAAGGCAACTTGTTGTTTTGCTCCATTTACATCGTGAACTTTATTTTTGGATGCAATTTATTCATGAATCGAAGAAGGTTTACGGCGTCTTGTTTGGTTTCAACTAAAGTGAAGATTATATCGACGTAACGTCTGTATAAAGTTGTCTTGTTTAGTTGTGATGACACGTTTTCTTCTAAATGACCCATGCATATGTCAGCAAAAGTAGGTCCAAGTGGACTTCCCATTGCGACTCCATCGATTTGTCTAAACCGATGCCCATTAAAGAGAAGTTGCACATTTTTCGTACATAGTGTAAGCAATTCCCTTAGTATACCAGGTGGTAGCCGAGTATAGGATGCATGAGTACATATAGCGTCGATTGTTTTGACCAATGGATTCAACGCCTAAAGAAATCATAAATGTGTTTGCAATATTTTGGAACTTAATATCTTCAACAAATTGAAAGACATCCTTTGGAAGCTGCCTACATACGGCGGGAAAAACCCGACTTTTGTAAGCAATTAGAACATGTGGCTAACCTACGGCTGCCCTGGGGTCCATAGGCCTACATTTTATCACCTTTTGTTTGTTTTTGTGCTGTTTCCCCCCCCCCAAAAAAATTTCCGCCTTTTCCCGAGTTACGTAGACGATATAAATTTTCGCTTACGCGTGAATTTGACCTTGCTTTTATCGATTTTGTTGATATTCAAATTGTGCTGTAACCTACTTGTTATTCATTCATGCAAACACGGGCGGAAGCTGATGAGCCGTCATGAAATTTATTTGATTAAATAAATTCTGCCATATTTGCTTGCTTCAAATTTCTTCCTGTTAAAATATGTTTCACAGTTACCAACAGAGTATTTTCAGCGTGGAAAGCTCTTCCAGAAGAGGTTGTTCTCTCCACTAGTGTCCATATTTTTAAGAATAGACTGGCCATGCATCAAGTTGAAACGCTATGAATGTGAAAACTTTTTCATAAGATTCCAATGAATCACTTACAAATGCATCACATTGTTTATCACACCCACTGCATCAAATTATACTAATCACGATTTGTAAGAAGCCATATATTTTTATTTTCTGTCATATTTTTAGAAAACTGTCTTCCCGGGATATTTAACTGTCGTAAATTTTACATTTTTTTGTATTTAGACATTTTATATCATCCTGTTACCAGCAGGGAGTTTAAAGGCATTCGCCTTTCTTTCCCTCAATAAACTGATACTGATAGGACCATAGGACTAGGGTTTTATAAGAAAAGTCTGATTGCACGGCCGTGAGGGTTTGCAGGAGGAGATCTAGGTGGAGGAATGAGAGAGCAAGAGAAACGTATGCAGTCCAGTGACTGTTGTCATGCAAATTGTGAAGCCCGCAGAAGATTACTTTCTGTACCTATGACTGACTTCCTTAACGACTGCTTCTACCGTTGAGAGCAGACGCTGTCAAAGAGCCTGAAAGTAATGCACTTTGGAAAAACATTGCCTGGTCTAACAAGGAAAGAAAAATTGACATATTCCAGCTAAATTGTATCATTAACCTACAGGAAGATTCAAAAAGATTGCCGAAAATTGCCTCAACATCATTTTGACGTTAACTTGGAAATAGGTTAACTGCACAGAAATTTGTCAGCTGTATGAATTGCCAAAGGATTTTAAAAGGGACAACATTCTACAGAAATTTCTTTAATATCAGTCTCAAGAAACACCAATTTCGGATTTCTGTTGCCGGTGTACGTTCTGATCTTAATAGGTTTTGCTAATTTGGCCAGTTAATAAACATTATTTATGTGGCAAACTTCATCAGAAGTAATGTCCAAACTTCGTTATTCTCGCGAAAAGGCTTTTGAGAGATACCTTATTTTCAAGGTTTTGATATGCAGGCCAAGGTGAATCAATGGCCACGAAAAAAATCCCTAAGAAACAAATAATCGCCGAAAATTAAGTAAATGTAATTAGATAACAACGAAAGGGTTGAAATAATTTGACTTAGGAAACTCTGCTTTAATAAAAAGAAATAAGCAAAATTATCCACTAGATTTGCGAAAAATTAAAACTTACTGCTTCGTGTTTTAGGAAAGTTTACGTCTAAAGAAATAACGAGTTTTTAAGAAAAGTTTACTTACCTTAAGAGAAATATAAGTTTTACTCATGTTTATAGTAATAATGCTGACAATTCGATTCCAAGGCGGTAAATCTGAAGAAGCAGGAGCGTTCAGCGGGTAGAATAGGGACGTAGATTTAACGCACCACTTCTGATGTACAAGAATACCCAGAGGACCACGCCTACTGCCAAGAAAGGATTTTCTGTCTATGCGAAAAACCATGAACAGCAGTATTTTCGGAAAAATGCAACCTCAGGCGTCCCCATAAGTCATAATTTGGAAGCATATGCGGCTCTTACTAGTTTCTGTCGACTTCGATAAGCTGGAAAAGCCCATTTACCAGCCTTTTTCTTATAACAGATACAGTACTTGTGGGTGCTACCTAGTAAGTAGTGAAACACTTTTATTTTGACACGCAAGACCATGAAGTATTTTACCTCCAGGCTGACCCAGGGAAGCTCAAATGTCCAATCTAAATGTTTTCTTTTCCATAAAGTACGATACTTGTTGTTATATATACGCATGCTGAATGACACAAAGGACATAGATATGCAGAGAGATGTCTCTGCATTGCCAAAACTGCTGGAGTTACGCGAGAGGGAAGCTGGCTCAAGCAGGCATGAACCCAAAGCCCAACCCCTCTTCAAATGCAAAACAGCACAGCGCGTTCTGAGACTGTGTATTGAGCACGTTCGTAAAAAAATTAGGTCGGGAACTAGAGAAAATAAGGCGCTCCTTATGCATGATGAGAAAACATTTTTTTCCTGCTGCCTGAGTCCGACATCTCTAGTTAAGGTTGCTTTCTCATTACGTCGGCAGCACCTGCTTCATATACGCATGCTAAGGGAAGGTGCAGGGGCTATAAGAAACTCCAATAAAACACATTCACAATTGCCCTGCCAAGATAGGTTTTCGTGGGATTGAAAAGGGAAATTTAAGACACGCAGAGATAAAAGCTCTCCTTAAGCAGAAACTGGAGAGCAAATTCTGGGGAAGCTTATTGAGCGGAATTACGAGAAGATAAGGATGGGAAACTGGAGAAAATATATTTTGCTGGTGGTCCGGATCTCAGAGCAATGGTGTCCATTCAATTTTAGCCCCACCTCTTAGATGTTGTTTAAGCGTTCTATTGTGAATTAGCGTCTAACGAAATTCATCGAAAACTTGGCACCATGCTTCAAAACAGCCAGAGTGTAAATGCCGGTTAAGTGAAATGCTGCATTTCCAAAAGAGTAATGTGTTCCGCAAAACTCCTTACAAATTAACGTACGGACATATATGCTAATGTTTATGTGGTATTCACACTAGATACTCTTTTAAGAATAGTTTTCACTCAGATAAAAGCAAACAAGAAGGACTGCATATTTAATTTTGTATCACTAAAACAAAATGTAGATAGTAGTATCCGTTGCACCAGCCAATCTGTATTAGACACTTATTCCCAAGCAATGACATGGCCCCTGGTTTTGAATAACTGCACAGTTATCTTTATCCCACTTGAGTCAATGAACCAGTCCTAGTTATACCAACGCACGGAATACGCCAACTATGACGCAGTTAGTTAAGTGACCAAACAGAATTTCCTTAGGATTCAATCTAGAATTCACCAAATGACTACCAGCCACAGAATATAGTAGTATGAGGTTTTGAAGACTTGTTTGACGCGATAGTGCTAAACTCATAGGCACTGCCGCCGTCGGCCCACATTTGCTTTACTTTGCCAGTCAGAGCACTGGACAGAAATCGCGTTGTGTGAAAACCAATAGAAAAAGTCATTTCTTGTAGTTGTTTTTTAGCAAATTCGGCCTTATTATATTTTACAGTTCGAGACGGGTTTCATTAGCTTTTAACCTAATTTCAAAATATTAGTTTTTATATGATTGCGAGAGGTTAATTCATAATACCTCGTGTCCGCCAATTAATTACTGAAGCATTTTCCACACTTACTGCCAATTTTTTGAGAACCACAGTTCTGTGAGTGCTGCAAGCAAATTTCCTGAATTTGGAAATGTTTGGTTATTTTTCCCATGCCAGCGGGAACGCATTTACGACAACTTATCAATAATTATTAGCACCATTATGCATAGTTAGTGCCAACAAAAACTATGAGAATAACTAAGTGTTTGTTAAGAAAAAAAAATTTTTCATTAATTCCCAGCTTGTGGGGACGTCAAAAATAGCTAAAATTTAGAAAAATAAATTTAACTAGTTTGTTCACTATAAAACTTAAAGCAACCAATTTCTTTATACAAACAAGAACTTGACTTCTCTCAAAATATTTTGTATATGTGGGAATAATTAGATACTTAGTTATTGAATATCGCTGAATAAATTTTCTCTTCTTTTCGGCAGTTTTCGGTGCTGTAATTGATCAGTTTACTAGTTGTCCGTTTGTTCGACGTTTACATGAAACCCTTTAAAATAAGATATAAGTAAACAGCATTTAACGAAAGAACGAT
>JAYGXS010000005.1:8007017-8029120 GCA_036362985.1 Ligula intestinalis
GGCTGCTAAATGGGCTTTTCCAGCTTATCGAAGTCGACAGAAACTAGAGAGAGCCACATATGCTTCCAAATTATGACCTATGGGGACGCCTGAGGTGCATTTTTATGAAAATAATTGGAAGAAAGTTCCGAAAATACTGCTGTTCATGGTTTTTCGCATGGACTGAAAATCCTTACTTGGCAGTAGGCGTGGTCTTCTGGGTATTCTTGTAAATCAGAAGTGGTGCGTTAAATCTACGTCCCTATTGTACCCGCTGAACGCTCCTCCTTTGTCAGATTTACCACCTGGGAATCGAATTGTCAGCACTAATACTATAAACATGAGAAGTACTTATATTTCTCTTAAGGTAAATAAACTTTTCTTAAAAACTCGTTATTTCTTTAGGCGTAAACTTTCCTAAAACCGGGAGCAGTAAGTTTTAATTTTTCCTAAATCTTGTGGACAATCTTGGTAATTTCTTTTTATTAAAGCAGAGTTTTCTAAGTCAAGTTATTTAAACCCTGTTATTGTTATCTAATTACATTAACTTAATTTTCGGCGATTATTGGCTTCATTGGGACTTTTTTCGTTGCCGTTGATTCACGTCGGCCTGCATATCAAAACCTTTAAAATAAGATATCTCTCAAAAGCCTTTTAGCGAGAATAACGAAGTTTGGACTTTACGTCTTATGAAGTTAGCCACAAAGATAATATTTATTAACTGGCCAAATTTACAAAACCTATTAAGATCAGAAAGTGGATCCGCAACAGAATTCCGAAATTGGTGTTTCTTGAGACTTCTTTTAAAGAAATTTCTATAGAATGTTGTCTCTTTTAAAATCCTTTGGCAATACATCAAGCAGCCAAATTTCTGTGCATTTAACATATTTCCAAGCTAATGTCAAAATGATAAAGAAGCAATTTTGGGCAATCTTTTTAAATCCTTCTGTAGGTCATTGATACAATTTAGCTGGAATATGTCAAACTCCCTTTCCTTGTTATACCAGACAATGTTTCTCCAAAGTGCATTACTTTTAGGCTCTTTGACGGTGTCTGCTATCATCGGTAGAAGCAGTCGTTAAGGTAGTCAGTCATAGGTGCAGAAAGTAATTTTCTGCGGGCTTCACAATTTGCATGACAACAGTCACTGAACTGCATACGTTTCTCTTGCTCTCTCTCCTCCACCTAAATCTCCCCCTACAAACCCTCACTGCCATGCAACCAGCCTTTTCTTATCAAACCGTAGTCCTATTGTCCTCTCTTCACATCGGAACTGTACGATATAAAGTATAGCATTTACCATCTAAAGGTAAATTCTTGATTGAATTTTATCGGAAGCTTACACATAGACTCACCAACTGCCCTTTTGAACATTTATATGCGTTTTGTAAATATATATTTCCCGCGCAAAGCTGTTGATCCAAAGGAGTTTGCGACACAGTACTTGTAAATTAATCTGTCTTTCTGAAGTAGTTATTGTTTGGGTCTCTAAGAGTAGCTAAGGATTGCTTGCTTACATTTACCTGAATAAACGGTAAAAACAAAACTCCCTCTAGCAAGAATTTTTCCTGAAAGCCAACATGATTTGCGTGAATTAAAATGCGTTACTCAACTGTTTACGATACACTTCATGTCAAAACAAGACGGACATGTCATAAAATAATCCAAAGTGTGTGATATGTTTATGTTGCGTACACCCGTGTATGCAAGTTTTTATTTTCTGGAGATAGTCCCATGATTACCATGGAAAGTCTCAATTTTGTTTTGACAAATCTACATCAATCAGATTTTTGCCAAAATTCATTTCCTCAGCATGCTATATAAATCTTCTTCAGTTTCAATTACCGAAGCAGTCTCTGCACCATGTTCCTGCAATTCCTCAGTGCCTTCGTTCTTTGTCGTTTAGTTTGTGGCAATGCTGAGGGTGAGTGCGCAGCGAATTTTGAATTTTTTAAAATCTTTACCATAGTTAAATTGTTTTTTTTCATAATGTTTTAACATCTGTTGGTACAATTGACTCTGATCCAAAACATAAGATTTGGTTTTAAAACGATTCAATTATTATGCGTCCAAATCACACTTGCACACTTGTATTCCAATTTTTTTCTGAAAAATTGGTGAGCACTTAACGCTTAAGTAAAATTATAAATATATCTATGTTCTAATTTATTACGAAAAAAACAACTAAACATTTGAACTGTGTCGGATAGTGCATGAACAGAATAACTGAAAGCTCAGTTCTCTCACCAGCATGGTGTTCGCTTTCGGGCTAATAAAAGCATATAATTAAGAGCAATTTAAACAGAAAAATATCGAATTTTTGGGCAAATATTAAAAAGGAGTATATCATGCCTTATTAATTCCTGGAGATAAAATGTTGACAAGGTGAAGCGTTTAGTCTTGCAGATTAGAAGAGTACGCATGTTTCGTGCTGCCAATCTTACCTGAATAAAAATACTTTTAAGTAAACTTACATATGAAGTGTCAGAAACCTATCTTTATCGCTCCTTGCTCATTTATTCTCGATGAATAACTAGGAAAATGAAATCGGAACATCATTTAGAAAACACTATCTGGGAAAAATGGCTACCTTTACATATTTGAGCTGCCTTTTAAAAATATTCATTGTTCAGAAAAACACCTAGTAGGACGTTTCAAAGTCAAATGTTATTAAAATTTTGAGCTTGAACCTGACGAAGGCTGTAGTCCGATGTCGCAATGCTTTAAATATTACGAGAAATAGCAGGAGTCAAAGAAAACACAGAATGCATCCGCACATGAGCAGACGCATAACGTTTTGGGAGCGCTGCAAACCAAATTCCTAAATTTGTAAATGTTTGATTATTTCTCTCATACCAGCGGTTACGCATTTACGAAAACTTATAGATAATAATGAGCAAAATGAAAAGCAACCATTATCTTTACACAAAAAGAACTTTTCTTCAGTAAGAATATTTTGTACATTTGGTAATTATTGCTTTCCTACATATTGAATATGATTGAATAAATTCTCTCTTTATTGCGCTCGTTTTTAGTGGCTAAACTTATAAGTTGTAAATTTGCCCCTCTGTGTGTGGTTTACTTTAGAACCTTTAACATAAGATGTAACTGAACAGCATTTATCGAAAGAGCGAGGTTTTGGATATAATTTCTTATTCAGATGGCGATGTTGGTCGAATGTAGAAATGCTTCAAAACAGCAAACCCCATTTTCAAGCATACAGCATGCCTGCTAGATACCACGCATATTGTTATTCTCTGCTAGTAAAACCCCCTTTTCCCCCGTCGAGTGGCGTGGATCCTAAGACTAATCCAAAAAGCATTCATAATAGGTAACCTTTAATGTATCTGAAGAAAAATTATTAAATTTGAATAGAGATGAAAGAGCATACGTTTCTCTTTTTAACGGATTATTTTTCGCTTAAGGAATTTCATTATAAGATACGTGATAAACGTGCGAATGCAAAAAGCAGGCCACTAACATGACCACTTTTTGACAAACATATTCTTCTTTTGTCTATTCCGTTTCTAAATAAGGCTTGAGCGGAACCTATTATTTACAAAAAGTATGTTTTACCTGACTTAAATAGAAGAAGGCATTATTAAACTATCCTTCGTGGTAGCATGTATGGCAAGGTTTGGTTATGTGCAAGGAAGGAGTGAGGTTTAAAACAAACGCCTCAAAAAATTTTTATTACTGCATTTTGTGCAAAAAACTTCACAGAATAGCTAAATATAATTTTTTTATCTTCTATTGGTGCTTTTTTCTGAAAATAAATGCGATTCTTTAAAGTTCAGTTTAGTTCCATTTGATCAACTTCGCACAAAATTTACAGTAATGGAAGGGATTATTATTCAACCTTTTTTACTAATTGTGGAATTCTTTCACAGCGCAATGTATATAAGAAGAAAGTTTCGACCTGTCTTTCCTAAAAGCATACGGAATTCCTTTTATATAAACATACTCAATATTTTAGCAAAACTGCGAGCCTATTTCCCCTAATAACTTTAAACAACAGGGCAGTTTTCCTATCCAAAGCCCTTCTTATTAATAAATCCAATCAGTTGATCAAAAAAACCTGTCCAGATATATGCTAAACTAACAAGTTTGTGGGCTCTTGGCTAAACTTCAAGTTAAATTTCGCGCTGAATTTGCTTGCAGGATTTGCAGATCTGTACAATATTCAAACCTTATGTGATTAACAAAGAAACATATAATTGCAACATGGTTATACCGTTTCAATTTGTGTTTAAGTGACTGGTTATTATAATCTCATCGGTGTTGAACGGAATCATAAGCTCATAGCCTGCCACTGGAAAATATAAAGCTCACTCGTGAAGTTTGCCGACAAATAATGGCTAATAACAGTATGTGTTTTGTTTCGCAAAAAGCCATATCAACACATATCGCACTTACCATGGTAGTGCTTTTTAAAGAAGAGGTCCATCGGCCGACCGAAGGCCCGATTATTGGTGGAAAATGGCTGCTTAATTACGAAACATTTAGCCTAAGCTTTACATTTTCTTGTCAATCAAATCCCCGTGTTTCGAAACCACGACATTTGGTCTTTGGGTTCATTAAACATTTATTGCACCACAGGCTTGACGTTTTGTGGGTTGAGTTTGGATATATGATTAATATACCGGCATAGCCGGTATGATTGTGCAACTATAAAGTTCCGTTTTGCCCTGTAGCTCACAATAAGTACCACACAGGCAGCCACGTAGAGACAAATGTGGTAGGTTGTCACGGATCCGTCAAAACAACTATTAACAACAAGATCTTTCAGGGTAAATGCAGTTGATGAAGTCAAGGCCATTGCTATATCTATCGAAGGGGTCAGAAGAAGGCACTATTTTTCTTCTTTTCTTCCTTTCAGACGGTCTTAAGCCAAGAGACCTCAAGTCGCAGATAGTGGATGATACGTCAATCGAATTTAGTTGGACGAAGCCCGATCGCTCAAGCGAATTCAACGGTACTTATGCGGTTCAAATCCTTGTCCGTAATGCTGAACTTTATCGAATGACTGAGGCAACCATCACTACGCTGCACAGCTGTGAGACATCTACCCTATACAAAGTAAGGGTACACGCGTTTTGGATAAACGGAACACCAGTCGATGCAGTCGCCCAGATCAGCAGATTTTTGCCACCTGGTAATTTGAATTTTATCTTTTCGAGCCAATTTTACTCATTTTATTTCCGTTTATTTGGAGAGGGTAATAAGGGAATGCACTTGAAGTCTCTATTACATACATGACGATATGTCATATAGATGTATATACGCACGCGCAAATATTGTCATCATTAAATTACTATTCACAAACAACGATTAGTCTTTGGTTCTTACAAATAACTATTGTGTGGAGTTTGTGGGTTGTTAGTTCAGGGCCGTGTTGGCGAAGGAAAACAGGGCCACAGATACAATGAACAAAGTAAGTTTTGGACGCATGAAGGCACACTGTTTTCACGATTAATTTTAGCAGGTTATTCTTCTGTTGCATGGCCTCTTGCAGGAATAGTTATGGGTGGAGTTTACGCTTGGACAGCTTTATGCGCAGCATCACGTACGTCCACGGTGATGAGGTAAGAGGCGCCACTGAAACATGCACTCAAAGCGCAATTACAAAATTTCGGTGCGCGTTTCTATGAGTAACCCATTAGTCTAGTAACCGCAGATACTTAATTGCGATGTCAACGAACTGTTGAGTGCTCTGCCAAAGCGTTAAATTCAGGTACCTATCACTCAATCATTGTTCCTCAAATTGTCATTAACAATTAGATCAGGTTTATCTGCCTTAATAGAAAAGTTATCCGTTAAAATTAAGACGCTGACAACACAACAACGTAATTCGAAAAAAAATTATTTGGGAAAGTAAAATAATTTTATGAAGGACATTTTCGGCACTGAATACTCAGGCTGTAGTCAGCATTGCGTAGGTATGCAAGACAAAACTTAAACATCAGAAGTGCTCGCACAATGATGCATTCATCCAGTATGAGTGCTAGGTTGCAGACACAATTTGCGCCAGCCCATGGTGGACAACCGAATAGTTGTATTAGTGTGATTGTTAATTGGCCATCCGACATGAGGTATAGTCAGCAGTAGATGTAAACGTTAGTCCATGGTGACCGGCGGTTGCCTATTTCATGGTTTTTGATGTATCTGTAAATTCCATTCAGCACGATATGCCGGAGGCTGCATGAATCATCGGAATGCATGGACTGAAAAAATTGTCAGCCTTTCTTGTAGTACTATGCGTGTTTTGGTTGGGTATGACCTTGTAACCTTGGCGCGCAACTCCATTTTTCGCAGCTTAGTGAATTTTCAAATATTTATAGGATTTTATCGTATCCTGGTAACTTTATTGGCATAATTGTCGTTCAGAATTTGAATTTATAACCCCTTAATCACTTTACAAACTGGTAGTTGTTTTCTTTGACAAAAGGCGAAAATATACAGTTTTCTACTGTTTCAGCCTCCTAGGAATTCTCTAAGATTCAGTTGAAAAACACAAAATTAAGTACGTGAATATCAAATCAGATTATATATTTTGAAAGAATACTCTTTTTCCAACAAGAAATAGTGTTTACTGGTCGAAATATCAATCCAGACATTATTCATCCTACATAGCCTCATAATTTCACCCGACATAGCCTCATCTGAATGTTTATTTCAGATTGCAAATTTTAAAAAGATTTCGCAATTTCCAACAAGATTCAGTTTACACTAGTTGCAATATCAATCAAGTGAGTTTTCATCCAGCGTAGACTCGTCAATTTTATTTTCTGTATAAGGCAATTGCATTGCCTTGATTAAAAATATATCAAACTGCATATCCTTTTGATATTTGAAACTTCAATATAAAAATTACAGTCAGTTTTTAGATGAAAATCCCCCTTTAACGACCATCTTGGTGTTAACTTTTTCCAAGATCAACCCGTCTTTAATATGAAAAAACTGAATATTGATGCTTTGGACACTTTTAATAATTTAGTGTCTTATTATGAATGTTTGCTTACGGTTCTCAGTACCATCTTTGATGGAAATGTCTCTTCGCTCACTTCTCAGCAATGTGAGAAATTAGAGCCCTTCATCAATTTGGTGTCTTCTGAGACCTGTGACCGGCATAAAATAAGTTATAATTTTCTTTTAAAGGATGTCCCAAAAATTAAAATTCCACAAGACGTCGCCTATCAATTCCTTTACTCGTGTGGCTTTAACTTTATGGTCGCAGAAGCTAAAATATTGTCCTCTCGAAGCAAAAATCCGCCGATTTTTGTAAAACTTTTTTTCGGCGAAAGAAGTTGACAACCTCTTCTCCCAGCATGAGCGTTCAGCTCAATACCTGAAAAAATCATAAGCTTTTTATGTGTAGGGATAAAACCCCCATGGAACGTAGGATTTTGCCTGCATCTGCAAACACTAGGCCCACTCCTACCCCTACTATTCCAAATGTGGTATCTGAGGTCGACGCAAGTTCACGTCCCTCCGGATCAGCGACAACGTTAAGTTCACCCGAAACTTCACTCGCAGTCCTTAGTCCTGAGGCCGACGCAAGTTCACGTCCCTCCGGATCAGGCACAACGATAATTTCACCCGAAACCTCACCCGCAATCCTTACTCCTGGCTCGAGTGAAATTCCGTCGCCTTCCGAGCGAACCTAGCCTGCTAAAGAGGCTTAACCTAATAGACCTAAACGTGCCCCCCGTAAATCGAAGCCAATTGCAAAAATCAGTAATTTACCTAACTATGGGAACAATACATATATTTCAGCATCTACACCAGATGTAAACACTCATGTTTTTACTTTTCCAATCCCCAAAATGGCCCACAATCCACAATTAATTCACTCTAATAATACTATGAATAGCTTCTCGCAACCTTCAATGCCATTTTCGAATGCCTGTCCTCCGACAAATTATGCTGACACTTCAGCATCTATAGCAGATGTAAATACTCGCGTTTGTTATTTTCCAAACCCGCAAATTGCCCAAAATCAACACATAATCAAAACTACTAATTATGATCATAGTCTTCCATACCCATTTACGTCATTTTCAAACGTGCGTTTTCCGAAGAATTATGCTAACTCTTATCATAATCCTTTTTTTACGACCGTCTCCTACCTTTCTTACTCCGAAAAACGGGCACCCTTTCCTCATTTTTCAAGCAAATCTGCCGCCATACAATAATCCTAATAAATTTCAAAATTATTTTTCAGCTAATTGTAGACCACAGCAATCTTGCTTTCAGTCTTTTGTTTCTCCCATGCCAGTTCCCTTTCCGCCACCAAGTTTTCCTTTTTTATAAATACGGATGAGCGTAACCTGCATCTCAGGGATACGCTCAGTATAGTTTATCTGAATGCGAAATCAGTTGTTAATAAAATGACAGAGCTCAGAACAGTAGTTTTTGAGCTTAATCCAGATGTTATTTGTATCACTGAATCTTGGGCTCACTCTCTTATCTCTGACTTGACGCTCGCTATAGATAATTTTAGTTTGTACCGACAAGACCGCATTGAAAAACGTGGCGGTAGTTGCCTTCTTTATATCAAATCATCTTTTGTACATTTCCCGTTTCATCTGAGCATTTCATCGTTTTCGGGAGATGTTTGCTTTATTTCAGTCATCCTCCCGCACAATAAAAAAGCTGTACTTGGCTGTGTCTATAATCCCCCATGTTATTCTGGTAATGAAAGTGCACTCTGCGAACTGTTTGCAAAAGTTGCAGAAGCTGAAGTTGATGTCAAAATAATCATAGGTGATTTTAATCTACCAGACGTTGACTGGGAAGCAAATACTTGTCCGCCAAAATTTCAAAAATTGGTAGAAACTATTAATTTTACGAATATGTCACAACTGGTCAATTCAGTGACTAGAAATGTGAGCATATCAGATTTAATTTTTACAAATGACGTCCACCCTCTCTTTAGGCATTTTCAGCGTGATCTCTTCACAAGTGACCACGCCTTAATTCAGTGCTGTTTTCCAGTCTCTCTTTCATAAAAGCCTGAGGTAAAATGCAATAACCTCGATTTTGCTAACGCAAACCTTGAACTCATAAATGACTTCGTAAGTACTCTAGATTGGCATACAATTTTTTAAACTAATGATCCAATCTTTTTCAATGAACTTTTACAAAACCTTACCTTTGTGAAGCACCTCAGGTATGGATTGTTCCATTGGAGTTAAGTTTATTTTAATTTAGTTTTAGGTTTAGCAGTATATTTATTATAGACGTCTACGTTTACTATTTTTATTTACTTTTACCTTATTCTCTAAATTTCGCGGGTATTTTTCTTTAATGCAATCTTGCCTATTTCAGTTGTACACACCTTGCAGCATTATTCTTTCATATTAGACGCATACTTCTTTTCATTGATGACAGTGTGGGATACGATATGATCCGGCCGGATAGCAGACGATGAAACGTATCCTGACAAGTTATGAGCTAATTCATAGGATAAGACGTGTGAGGCTAGAGTGTTATGAATGATTTAATAATGTTAGAAGGAATGGAATATGAGTTATAGGTAAGGGACTCCCAGGCAAGTGCAGTCCAGCCATGAATATGCCGGAGTCCAGAGACGCAGTCCCGTAAGTAGACCACTGCGTCCGTTAGCATGCAACCGAACAGTACGTCGTCCGGTCCGGGAGTAACTGAGCGCAAACAACTCCCCCGCATCTTGTGCACTGGTCTCACCTTCAGAAGTGATTGGATAGTGAGGACAGACAAGTCTTGACATTGAATGGAGGCTTTGACTGTCGTGTCTTACGTCCGCGGAAAGCATGACTAAGAATAAGGGGTCGCAACAATACACCCCTGACAGGAGAACGGAGTTCAAAATGTTAATGGAAGGAAATTATGGGTAAGTTAATTGTGGATTAAAAATTGTTAACGGTCTCAAAAATTCGTACCAAGTAGGATCAGTGAAGAAAATGGCGTGTACGTAGTAAAATAGGTATGTTGTGGATATATAAGTGAACAAGAAATGTTGACCACCTATTGAAAGAATGTTCCTCGACCTTGTAATATCGACAATATATGCCAGTAAGTCGGCAAGTTGAAAGGAGGACAGTGTGTATCGCCATCGAAAGCCAGTAAGTCGGCGCGTATGTGGAAGTAAAGAATGTCATCAAATAATTTCGTCACCATATACCAGTATGTCGGTACGTAGGTATGAGGAAAGGACATCCTGTCAACGTATACCAGTAAGTCGGAAGGTTGGAAGCAGAAAGTGAGTGGGAAGTGAATCGGACGAATTTGTCAATGAAGTAGACGCACCATCGTCCAGACACAGAATTGAAAAAGAGCTATGTGCCTTAACTTTGTAAATGCAGTGATGGGTACATAATTTCAGGTCGAATGTATTAGTAAAAAGAGAATACTCACGGATGATGGGATGAAAATGGTTGAGGGTCTACAATTCGCTTCACAACAGGTTGTCGATAACTGCATCCTCCATAAAGTGGTCAAATAAAATAACACTGGAAGCTGCAGCTGAAGTCGAAAGAGGGCTGAGGATAATTAATTAAAGGCAGCCACGCCAGAAGATGAAAATTGGTATCCTGGGCAGATCATCAATGTAAGAGATGGGAAGTGGTAATTTTTAGCAGGTCAATGCAATTGGAGGCGGATGAAGAAAATTGGGTTACCAATACGAGATAGATAAGTATTGGAGTCGACAGTGTAGAATATTGAGAACGTCGGAGTCGAGCGTACATTACAGAAGCGTCGGGGTCAACAATGTGGAGTCCGACGATATGGTCCGGCCGGATAGCAGACGATGAAACGTATCCTAACAAGTTATGAGCTAATTAATATGATAAGAAGTGAAAGGCCAGAGTGTTATGAATGATTTAATAATGTTAGAAAGAATGGAATATGAGTTATAGGTAAGGGACTCCCAGACAAGTGCAGCCCAGCCATGAATATGCCGGAGTCCAGAGACGCAGTCCCGTAAGTAGATCACTGCGTCCGTAAGTATGCAACCGAACAGTACGTCGTCCTGTCCGGGAGTAACTGAGCGCAAACAACTCCCCCGCATCTTGTGCACTGGTCTCATCTTGAGAAGTGATTGGATAGTGAGGCCAGACAAGTCTTGACCTTGAGTGGAGGCTTTTACAAACTTTTTTTGCGTCCGCGGAAAGCATGACGAAGAAGAAGGGGTCGCTACAACGGTATTTTGTCTAACAATGGTTCATTTACATTACTATTCATATATTTTCTACGTTTATGCACTCCGCTTCATTCAGTTTATCCTCCGTCTTCAATATCTAAACTATACAATCCCTTTGAGCAGCTGTCCCGTCCTACATAAGGATAAGGACACCAAGCGATTTTCTAATTGCTGACCTACACGGTTACTACTGAAGTAACTCACCTGCTGCCTATACTGTATCTGATTGCCAGGAGACATTTTAGCCAAGAAAACTACCTCTTCAGACACTATATTAAGGAAAGATGGATTTATTTCGGGCGAGGTAGGTGGAAATAGGAAATCTCAGTTAATGTAACAGAAGAAATATTTTGGCATTTGAGCATTGCACTGAGTCTATGAAGGCAACAACTGCACTTCAGAAACCTGCAGCGGTACAGCTGCTTTTTTTTCAAATATGAAAAAATAAATACGATATTATCCCAACCGGAACCTAACAGATTCATACCACGAGGGCAATTCGTTACTTTGCACTGTAGACTAGTTGTTTAACGTGCCTGATAGAAAAACACAATTGTGGTACTGCGAACTTATATGATTACTATACTCCTTCGGCTGCTGCTGTGTACGCTTCCCTTCCTTCCTATATTTAAGGCTTCTTTTTTCCTGTTCTGTAGATGGTAGAACAAATGTGCTTTTAAACTTCGTGGAACCGAGTGAAAAGTCCATTAAAATAGGATGGCGGGCACCGCCGGATTACCCCTCTTATGTGGTCAAGGAGTACACAGTGACCTTAGTGGCTCGATACGTACAGGGAGTCTCTGAGGATCAGCGTACAGTGGCTTCAACGCAAACCAACCTCACCTACACAATTACAGGATTACAGCCATTTACGAGCTATTCAATCGATATAAAGGCAAAGCTAAAGAATCCTAGAAGAAGCCTTTCGCCTCTCTTGATGGAAACTGCCACATTGCCCTCTGGTTAGTCAGTTTGGGTGATTTTCTTGCTCTTGTGTATTCTTATGCTAACTTAGGCATAACTTGCCCACTTCTTTACAGTAAAATTCGCATATATAGTGTCCTTTGTATGCAACCGAATCCATATGTCCGTACATCAGCTAGGTGGTGGCCTGTTGCTGGCGGTGTGGGAGAGAGTGAGGTCAATCCGCAGCGCATTTCTTTCCTCACTATAAGCAATCCAATGCAATCGAAGCTATCACGGTACACTTAATGTTGTGGCTTAGAGGGTTTCCAACTGGCGGCCTAACGTGTACACCGCAGTCAGTGAAAACGTGTGTCTTGTTTTGTAGAGTAGTTTACCGGTGGGCTGAGAATCAGGGTCAATGACTCCTGTATAATGTGGCCTTAATGGCGCTCCCAGGCAAAAGCGTAACTACAGAGACGTGCTTTTGGCAGGCATTTTGAGTGCTGCTCGCGGCAGCCGCAAGTCGCCTGCGCCTTCACTCATCTCCGGTGTTTTTGACTTTTGTCCTGGCATCATGTTCGGGTGTGGGAGTGGTAAGAGAGTGGTGTAGATTCGATGCAAGGCTAATTTCATTATAATCCTGCAGGAGTCATCGCATTTCTTCAGCTTGCTGTGGTTTTTTGGTGAACATTGTCGTAGTAGACATTCAAACTGTCGTGCACTACCGTTTTCTGCATTCCAAAGAGAAGACAAAGAATAAAGAGAACAAGAGTGGATGAGTTTCAATAGGCTAAGGTGCACAAATGCTTGCCTTTTTCTTCCTCCTTATGGTGGCTGATGTTAACAGCATAGGCTTTATAGGATGACATTGTGTTGAAAATGCTGGTCTACCAATAATCCTTTAGAAAGACATTGAGCTATCTGCAGATGCTCCTATTTTTTTAAAACGGTGCCCATTAACATATGAGAGGAGGTACTTGAGAACTGAACTGCAGGTGATGAAACTGACGCATGTAATATAGATTGGAAGACTACTGCTAAAATACGTGTCTGGTCATTTTAGCTTGTACCTGCGCTGTTATTATGGCAGGTTATGACATCAAAGCATACTATTAATGTTGCTGTAACTAACCGTACTAACAGTTCAGCTACTAGCTACAAGACCTAGACGCACGTTTTGCCGGTAATCTGCCGCTGCTTGACACAACTGCAAGGGTTCCACCTCAGCATTAAAGTCCCCAGCTTTCATTGTTTGCTTTCTAGTTGATATACCGTTTTGAACGTTCAGTGGGCTGTAAGTGTGGTAAGTTTCAACATCAATATATACTACTACAGTCCGGCTGTTGGCAGTATGTGTATAGTACGCAGTCTTTGACTGGTTTTAGCCCAAATATACACGTACAATTTCGGTCTTCGTCTATGGGCCTTAAATTAACCGATTGGTACCGCGAACGGATTTTAATTTCTAAGGAAAATATAAAGCTGAATATGCTAATATTCTACGCCCGTTGGTAGCATGTGCACATTTATCAGCGGCTAGCGCATTTAAGCCCCAAATATGCACAGCACATATGGGTCTACGCCTATAGATCATATATGTACATGTTTTTATGCTCATGTATACCGCAAGCAGAAATTAATTTAAAGGAAATTAAGAAGCTGAATTTTTAAAGCAGGTTTATCAACCAAAAAGCAGTCAGGGGAAGCTAGGGAACACATTGATGAGCCGGAACCCTCGCAGCTGTTCCAAACAGCGTCAGAATACAAGTAAAACGCGCGGTTTGCCTTTTTAGGAAGTTATTTTGCTGTTACTAAGGTTAGTATAAATATCAATACATTATTAATTTTAAGGCAGCGGTTTAAGTTCTAGAATATTTATAACTATAAGGATTATTGAAATGTTAAAACCGTGCATGCTTAAAGCTAGAACAAAAGATCACCATAATAACCACTGTTGTATCTACATGTGTTAGATCGTAACAGCATGGGTGGCTACGGCTGAGGCTAATGTGACGGGGGAAGTACAGACTTGCTTCGAGGGCTCCTACTCATAAAATCTGGAATCTCGTGGTATCAGAATTACTCCATCCAACAGAGGGAAAGTGTCTTCGATTAAATGCTCTAAGCACGCTTTCGATATTGCTGTGATTACGTACCTGTAATAAGCCAAATCAAGATTGTCGCAATATAATGCATTTAAAATACCGTATTCAACCTTTAAAATGGCTACATTTATGCAGGTAGGCAGCCCTATCCTTGGAATATACAAGATGGGTGGTTTGCGTTCGTCAAGCGCATTTGGTGCTCCACTATGCATCTCTTTTGGTCATTTCCTATTGGTTTGAGCGTCCGGTCGGACCAGAATAGCAATCAATCCTTTCCAGTGAACTTATATGTCTCATGTATTGATGCACAAAATCTGTACGGTGCCCACCTTCGGAACACAGTCTGAACATATAATAAGGTACAATTCGGTTAGGCTGCTAGTCAGAAAGACAGCAGGACAATTTTAACTCTCGAAAACTGCATCCAGAGACTGACTCTACTTAATCGAGTAGCAGTACAAAATAAAGCAGCAAGGGAAGTATGTGTGGAAGCATATGTCATATGGTTTAATATCTTTGCAATTTTAATTGTCTTAAATGTGCAAATTGTGAAAAAAGTGTAAAAGTTATAGAAATCCGAAAGGAAAACGCAATTTGTGCATGGTTATGCAGAAACACTCTAGGCAAACTACTGGACATCATCGGGGCCTGAACTTCAGGAATAGCCTGGTGGGTAGACATAATCATTTAGAACAAGTGTTCAACGATTGAGCACGCAGTACTACGTCATTTCATTGCACATCGAGCAGACTACTGTTATCCACCCAGTCTTCCTGAAATTGAAGAAGCTTCATTAGTCACTTTGATTTAATTCGGTCATCCGACCTTCTTATCGCATATTTTCTTCGTATTAGTATCTACTCCCCAAGATATTACTGATTCGTTAAAACCGTTCAACTCCTTCATTTCTGCATCCGCCAGCAGAGGAGTGTTTGGCAGAGAAATGGGTATCTATCTGTTTCATTCATTCATTCAATATATATAGATAGATATAAACCTAATCTGAGCGATTTACTAAACCTCTCCTGCACAGTCGGTCAAAAGGTAAACAATCTGCGTTTCCCGGCTATCGGAAATGACCATGTCAATGTTGAATGGACTGCTCCGGATGAACCGTATGGTGAAATCGAATTCTACCAAGTGAAATATACGAACGCGGAAATGGGTCGGGTGGACACGGTCGAGGTATCGACGACTGGAACAAAATTGCTCAACTTGAAACCATCGACAAGTTACAGCATATCAATCAGGACCCAAAACAAGCAGGTTAATGGCCATGGTGGCGGACTCGGTGAAGCCGTCGCAGGAGTAATCAAGACACTAGCAGTTGGTAAGTGTTTCTTTCTTGCCTTGACGAATCTCAATCTCCTTGGTTAACACTCTGCTTTAATCTGCTTAATTCTGCAAGAAGACATTGTTTGTAATTCAAGACACCCATGTCTATTTCATGGTTGCTTTCCGATGGGTGCATGTAAATGAGACAGAAAAGGTGACGTCTCTTGTTCCCGTTGGATTAAGCAATTGAGGAAATTTCGCATTTAAAAAAAAAAAATTCCCATATCATTACTTATTCGCTAAAACTGCTGATCCTTCATCCTGCGTGTTCCTGTGACCACAACGCTGTTGGCAAATATGTTTTAAGAAGTTAGAATTTGTGCCTACTGATATGTAGGTATAAGTACTATATATTGTCGTTCGATATGGATGGTCGACCAGGGATTAAAATGAAGGTGGACAAGTCATGTATGGCATACTGCAGACTATCAACGATCGTGGGTTAAAAATCAGAACGGAACAGGCGTTCTATTTGTCTTAAATTTAGGTACGTGTCGCAAAAGTGTCGGCTTACCTTGTCGGTTGGTCTTGGCTCGTAACTTTGCAAGTTGGCCGCAGGAACCTGACCGAGTCGTAAGCTGTGCGGTAGGCTCGTCATATCGGCGCATGAGCTGAGCTTACATAGACGTAGGCAGGCGACCGTGCTGGTGGTTGCAAGAGGTTTTGATTGATTTCAGAGGCGGTTCTGGGGGTCTCGGTCGTGCTTCACTGTGTCGTGGGTGCGAAACGGGGAGAAGGAAATAGCGTCTCAGTGAGGTTGTGCATGTCCAGGTGCACCCCAAACGGGCACCATGGTAGATTGGTATGGCAGGCGTTATTCAGTTTGCGCACTGATAAAAAATGACGAAAATGAAGAGGCCTTAGCCACGCCAGGCGTCTGCGTCTGATCCCGCCTCTTGTTTTCCATCCTGTGCTTTCCCACATGACTCTGCTCGGTTATTTTACAGTGTGGCAGGCGCTGTTCAAATCTCCTGTTCTGTAACATTAATGTACGTTCATGTCATCGTCTCTGCACCCTAATGTTGTAAACCATACGGGGGAAGTCTTGGAAATCGACGGTCGAATATGCCCAGACATGGATTTCCGTTGACAGGATGCTGGTTCGTAATCTCGGCAGTGAAGTCGAAAGTTATTCGTTAAGTTGTTTTGACATCTATGCTTAATTTATTTGGCTCCTCACCGATGCCGGCGCTGACTTTGCGAGTTATTTTCACAATTTTTGCGATTATTCGCATGTCAAAGCAGAGGGGCGCGCACAGCAGCAAATACAGTGACAATTACCGCCTGCTTAAAATCATTTGCGTTAGGCTACCACTGGGATTTCAAATTATTGGAAAAAAATCTGCGAGAGAAGCAAGAAATATCCACTGCCTTTAGTACTATGTAAAAAATGACTACCCCATTAGAACCTCTGTGTCGAACGCTTATATTGCGATTTAAAAAGGCTTTCGCTCAACCTCGCTGTCGCTGCTTTTTGAAATTGACTACCGTGTCCATTTACTGGATCATCAGGTAAAATACGAACAAAAACCGGAACGGTGTGTGTTTTAGCTGAAAATTATTCAATTATTTATGGTGAGTCTACCGGTCTAACTTGCTGTTAATCATTTGGTGGAGCCAGACGCAGGTGCTATGTATATTACATACTATATATTATAGTTCATCTTCAAAATACAATCGTCAACAAAAATGAAACAAGCATTCAGATATCATGGAACTCACCGCAAAATTATCCACTGCCAAATATACTGTGGTACAGTGTTATACTACACGGACCTACTCATATGTTCACGAAAAGGGTGGAATCAAAGCAATCGTACGTGACCCACGTATTCGCGGCATTGAAGCCATTTACAAAATACTCAATCACCATAGTGTCTATGCTTAAGGATACTACGAACGCCATTTTGCCTGCTCATTTGGAAGCTGTCACATGGCCCTCAGGTTAGTAAGTTTGCTTTATTTATTCTCATTGTTTCCTATGTTAGTATAGCCATTATTGACCTTGCCTTTATAGGCAGAACATGCAGAACTTCGCGTTGAGAGAAGCTGAGCATGCTGGAACCAGCAACAAGAAATATAAAAGAGCAAAGGAAACAAAAGTAGTCAGAATACCCTTTAATATATGTCCCAATCTATGTTTCCAGAGAGTTACATTTGCAGGGATTTGTGTGCTTTCAATGGAAGCTACCTAACCCACGATATTGGCTAACCAACTGAGTGCTGGTCTGTTAGTTATGCAGATCCACACATAAGATCAACAGGGAGTAACTTTTCGGTCATCTTCTGTTTGTTTGAGAGTCCAATCTTCGGAACACACACTGAACATATAATGAAGTCCCAGTTGGTTAAACTACCTGTGAAAAATGCATCAAGAAACATTTGACACCCTGGAAATGAGTTTGGTAATGGTCAGACCATTACGGCGAAAGCAGATCAATGGTAAGGTAGAAGTGGCCGTGTGCATTACGTATAGTTTATATGCTTTCATATTTTTCTAAAACAATGTATCCGAAATGTGCAAATGCAATGCAATCAGGTCACTGCGCCATAGCACACCAATGAAATGGCATGATTTTCATACTCATGTTAGTATTCGCTTCTGTATTTATGAGACACCTGAAGCAATTCAAATCCCATGATTGTGTTTACTCCAGGACGAATTTCCATTGGGAATTAATAATCGCGCGAATCAAATAGGCCTGTCTTATAAAAAACTTGGCCTTCTTGTTACTTATTATTAAATCTCTGTGGAGCGGCTGATGCTGTTAATCCTTTTTAGTTGGGCAGAAAGTACTAGATCTCACATTAACTGCAAAGGATCCCAGATCTGTTCATGCAGCATGGAGGCTGCCAAGCGAACCACTGGGCATCATTGAGGCCTTTGAAATTTCTGCTGTGAATAAGCAAACAGGCAGCGAGGTGGACTACGTTTCTAAGGAGTCTGCGATCACACTGAATGGCTTGGAACCTTCGACAACCTACACCATTTCCGTTTCTGTGCGGAACAGAAAAGGCGAAGATGATAATTCGCCATTGGGTAAGTATCCGTCTGATATTCTTTTTGCCTGATAAGGAAATTAATCTGAATAACGCGTCTTTCTACTACATGTCAACAAAATATGATGAAACTACCTTCTATGCAATATATGTGTACTGTTTTTTTTATAATGAGCAGTACACGCTGTGCCAGAAAGGACAGGAGGTGGCGGTGGTGGTCTCGGAGAGAAGGTGTCAGGCGAAGTGGATACTTTGTCCTTAGGTAAGTATCTCTCCACACTCTTATGTTATTATAGCTGATAAAATTAAGTTATTCTGGATGATGCGTTATCTAACTTACAGTCAGCGTGATATGCCGCAATTATCCCTTTGTACAATATACTTTCATGCATATTTATTCCGAAGATGCATGGGCGAGCATATGTTTGCTTTCGATTAATTCGCGTCAGGCCTGAGCAAAGCTATATTAACCACATTCCCAGCAGCCAACGCCCATGTCCATTTCTCGACTTGTCCCATCCTATACGGAGAGATAAAGAATAAAATGCCAGCCCAGAACATCTCCATGTACCTATTTATGACGACCAAAACAACGTAAGAGAGAAGGAGCATGCCCCAGAACCTCGCTTTTCATGTCAGTGGTTGACATACTCATAGCAGTGTATTGCACTCTAATTTTTACAACGCCTACTCCAATCTTCAACCAGTAAGCAAATGTTCTTTGCGAGAGAGTTTGTAATGCGAACTGTTATTTATTTTATGGGAACGAGTACCACAGAGGAGCCCTTCACAGCACAATTTAGAAGAAATTGACTAGAGAACGTAAGAATAGGGAGACAGGTGACATTATCTGCACGCCTATTTCTCTCATTGACAAGCCAGCTTCTTTGAGGTTTCGGTGGGGGTCAGAACATCAATAGCAGGGTATTGATCCACATCAAGTCTTAGCCCAACGAGCGTCGAGCAGAAGAACATTGACACTTGAAACAATAGAATGCGTGAATATAGGCGTAGACTGGTCGTGCATTGGGAACATTTGTTTAGGATTCCTGGCTTAAAAAATATCATAGGACTCCAATGTGAGATATCTATATCGTCAGCAGCAGAAGGAGCAGCAACAAAACCGCGATGGTGAACGTGAGGATACCTCACAAACGCATCTCTGGAGGTGACCGCGTATGTGAGGGCGCCGAATCTGTACATGGATCGATTAGTTGCCATCCTCGGACTACATTGCAGCCAATTTTCCGCTCCTTTCGTTCCCACACTGATTATTTCTTGCCACCTGCAATTGCGGACTCGTTGCACATGTATGTGGGCAGCATCTTGCGAGAATTGTTTGCTCCATTGCACAGTCATCTTATATTAATGTGTGGGCGATCCGATCATGTGCTCGGTTTAAACACTGGCTCCGGCAGAATACCCCAAGGTTACGTTTTAGGTGGTCGTTGTTTTTATCATTCTGCCACGATTTACAACTACATAAGTTTATATTATGATTCCACTAAAGTCCGTCATATGCTCCAAACACGTTGGTGTAGAGAAGGTACCTGGTAACAGCGGTTAGTTTTGAGTGATCGTAGACGTTGTATATCGTCTATCGCACTCGCAATCTCTTACACTGTGACAATACGACCGCAACGGTGTCCTATGCAGGCCAGAATAACGCATGGTTGTGTTTTAAGTGATAGGAGACTTTTGCCTTGAAGATTACGCACCACCTATGCTCACTCGCATAGCTGGTGTCAAGACAGAGTTTGAACGCAAGGCCACAGCGATGCACCTACTCTTCTCTTTCGTAATTCCTCTTTTGGGTCAGCTTGTTTAGGGGATTGACTCTACGGATATAATCCTTAATGAGCTGCATGTAGTAGGAAGCGATGCCAGAGAAAATGCCGACGCCGGTCACCTTGCTTGGTGCTGGACCTTTATGAACCCTAACTCATTGATCTCGGTCCCAGATGCGGAAGCGGTGTTAACCGTGTCTCGTAGAAGTATGCATTTAGCCATCCTAAGACTCAGACCTGCCTGTTTTATGCTGTAGAATAGCACGCGCAGGCTCTGCAAATGATCATCGAATTGCCCCACGAGTACGACGATGTCGTCGAGCTACCCCAAAGAGATCTTCGGGATGACCTGTGCGAGCACTTGATTCATAAGTCTTTGGAAGGTGCTAAGCGCATTAGCCAAACCAACGGGTATGGTTTTGCATTCGTATAGTTCAAAGGGAAATCAGAAGGCAGTTTTCGTAAGGCCGAAGTTGAGTGTGCAAGACACTCGGGTTGTAATAGTATAGTCGCGCTTCGGGGAGATGCAAGTGTTAGTTGGGTGTCGTTTCAGCGTGCACTAGACGAATCTGCAATTCATAGTGACCTAGTTCATCTTTCGGAGTTTTCAATTGCACTGGATACCTGGATAAAAAGGAAGGGGTGGGGTGAGTAGTTAGACCGCATGTCACCCGCTGCGAAAACAGGTAATTCGACTTTATCGCTTTGAGCTAGTCTCTGGGGCGGGGAAATAAAGTTTTTAATCCAAAGCCTCTTCTCGAAAAGATGGACTCAGACACTTTTGCTATGTCACTAGTGCATGGCAGAGCGTGTTGTATCCTAGGTTGCGCTTTAATCCGAGGCTGAGCAGGAAGGTATCCGCCTTCGGAGAGCCAGTCCACAACCTTGGTCAGGACAATATCAGATACCGCGTGCTGTTTCCTCTGTCCTCTCGCAATGACTATTAATGCGGCTGGAGTGCATGCCCGTCCGCAGTTTCTATTGTGAGCTATCGGACGACTGATGTGAAGGCAGAGAACTCCTTTACTGTGCAATGCCTTAATCCGAAACTCTGCACAATTTTAACACTGAGACTTTGCTAGACAAAGGTATCAACGAAAGACATTAACTGTTCTTGTGCTTCTTCCTACATGAGTGTAATATTACAAAAAGATTCGATTTGGCAGATTACAGACGTGTTGCAGCATGGCTTTCTTCACCATAACAGTGTTAGGGATGCAAGTAGAGCGTTGACTTCGTGTCAAGGCATTCCAGGCTGTGCGGGTTAGACTACCGCCGACACCGCGAGTGTTTTCACAATTGGGTCAACTAAACTAAGCAAATCTGCAAAAACCCTTAAAATACATATCTAGTGACGTTGACACCAATATATGAAATGGACTGATGACCAGCGTAATAGATTAGTTGCATGGATTATTTCAGCTTTGTGAGAGAATATACATTTGCCTTTAAAGAGACGACGCAAGTTGCTTTTTAACTACCTTTAAACACGTGCTTCAACAATTTCCCGTAGATGCTGAAATGCCCAATGACGTAAGGGCCGTTGCCCTCAGTTCACAAAGCATTCAGGTGACATGGAAGCGTCCCAATTACACCTTGTCAGATGAAGAGGGCTACAAACTGGAGATAGTGGGCCAAGACTTCAGCGCTACCGTCTTAGTTGGGAAAGATGTGTTTTCATTCACCTTCTGCGGGTTGCAACCATACAGGGAGTACACCATTTACGTGCAGGTTAAAGACAGAATTCCAGGGGTTCTTCGACCAAGGGGACAAAGTTCAAGGAGAACATGGCCAGCAGGTAAGTTG
>JAYGXS010000005.1:8029220-8042457 GCA_036362985.1 Ligula intestinalis
GGGGGGGAGGGGGGTAATTAGGCATCTCGTGGTTTCCTCGTAATCTGCGAGCCAGACTAGGCATGCCGAGGACGTTGGGTTGTCACGCGTGTAGAACTGGAAAGGGACGTTCCCACGATCTACGTCATACGCGCAGCGGGCTCTCTGTGACTGTGAGCAGCATGGTCGCACTGCGTGTTCTCTGCGGCTGTGGGTAGTATGGTTACGGGCTGCGTAGCTTCTGACGTCATGCGTTCTGACGTAGTGGCTTCTGGCAGTGCGGGATCCTTGAATGCGGTCGGCCACGGGAGAGAGAGACGGCATGTACCAGCGTCTTTTGACAGCAGAGAGCGGGTTTTGCTAAACGAATTGCTACTGCCTCAGCTGTGGCTAGCACCCGTTTACGCAGGCCTTTAGAGTAGAGCGTGGGTGCCTGGTATGTGACCTGAAAAGCCTCTCTTTCGCGTCAACTTGGTGATTTGTATCGATCAGGTGTGCGAGGATTGAGCTTGAGATCGATCGATTTTCCCCTTAACCTAACCAGGCTGGTATGTGTTCGCGTATCCTCTTTTCCAGACGTCTCGTTGTTCGGCCGATATATCCCACCCCACAAGAGCAGGTGAAGGAATTAATGCACATGGAAGTGGCCTGTAGCGGTAGTCTGTCTTCACCCCCCATCCGCGGAAGGGGAGAGTTTGTGAAGAGTACGCGTAAGTTAGCCACCGGGAAAGAACTCGTGACTGCTGTCCTTAGACATCGTCTTACTAGTTCGCTTGCTGCGTCTCCTACGAAGGGCAGTCTCGTGAAAAGGTCTTTCTTTTTTGCCGTTGCTACGGCAGGCTGTGCGACACGCTCATTAATGTTACGAAGAATGAACCTTTCTGGATAACCTTTTTTTACGGAGTGTGTTCTGTTGCAGATGCGTCGTGTTCTGGCTGCCAATGCCTGGACTAAGTTTCTTTTAAGATGAAGGGGAACAAAACTGTTGAAATTAATGTATTGCCCCGTCCAGGTTTTCTTTCTGTTTAACCGGCATTGTATTAAACCGTCTTCTTTTCTGTGCAGGAGGACATCTAGGAACGCGATTTCATTGTTCACCTCCGTTTCCACAGTGAACTTAAGTGCTGCGTGGGCCACATTTAACGTATGAACTACGCCATCTTTATCGGTAGTCTGCTTCGTCAGGCAAAAAATCTCATCCACGTTACGACCATAGAACTCAAAGCTGTCGATAGTGTCTTTGAGGTTCGATTCCTCAACTTTGCCCATGAAGACATTCGCGAGGAATGGTCCAAGTGGTGAGCCCATGGTCACAACGTCTATTTGCCTGTACGACTGGCCATTGCACTGGCCATAGCACTTTACCGAACTGCCTGCTTTAGTCGCCTATTTTTCCATGTTACTGTAACGGCCTGAAGTGAATGACCGAAAACAGCTGTTTGCCAACACGACTTTTCAAAATTGAAACCTATTTTTCACACTTTCGAAACTTGAGGATTGTGTAGAAAGCCAATATCTCTACGCAAGCCATTTGTATTTCTAAATTCCTTTTAGAAAATGGACTCCCCTAAGGTTGTTCACTTGTGTTCTTGTACACGTGTTAATTTCAGCTCGTGAGAGATTATCAGTCTTTCAAAAAGTTCAGCATTCTGCATGCGTCACAATTCGCACGGTATGCACACACCTTTAAACAATTATGCACAATGCGCTAACGATGACCAATTCCACCTACAATAGAACTACTTCCAGCTACAAATTTGATGGTTTATTCTTCGCAGGCGACAATCAAATTATCTGACAGACAAAAATGTGCGACAAGCTTATGATATAAAGGACAAGTCAATGAAAGCGCTAGTCGGTCACGTGATCGTGTGATGCTCAGAGCGATGACTGGGTAAACATATCGTCATCGATGAGTCTGCTGACTGACTTTACAGCAGCAAAAGTGGTTGACTTCTATCGAAGCTTAGTGAAGTAAGTTTACATTATGTTGCTATCATGGAATGGGTGATGGACTTCGGCTCAAATATTCCCATCAACTTTAAGTCTATTGCTCCAAAAGCATAAATATACTGATTTACATTATATAACAGTACGGCCTAGAGTAAGCGCTCCAGCATGATGCTAACATTAAGATGCTAAGAAAACGTGTGTACTGTAAAAAGTGGCTACTTAAGTTGAATGCATTTTCATCATTTAATTTGCAAGGCTTTATAAATTCAAATATATTTTATGGAAAACATACTTAAAAGCTTACTCCTTGTACTTCTTTGGTAGGATATTACACTTCCTTTAAATTTTATACTTGAACAAAGTCATTCTTTCGTTTTTGAAAAGAATTTCCAATAACGAGACTTTTTAAGATTGTGGGGTATTCCTTCATCATCCGTCACATCCACCAATTAGCCTATAATGTATGCAGCATGTTTCATATCTATCACAAAATTTAATGAAAACTATGTGACTTCTTCCTGAAGCCGTAGGCGAAAACGCACTTTTCCTTAAACAGGAGGTGAGCAGTGTGCAGTTTGTAAACCTTGAATTCAAGTGTAGTGGTCAGTAGGTTTCAAAATGTTCTGCCAATTTAGAAAAATACCCTCCCTCTATTTATAAAATGTAAGATGGTGTAATTTCCTACCCACCGAGTGCAAGAAATAGCATTTGCCCCATTCACGAGCAGAGTCGCTTGCAGCTGTGCGGTGCAATAAACGAAGAAAGACGAAGCGCGTATCTGGGCTTTTAAATTGTACCTCAGCTACCATTTACGTGGCTTGACTCCAACAGTGTGCTGGAAGCCGTCACCTGTTTTCTGGCATTCGATGAGGGAGGCAACGATTGGGCATAATGTAATGAAACTCATGGATCTACGGACACGGCAAGAAATGTCTACCACTTCAAACAGCAAAACGCTTTGTCGAACGAAATGAATATCCGCCGCAGAATTATCATATTCTTATTGCCAAAATTTATAAAACATTGCCTTTAATAGATTACCTCTTTGATAAGCTCTTAAATAAGATACTCAGCTGACTCATTTCTCCATCGTACAAATTTCGGTGCAAATTGTCTTTGTCCATGGTAATGTGAAAGAAGAAATATAGATTTTAACAAATACTTTTATTTGCAAGAAAATAAACGAATCCAATAGACTGGTAACTAAAAATTCATTTTTATTCTAACATTATAGTATTTTTTGCAATAAATGTTACTTCTAGAATGCGAGAGAATACTCGTATTCCAGGAATTTCTATTGGTAAAGGAGACATATATTCAATCACTGGAACAAAATTTATTTTTTCCTGAGCTTTGTAGCTCTTACAAGAGCCCATCGTCAGAGGTGGAGAAACAGTAACACATTTGAAAGCTACTTGGGGCGTGTGTAGAATAACTAAAATATTTAACGTGCAGAAAATCAATAATTGTGTGTTCTGCCGACTTGCCACTGAGGGCTGTGCTAGCCTGTGCCAGTAGGCAAGATCGACAAGTTGGGTGGGAATATTTAAAGAAAAAGAATAGTCAACAAAATCAGTAATAGTTACGGTGTGAGGGATGGGCAATTAAAACAAAGTCATAGGAAAAGGGAAGGAGGATGAGAAGCGAGGGATAATGTAGGCTTGGGCGCCAAATGGCCACGTCAGCATCGAAAGTGGGATGATTATGGAGGATTTTGGGCCAATTGATTACGGCGGGCGTCTGGATGTGATCGTTCGCAAAAGCGTAAGGCCCTGTACGCTGGCGCCAATTCGACACATCTGTTGACCGAATTCTCATCCGCATAAGAAAGTACAAGGCCAAGATTGAGGAGGATAAGAGTGTTTCCAGATCTTCGGAGATTTTATTGCCGAGAATCTTGGAAAAACGATCTTAGCTTTAACACGAAAACTGCAGGCCAAGAAAAGGGAGATTTTGGAGAGAAAGCTGAATAAATTGAAACCTGCGGACACTACGAATTCGGACCTAGTCCACAATGTTTCATCAAAACAGTTGACAGAGCAGCAATTACACGTGCTACAGCACAAAGTCTGTTTCAATACTGCAGATGCCGACCCAATTGACTGCATTGCTACAGTGGAAGCGATGTTGGTGAGAACGGAAGCAACTGACGACACTAAACATTCAATAAGACAACGTGTGACCTCCTTGCTTATGACTCATAAACCAGCCAGCTACATCTCGCAAAGTGAGTCAAAAGCCTTGAGAGAACTGAAGACAGATGATAGTATTTTCATCTTACCTGCTGATAAGGGACGGTCGACTGTCGTGATGAACCGACAAGATTATAACGTCAAAGCTAAGACTCTTTTTGACGACAGAGAATTTTACCATCCAACACCCAATTCGCAAGCCAAAGCATTGTCCAACCGATTGACTAAACTTCTCAGAGAATACAGGCGCAAGAATGTGATCACTATGAATGAGTGGCGCCAAATGAAAGTAACGGATACAGCTCTGGCGCGATTTTATGGACTTCCAAAAATCCACAAACCGAATGTCCCACTTTGGCCAATCGTTGCCCTTAAAGGCAGCCCAACCTATAACTTGGCAAAGTGGATGTATAGAAAGCTTAAATTTCTCCAAGGCAACTCGATTACCTCAGTTCAATCAGCCTCTCGGTTCCTCGAGGACCTCCGAGGTCGGACGATTTAATCAGACGAAATCAGGGTCTTTTTCGACGTGACTGCATTGTTCACATCCATACCGCCAAAACTGGCGCACAATATCTTACAGAATAGACTTGAAGAGGCATATGATGAGGCCCAAAGCCCATTAAAAATTGAACACCTTATGAGGTTATTCGAATTCTGCCAGAAAACTTACTTTACCTTTGCTGGAGAAACGTACGAACAGATCAAAGGAACTCCAATGGGCTCCCCGATCTCTGGCTTAGTGGCAGAACTGGTTCTACAGGAACTAGAAAACATCGCCTTCGCCCAACATGAGCCTGTCTTCTGGTGCCGCTACGTCGAGGACCCGTTTGTCATCATCAAGAGAAATATGCTGCAAAACTTCCATGACTTGCTCAATGGAATATTTCCTGACGTAAACTTTACACGGGAAGAAGAAAAAGAGCAGCAGCTGCCTTTCCTTGATGTCCTCATCAAGAGAAAACCCAATGATGAATTCGAGACGGTGGTTTACAGGAAGGTGACGAACACAACAAAACTCCTACGTTTTTACAGTAACCATTCAGTTGCTCACAAACGGAGCTGTGTTAAAACACTCTTTAAACCGATCCAGGCCCACTGCAGTAAACCGGAGGGAAAGGCGCACGAGGCCAGATATCTCCGTGACCAGTTCATTCGGAACGGCTATCCAAAAGAATTTATAAACCGGTGCTTACGCGTTCGGCCGAAGAGGACCCAAACAGTAGAACCACTGAAGATATGGCACGCTCTGCCATACATAAAAGACGTCTCAGAAGCGACTGAGCGCATCGCTGCAGGACAAGGTGTTGGAATTGCACACAGACCCAAAGCTACAATGCGCAGCAGAGTGATGAAATAAAAGACCGGCTTACGCAGAATGAACAATCTGATGTAGCATATCGCATCCCATTCCTAAACTGTCCCTGTAATTATGCAGGTCAAACAACACGCATGCTCAGATTGCATATACGTGAACACAAGCAGGCTGTGCGACTAGGCGACGAATAATCACAAGTTGCAACTCACACCTACGAAACAGGCCATGAGTTCAACTTCACAGCCGTCAAGGTACTCGCCCACGCGGGAAACAAGACGAGCAGAGAATTGATCGAAGCCTGGTCCACGGATGAGAATTTGGTCAACAGATGTGTCGAATTGGCGCCAGCGTACAGGGCCTTACGCTTTTGCGAACGATCACATCCAGACGCCCGCCGTAATCAATTGGCCCAAAATCCTCCATAATCATCCCACTTTCGATGCTGACGTGGCCATTTGGCGCCCAAGCCTACATTATCCCTCGCTTCTCATCCTCCTTCCCTTTTCCTATGACTTTGTTTTAATTGCCCATCCCTCACACCGTAACTATTACTTATTTTGTTGACGATTCTTTTTCTTTAAATATTTCCACCCAACTTGTCGATCTTGCCTACTGGCACAGGCTAGCACAGCCCTCAGTGGCAAGTCGGCAGAACACACAATTATTGATTTTCTGCACGTTAAATATTTTAGTTATTCTACACACGCCCCAAGTAGCTTTCAAATGTGTTACTGTTTCTCCACCTCTGACGATGGGCTCTTGTAAGAGCTCAAAAGCTCAGGATAAAAATAAATTTTGTTCCAGTCATTGACCATATGTCTCCTTTGCCAATGTTACTTCTAGGTTCTTTTGTAGGTTTACGAATGCATAAACTTGTGGTCAAATTGAATACAAGACATTTACCTACTTATCATTATTCAGTCTGTTTGGTTTCTAAATAACACGTAAGCGGAAATTATAGTATAAAAAGCACATTTCTACATGAATTATCTTAAATAAGCTTTGTTTTACATTAGCTTCACGTTAAAATATATGGACACATTTGCCTCTGTCCCATCGATGCAACCAGGTAAAACAAAACGCGTCCGAAATCGTTTTGTTACCGTACAATTCGGAAACAAAATTCACAGGTGAGCTTAATTTTTTTAAACTGTAACTGTTGCTTGATTCTATAAAGAACTGCCCTTCTCAGACTTGGCCTTTGAATATGTTTTACATATTCTTTTAAACTTATTTTGGGGTTCTTCTTTAGCGTAATGCATGTTTGGTTCTAAGGTATTTAGTAGCATAGAAAATTCCTTCGATTTGAGACTTCACCCAATGCTGCCAAACTTAATAGCCACTATACCTAATAAACTTAATAAAAAGGGCATGTTTTCGAAGTAAAAGGCTTTTGCAGATTTGAATTTACCCAGTGGATCACAATTATCTGAAAAAGTATATGGTAAAGTGCCCAGTAAAATTTTCTCATATATTTTGCTTGCAGGACTCGCCGTACTCTATTTATTGACTTGAAAGCGAAGACTTAAATTTGACATGAAGATCTGGGCCGAAGCCAATCACCCATTCTCCGACAGGAACATAATGCAAGCTTATTTCATGAAGTTTTGGTATAAGTTTGTGCTGTTGGAAGGTGACTTAGCCGACTCATCGATGACTATCCGTTTACCAAGTCATCGTTCTGACTTTGACATGACCACATGACTGACTAGCGGTTTCATTGACTTGCCTATTACGTCATTAGCTTGTCGTACATTTTTATCTGTCAGCTAATTTGATTGTTGCCTGCAAAGAAAAAAACCATGAAGTTTGTAATAAGAAGGGGCTCTATTGCAGGTGGAATTAGTCATCGTTAGCGCATTGCGCATCAATGTTCAAAGGTGTGTGCGTACCGTGCGAATTAAAACGCATGTAGAATGCTGAAATTTTTGAAAGACTGATAATCTCTCGCGAGCTGATATTAACGCGTGTACAAGAACACTAGTGAACAACTTTAGGGGAGTCCAGTTTCTAAAAGGAATTTAGAAATAGGAATGGTTTGTGTAGTGGTATCGACTTTCTTTAAGATCTTAAAGTTTCTGAAGCGTGAAAAATCGCTTTACATTTTATTGGCAAACATAAGTGTACTCGACAGGTAACACGTTATCGAACTTGTTTTCTGCATAGTAAAAGAACGTTCCGTTCATCAAGTTTATTAAGAAGTAACTCAGGTGGTGAATTAAAATTAGTCTCAGATCGTCCCTCAATTTCCGGCAAAGTAACTTGGATTTTCGCCTTTTCAAGCCTCTTCCCACGAATGTTGACATTTTTCAACGCGTATATCAAAACTTTAAAGGATAATTTTGAAAACTGGTATTCTGCGGGTTAAATGATGTAATTTGTGAAAGCTTGATAAAACCTCGCAATCCGGCATTAATGCATGTACAAGCAGTTCGAAATGATAATGGACACTGGTAAGGGAATATATTACTTAAAAGGATATTAGAACTTCTAGTGATGCATGTCAAAATATTGACTTTCTAGAAGATCCGCAAGTTCCGGCAATGTGAAAAATAGCTTAACACTTTATCAGCACATATAAATGTTCTTGAGAGGTGAAAATTTGACCATATAATTTTCTTTATATTAAAAATAACTTCCCGTTCGTCTAACGTACTTTGGTATATGTTTAGAAGTGTATTGAATTTAATCACAGATCGTCCTTTGATTTCCCGCAAAGCTTCTTAAATGTTCGCTACTTTCAAGCCTTTGACCAAAGATGTTACTATTATTGGATATTTATATCGAAACTTTCTTGATAAGAACCTCTTGATGTTATTAATTTATGGTTTGAGTTGACTTTGGATTTTATAGTCAGCACAATGGACCCAATGTTATATCGAAGATCGAACATCAACTAAGTGCTTAATCGAAACCAAAAACTAAACATAATCCTAAAAACGAATCGTAAAGTTAATCGTACCCATAAAAGCAGCAGTTATCCTATTCCTGATCCATACCAACTAATGAAAAAATTATCCAGAACCCAAAATTATTCTTACTTCCTATATAAACATTTAGCAATTCCCAAAGCTACACCCATAGCAAAACTAGACATTATCCGCAAATTAAACCTGATGTGAAGGTAAAGATGAACCCCAATCGAAAATCTTACTTAAATCCCTAACTCAAATTTTTTACCTGACTCTAATAATAATCGCAGCTCTAACCCCAATCATAATTTACTCCTAAAACTATCTCATGTCTTAAAACAAAGCCCTTCAATACTGTCAGTTAAGAATATTAGTCCATTATTTTTCCGGCGAATGTAGTGATAACAAGATTGCTTTACCTCCAAAAAGTCGCTTAAATTGAATTTCTGACGTATGCGTCTGAATGAACGTGTAGGCAAGGAAAACTGTGCCTGGACAATAGGGGGTTATCTGTAATTTCGAAGCCATTATCGGCTTGGCGCAAGGGCTAGTCATCGGTGCTCGACAAATATTTTTGATGACGGACTAAGAAAATTCTAAGATCTGCTTTGCGAGCATAGGTGACTTGACAGATTTATTGCAAAAAAGTATGGTTAAGGAACTCAAAACATCGAAACTTACTACAGAAAAGAAAACGCTATTCCTCAATGTCCGCTTTCAAGGCAATTTGGCACGCGAACCTCTCAACAGACGCCTTGGCTAAGCCATGTCACGAACCTTCTCAAGAGCGAAATTTTGGTGATTATTTTCAACTAATCATGTCTTTCACAGGGAGGAATTGATAGGTTGCCTGCTTACAACATATCCATGCGCATCTACACAATAACCTGTTCGTGTGAAAAAAGTTGCATTTGTCGTACGAATCAATGTCCATTTGAAAGAATAAGGGAATACCTGCCGCTATGCTTGAGAAAAGGTGAGCAGCACCATAAGCGGTGTTAGTATTGAGAAGATTGTTTTAATTCTGGAAATCGTATTATCCCAAACAATCATTCCGCGTGGTTAACATCATGGCGCCACACTGCCCAAAGTGCCTGGGTTAATGTCTGCTAGAAACAGCAGAAGCAATTGCCATTCGTTTGTAGACACCAGTCTTGTTTACCCAAAAGAACCCCCAATGTCTACGCCTGATATGTCCAATTGTCTCTTAACTACGCACAGCCTTCGGCGCTCTCTCCCTTACTCCAGCCACTCGAACGGATCCAATAAATCCACGCCATTGCATAACTGACAATCTTTTATCGAGCTCCACCCCCTCTAGTCACATGCCTCGCTTAGATGAAATATGGGAACATAATTGACCACAGGCTTTACCTTTGATTCTGTTCCTATATAAACCTACTGGTCCAATTAAGATAAACTGAAAACTTGCGTGTGTTTGCCAACTGTGTACTCAAGACAAAATTCACACTCCAAACTTGATCCTAAATTTCAATGTTACCCAAATTTAAAAAAAACCCACAACAAACTTGATGCTAATTGTCACAAGTGCAACCATAAAAATCAACACAACTAGCAAAATAAAGATAACAAAGACAACAGCTGTCCAAATGCACACTTGCTCTCGGTCGGGAACCGCAGTAAACCGTATCCGCAGCGTATAATAGTAGCAAAGGCAGCTTTTTAATCTCCGGAGAAATTAATTTCTGATCATGGTATATATCGGTGTATTGAAGGTCTAAAGGCGTAGACCGAGATCGTCAGTATATATTTGTTAAATATGCACATGCTGCCACAGGACAGTCTTAAGTAGTATAGATTGATGTTGTAACTTACCATACTAACAGCCTAGGTACTTGCTAAAATGTCTTTTAGCAAGTACCTAGGCTGTTAGCATGGTAAGTTACAACGTCAAGTAGCAAAGACGTTAAATGACAAAAAGAAACCGTAACCAAAAGCCGCATACTGAACAATCAGAAGTAGATATATTGTAAATAAACTGCACCATACGGCCATAGCGCATCATCAAACATATTCGGGGACCACACAGCTAAGTTGTCAGGTAGTCAGGGTCACTGATGTAGGGGCATCTCCGAGCGTAGACGCGAGTCGGTTCCTTAGTCTCAGGTGGGAGTAACGGAGTAATCGTCCCGCAGGAGACAGTCAGTGATGGCTTCCTGTATGGAATTAATTATTTTGGCATTTGTGGGGGCATCTGGGGGACTGTGATTTCAAGACTCCTACAGCGTTGAATGCGCCAGAGCAGGACGACTTATACAGGCTTAAAGACGCCTATAAGTGGTCGACAGGAAGAACAGAAGAGGCAGTAAGAGGCGTATGGAATGGTAGGCGCACAATATTATGAATCTGAGAAGTGTTCTGGAATAATGTTGCGGATGGTCTGCGATGATGATAGACGATGTCCACGACTGGCATAAAAAACTCCAGTGGCAAAAGCTACAATGCCGGTGAAGCATGCTCACATTCACTGACCATAACGCAAACGATGAACTGACTGTTACGATGAAGCTGAAAGTTAATTGGCCTCGATCTATTTTGCAAAACAGATCGCGGTTCAGGGTCACATAGACAGGGTGTATTTGTACCCACCTCAGCACGTATAAATCAACCTCGTTGCCCAAATCCGCTGCAAGTTCGCTGAGGGCTCCCGACTCTGAACCAGGAGAAGAGAACTCAGTCGAACAAGAAGTAGAGCATGCTCACTGATTCACCCCAGCCGACTTATATGGCTCTAAGGTCGGCCAAGTACTGAGTGTTGCGGAAGCTAAAAATAATACTGAATGAATATACTCATAATGACCGCTATCATAACGTCTTCACCTTTCATAACTGACTTTTGAGACATGCCCCAAATTCTCCAGAGTTAGTAAGACTACCCAACTAACACTTATAATTAATGGCAAAATCAACGCTCGTAGCAATGACAGCAAGACCATATTTGCTAGGCTTCCCTTTCGATGTCAATGTATAGTGGCCCCAAACACTACGTATCTCCTTAAACACAAGTAATAAATGCATATATCATCGTTTTATGTAAGTATATAAGTCTGGTGAACTTACCCGTCGCGTAAGGGTGGTAGAGATATTCAAAGTAGGATAAGCCAGTGTTCGAGTGCTTTGTTGTCCATGCGCCTGGTGCAGGTGGAGTGTTTGGATATAACTGACTCTAGCAGAAGCGGACCGGCTACGGCTTCCTGCTGATGTTTCTGATGAAGAATCCGTGACGGATGTCGAAACGTCTGGCGGATAAAATTGCTTTCCAAGCGATCGAATCTTCTTATTCTTTTTCTTCTCAATAGCCGCCACACAACACTCAACTCCTTCTTCTCGATATTGTGCACTGCATAGCAATAACACTCCGCACTCCGCACACCACATGAACCAACGGAAAAAATCACATAAAGGTGTTCAGTATGTGTTTTACTGCCGATAGGACTTACATTTATATCAACAATCCCTCATTACCAAAAATCAAAAGGTCCTACAAAGAGGGTGGCTAACAACATCGAAGGCAGCCCTTGCAAATTCTGGTCTTCTTCCCAATAAAATAAATCGTGATCTATAATGGAAATCGACAGCACCTGACATCGGCTTAGCAATCCGATTCAGAGCATAGCAGCGTTACCCCCTCCCCCTCTCGTGAGGAGAACGCACGCTGGAAAAATACGCTGTCGGCAAACGGACCGTGGTTTTTTACTGGATGTACACGGACAAAAATCAGTACAAACAAAAACGCCCCCTCGGCAAAAATAACTTATAAAGGCCCACTCGTATACCCCTAATCCTAGCATTTAGTCCTGCAAAACCAGCGGTTATAGATTTTTTGGCGGTAGCGAAACAAGGTAGGCTAGAAAGGAATGTTTAGAAGTAAGTCTAAAGTAAAAAAATGCAGTCGCATTTGCTTCCCGCGGCCGCTGGGAGTAAGATGATCCGCATGTAAATTGAAGGTGAGTGCGGCGCTTTGCACCGCGGATTATACTTATCTAACTGCAGTACCGTCAGTTGGATCTCAGGCAAGTTGAATTAGACGACCTCCTAACCAACAGTTCAATTTTTCGGAAATTCAGGAGACCTGCAAGTTGATAATCGGGTTTTTTCCGCAATCAGTCAAACGATAAAACACAATAGGAAAATCTACAGCTATAAATCAACAACTTCTAAACGTAGTAAAATAAAATGCAAATTGATGTAAATTCGACCAGTGGATAGTTGCTTGCGAAGATTCTAATCTCAACCATATAGAGCAGTGTGATCAATGCGGATTTCCAATCGGCTACTAAATTCAAGCCTCCAAGGATTTCCGGAAGAGTGTAAAGAGTGATCTCAACATTTTTGCAGGAACTTCATTGGGACAGAACGATTGTGTTCATTGTACACCTAGAAGTTTCTTTAAAACAATAGACTCAATGAACTGTACATGCTTGACTATTATATTAATCCTGGTGTAACCCGCAGTTTACTAATATCCCGTAGCCTACATGAAACCGACTATAAATATTCCAACAAGGATCAGTTTTATTTCCCTCAGTGGTCCACAACAGAGATTTCAGATCCCTGCTTCGCGTATAAGCCTATGGAAACTCTATACAATTTTTTTCATCATCGTGGCACGCGTAAGCAGGTCCATTTAATACTCCCGTCTTTTACTAAGAATAAGGTGATGGACTGGATTTCTTTGACATTTGTATGTGCTTAGAGTTAAGGGGATCCCTTTTCCTAGGCGATTTCTTCCACAGCCACTGCTATCTATTAACTGCAATATTTAATGCCTATACACGCCATCGAGGTCTGTGAGTGAACCTTCTGCTGGTAAAGACGGGTCTGTGCAATGTATCCTGCAAAGGTGTCCAGTGCTCACTAAT
>JAYGXS010000005.1:8042557-8052761 GCA_036362985.1 Ligula intestinalis
CCCGTTTGCTATACGCCCGCTGGCCTGTGGGCTTCCTTTGTTCTCTTGCCCTCAGGACGGCCCGTGTGATGACTCACGTGCCGGGCCGTCCTAACAGAGGGTAAAGGTCATTGCTCATATCAATCGACTGGGAGTTTGAGAAGCTCAAGGCTCAGGCATTTGTCAGGTTGTAAGTTGGCATTATTTGATTTCCAATGGCTACCTCATATGCTGTGTTGTACGCTGGTCTTAGAGACTCAACACTCAGCCAGTAGTTTACCCAAAGACGAGTACTAGCCTCTATGCAATCATACTACTTGTGGTTGAGTCTAACCGCATTCACTTTGTTTGTTCCGTCAAATGGACAAATGCCATCACCTAGGTGAAACATTGTATTCGTTACAGAGGCCAGTTTGACGTACGGTGGCTGCTCCTCCACGTGGCTGAACAAAGCGTCCGCCTGGGTGCATGTGAGCAGCGGTGTTTTGTTTACGCGCTGGTTGACTTTCGTGTCATTTTCGGGAAGTGAGTGTCTTGGTTGTTGGTTCCCGGGGCTGAATCCGCGGCACATCATCACAATGGTGATAAAACAGGGTGTTTGACCAGCGTAGTATAGCCCCAGGTGTAAATACCACCAGACAAAGTTCAGATCAGGCCTGAGAAGCCGCCGTGCCGTTGCGACGAGCCTGCAGGTTTGTCGCGACCGTTGGGAAGCCGGAGAAGGGGGCAATGGAGCGACTGTCACGTTCCAAATGTCAGTCAGCTGTTGTATTCACCTCGGTGATCGTGTGTAGTTTACTACTTGGAGTTACCCCAAATTCAAGTTTTTATGTTTAATTATTCACAAATGTCCCCCTTTTGATTTTTTTTTATTTGTATACGTTGGTCAATAGGCAAGAAGGAGGTTCAGACAACCTCGGCCGCCTTCTCGCACCACTCAGGATTGAAGCCGCACACAGGCTGGAGGCAACCATAAGGCATCAGTTAGTTATATACCAAAAGACCCACGGCCACGACCAGAAACATCTGGATTCCTTTATAGAATCTGGCGCAGTTGCGGCGATAGCAACTTCGTCGGAGAAACTAGAAGACTTCGCAGGACGCGAATTGCCGAACACGCAGCAGCTGTGCGTAGAAATGAGTTCAATTTTTAATCCACGGCCTATTCGGCGTGATCCGGCCAAACGCTCAAATGTGATTAGGCCGAAATCCTCGCAAGAGGTTACCATCGTGTGAGTCTCGAGTTGCTTGACTCATAGTTTACAGACCCCCCCCCCAGCTCCCGTTAACAAGCAAGTGTAAGGAACAAACCAACCCATATTGGTTACTGACGTTTAGTTTGGCCAGAGCAAGTCGCCAGATGGGGAAGGCACAGGCCAACGCCGGGGAGCCAGTTCCCGTCCAATCATCACGTCCGATTCCACCAAGTGTGATGCATTTTCAGCAGGTCACGGCCCGATGGCCGGTCATCAAGCCATTAGCAGAGAAGCGAATAAAACTCTAGTCTCAATCACCGCCTGGGACTCACATGTTCGCTTGTATTGGTAGGCAAAGTAATTATAAACCTGTGCTACGAACCAGAGACTCTCCGCGCATGTCCTCTGTTCTCTGGTTTTCTTCTATTTCCCTGCACTGTACAACTCCTATTCCTGCATAACACGAGTCAGGCCTGAGTTAATCACTCATGACTGTATTCCCATTTTCAAAGCTTTTTTTAAATTCTTTGAAGCACCGACTGATGTGATTGAGCTGGTTTCCTATTGGCTTGTTCGATGAATCCTGGTTGCAAACCTGGAAGTATTTAAGTGGGTTTTCTGACAGATCGGTAAATTGGGCACAACAATTGAATCCAGTTGCCAATACACGCGAGCATGCGGGCCCCAGGCAGCCGTTGAGAGGAATTTTATTCACTTGACGTTTGGCTGAAATAATTCGACCCTCAAGAGCGCACATGCGAGCACGTCTCTTAACGCATGCGGCAGAGAGCCTAGTGGCCGAGCAATCATCAGGTCACCACGAGTGATGCAAGTTTATTGGATCACGACCCGCAATTTGCCATTAGCGTACAAGCGGGCAATTATCCGCAATTTTGGAAACCGTTAATTGTCACAGGTATGTAGTAGTATATCGTCTGTATCCTACTGCAACGCCCTGTGTATGAATTGTCCCTTTCTGCTGCTGTCTCTGATGATGGATCCGCAGCAGCTACCGAAACTTCAGGGGAATAAATTCCTATGAATTGAGACGAAGGTTGATAACCCAGGTATGTGTGTAGATTGCGAAGAAGACGACGACGAAGAAAAAGATGATGATGATGATGATGATGATGATGATGATGATGATGATGATGATGATGATGATGATGATGATGAAAAAGTAGAAGAAGAATCTGTGTCGATCACCGGAATCATAGTTTTAGTAGTCTGAGCGCTTGAGGCCCGATATCTGAGCGAGCAGTTTATGTAAAATGGCTATTCTAAAGCCTTCATAAGGCGATGCCTACGTGCCCACCCTCCGAAGGTCAAAGCAGAACAAACCCCTGCGATTTAGCATGCGCTGCCATATATCAAGGATGTGTCAGAATTGACCGAGCGCAGCGCCGTGGGACTAGACGTCGGAATCGCCCACCGTTCCACGGCTACAATGCCCATCCGGGTAATGAGAATGAAGGATCGTTTAAATTCTAGTGAGCAGTCGGACGTAGTATATCGCATACCTTGTCTTAACTGTACCATTAATTACACGGGACAGTCTGCGCGCATGCTGGGTTCACACATACGTGAACCTAAGTTAGCTGTTCGACGGGATTTTGCATTATCGCAAGTGGCCTTCCACACCTACGAGACAGGTCATGTGTTCAACTTCACGGCTGCAAGAACAATAACACACGCCAGCAGCAAGATGGGCCGAGAACAGATTGAAGCCTGGGCGTCGGACGAGTACTCAGTTAAGAGATGTCTCGAGCTAGCACCCGCATATGATGCCCTGCACAGGTATCTTCGGACTCAGCACAGAGGTGGTTAATTGGTCCTGCCCCTCCCTCCCTCTCCCCCCCCCCACACCTATGACGGTTATCGGCTCCTCCCCTCTATAGATGTTGCTTGTTTTTTTTGACTGGTTTACCTCTGAGGATGGACTTTTACTACATTTCGAAAGCTCAGACTAGTAAAACTATGATTTCGATGGTCGACACAGAATAAATTCCTGCTTCGTTTGTTGTACTTAGACCACTCACTGTTTTCGGTGCGAAGGCACCGGACATGCAAACCTTACGGACCTGCACGAGTGCATTCGTACCCAGGAATTAAGCACCATTCAAGACTCACAATGAGGTTTAAACTCATTGGGGGGGGGGGGGGGGCGCTAGACTGTTTGACAATTGGTCCGTCGGTTCCGACGCGAAACACCACGTGCCCCACAGCGATGAATAAGTTTATAATGCAGAAGATGAATTGGCGAACATACGTTCGTTTTCGATAAATTCTCCTCAGGCCTTTATATTTATATCGTAATTCAGTAAACGAAGTATGTGGGTTTGTAGAAAAAGAGTAAGGTTGTCTGAGGGGGGTAATCGGGGCCAAAATCTGATCAGCATTAGGGCGTGCTGGTATTTGGCTGACGTGATGAGCTTCAACTAGTTACCTTGAGTCAACATTCACATTTATTGCGCAGTATCTGCGTCGGTGATTTGATCACTCCTGTGACAAAACAAACACTGGTCTTCCATATCTTAGTACGATTCTGATATCAATGGTTCTTCAAATTATAACGTATTAAAAGGACATGGAGGTTGTCTAATTTCCCCAAGACTGACAAAATGTTTTTATTACAATCTCTATATGATTATCTTCCAAACAACTAAACTGAGGGAAGGCAATGACACTTGCTCCTGCAGAGAGGAAGAAAATGCTAGCGCTCCTTGTGGTGATTGATCAGTCCCGCGCTTTCAAGGTGCCCAAATATTGCGGCACTATCCAAAGCAGAGTCCAAGAGGGACTGTAGCTTGAAGAAGGCAATCGATTATGGAATCTCACACTAGAATCACGTCAAGATAAGCCGAGCCCCATACCCTGGATATGCCGAAATCAACTCCTAACAGCGTCTAGTAAAAAACAATGATAGGAGTAAGATGTCCGCTATTTATACATAATACAAACCAGTTGAGGTGTTGCACGTAACAATTTATACACCAACTTAAACAGTAAGCGATAAATGCAAATTTCAGAAATGCGTAACCAATATAATTAGTTTGTAGGAGCCTGCTCCCCCCCCCCCCCCAGTGCTGCCAGTCAATCAATTTTTGGTGCATCGCTGATTACTGGTCCACACTGGACTTGCCTCGCCATTTGTGATGACTGATCCTCGAAGCATGAATTGGCACTCAATTCACTTAATCAGTTAATCCATTTTGCGTACCGCTGATTACTGATATGCGCCGGATTTGTTGTTAGTGATGGCAGAACCAGACTTAACATTTAGCCTATTCACTTGGCCATTCGCCCCGCTTCTCATGGTCGAATTCCCGTCTAGGCCAAGCCAACCCTTCTGTTCTCTCTTCTTCCACTTATTCTGTACAGAATAAAATATCCTTCTACCTTGGCTTCCAAGACTTCAATCTTCTTCTTAGGAACCGGGCCTGAAAGTTCGCAGTAGCTAGGGTTCAACCGGCTTAGCTTTAACTCCTTTTGCGATAAGTCTATAAAGTTGTGTACAAATGAAATATCGACAAAGTCTTCAATAAATGCAAGTAAGGACTACCACCGTACCCCCAGCCTAGATCGAAAGCTAGCGTAAAGCGATACCGAAGGTAAATGCAGTGCTAGAACATTTAAGTGATAAAACGGTCGATAGAACGGACAAGACGACCGCTACATGAACTGCGACTGCCAATGGCATCAGAAAATTCAGTTTCAAGGTGGTGGAGCTGGGAGCCGGTAGAGAAGGTGGATTAGAGGCTAGGAGAGGTTGAGAAACACGGAGAAGAGGGGCAGCACAGTGTTGTCCATGAGGCAATTTCGTCGGCTCCTCGTCGACAGCAGCCTTGACTCGATCGACACTGACCGCGTCCTCCTTGTTACCACGAACGATCCGGCAAGTCTTGGCGTTGCGTGGGATAACGTGGAACTGTCCTTCGTAGGGTGGTTCCAGTGGTTTTCGCACGTGGTCACATCGAAAATGAACATTGGTGCAATTGCTCAAGCCCTATGCAACATAAGACTTGGTTGGAGGAATTTGAGGCAGAACCAGGGAGAGTGAGCACATGAATTGGCGCAGACGGTGTAGAAAGTTGGTAAGACTCTCATCAGCAACACAAGGCGTTGGGGTGACCATCTACAAGCCAAAATGCAGTACTCAACACCAATTAGGCCGTGCTGCAATCCTGTTCCGAGTTCAGTGCCGAACGAATGCCAAGCACTGTTAGGGGCTGGTTGCCAGACCAGTCTGCTGGGCTTTTTGCGGCATACAGGGTGGTTTTGATTTGGTGGTGAAAAAGTAATCATACCGTAGGCAGCTTGGCGGTAGGCCGTCGTTCGAATTCGTGTGCAACTGAGAAAGTTGCGGAGGATTTAGAAGAATGCAGATTTAAACAAGGCAAATCTGTCGTTCGTAATCGTGGATGTTGCCCAGAAAACGGCGATCCAACGACTAACGAAAGTTTTACCGATGGTGTCTGCTCCTATTTTCGGCACGGGGATGGCTTCGGCCCACCAAATGTACCGGACGACGCAAGTAAGCAGATGAGTCAAACTGTTGGATGGAGGCAAAGGACCTATGACATCGAGATGCACATGACGGAAACGATTGTCAGAGCTGGGGCAGGTGCCAGGTGCATACTTGTTCTGGCGCTGGACCTTCTTCCGTTGGCAACTCGGGCATGACCAGGCCCAAGCTTTGACGTCCTTGTTTATGCCAGACCAGACGAGCCTTCCGATTAAGAGCTTCTGTGAGGCTTGGATCCTTAAGTGGAAGACTCCATACAGAATTTAAATCGCAGCCGGACGCATCAGTGGCAGCGAAAAGGGGGATAAAAAGCAGTCGAAGCATCACAAATGATGGTGTCAGTCCCGTTAATGCGTTGAATGTCTGCGAGCTGAAGACCACTAACGGATTCGTCGCAAGCACACCGAACTCCTGTTTGCTCATCAGCCATACCCCGTGAGAGTTTGGTTGCAGACATGAATGGTCTAGACAGCACGTCGGCCGACTCATTCTTCGTATCATAAATGTGGTGGATTTCGATTTTGAAGTGCGATATGTAGTTCAGATGTCCAATTTCTATGAGGTTGCACTTATCGGAGTGGATTCGAAGAAAAAAGGTCAGCAGCTTGTAATTTGTGAAGATGGTGAGCTCTCCACCCTCGAGATGTTGTCAAAAATGCTTCACCGCTAAGTAAATGATGAGATGGTTGCGGTTAAATATGCTATAGCATGTCCCAGCGGGCATGGAATTCCTCGAGAAGAAGCTCAGCGAGTGAGTCGAACCAATTTGTTGTCATTGTATGACTACAACCATGGCTGCAGCCGAAGCATTTCCCATCATTTAAAGCTGAGGTTCGAAAGCAATTTTGCGTCGGCAGATACAGTCTTTATTCTTTGGAAGGCAGTCAAAACATCTCCAGTAAGTTCAAGGGGACCGTTTGGGACCAGAGAGCAGATTGGTAAACGGCAGCATGAGGTCGGCATGATTCGGAAGGAATCGGCGATAGAAGTTGACCAAGCTCAGGAAACGTCGCACATGAGGGAGGGTGGAGGAAATATATGAATTGCTTCCACCTTGGAGGGCAGATGACTAAGGCCATGGGAGTCAAGGTGATGGTCGATTAATTTGAGTGAAGGCACGCTTAAATCACACTTGGACGGGCTGCTAGTGACACCGAATTTACCGATACGATCCAAAACCAAGGCTATATGTTTCATGTGCTGTTCCGCACTCCAACTAGACGCCAAGCGATCATTAACATATGTGTACACAGACGGCAGGCCACTTAATACCTGATCGATTAATTTCTGGGACGTTTGGGTACTATTGCGAAGACCGAAGGCCGTGCGAATATACTCGAACAAGACAAAGGGTGGAGTATTGGCTGCTTTGGGGCGTCGCCGGGAGCGACAGGGATTTGATTAAATGCACTGACTATGTCAACCTTCGAGAAAACTACTTTTCCGTGAAGGGTTCCGGCAAGGTCCTGAAAATGTGGCACTGGATACAGATCGGGAACTGTTGCGTTGTTGAGGGCACGGTAGTCACCACAGGTTTGCCAATCGCCCGATGTCGCTTTGGTTTCCATGTGCAAAGGCGACGTCCGGGGACTCTCAGAAACGCTGCCTTATCGACCTGTAGACAAGCTTGGGCCAGTCATCTCGGCCGAGCGAAAGCAGGAGGATAAGAAGTACGGATCCTCGCCAATGCGAAACTGTATTGTGTGATTTTCAAATGCTGAAGAAGAAGTTTCGGGTAGAGACGCTCAATATTTGTGTCCAGTACAGATAAATTGCAGGAAACGGATAGATCAGTATTATGATAAAGAGGTCGAGAACGCCATGTTCCCACGAGGAGGTCAAATTTGGTCAGGAAGTCATCGCCGAGGATAGCGTGAGTAAACTCGGCTATAAACAAATCCAGAAAGATCTTCGCAGTCCGATGGTCAGGGTGAGGGATATACTGTCAAATGTGGCAATATTAGGAGAGATGAGAGGTTGGAGATGGAAACTAAAGTTGGGGCGGCGACAATCAGAAGAACCACACCGACTTGGGTCCTAGTTTCTACCAAAAAACGTTCGCGAGTCATAGGCAGAGAAGGTGCGACCAGAGTCTCAGGGATCAGATTAAACGGTTGCCTCTATTCTCTGGCACAATGGTTTCCCTGTGTGGATTCTAAAGAACACGGGAACGAATTCTTCTGGGCCTTTGTGTCGAATTTTGCATGATACAGATATAAGTCATCGATTCGAGATGGTGCACTGGAAGAAACACCGTGAGGACTGAATGATCGACCAGACGTGAGACGAGAAATTTGGAGTTTAAGGGAAGTCATCTCTTCTGCTATGACCGCTATCTGCCTCACGAGTTGTTCATGCACACTCGGTTCAGTGGCAGTTGAAAACTGGGCTCTAGATGGTGGTTGGAACTGTTGCATTTCCAGCATCCTGTCGGCCATTTCGGATAGCTCTGTATCCGTGAGATCTAAGCCGGAGGCCAAAACTGTCGGGAAATCGGTTGGTATTCGCTTTAGGAAAATCTATGTCAACAGTTTTACCTCTATTTAGAATTCGCCGCGATGAACTTACAGCCTTTGTGGTGGTTAATGGAGTTTCCGATGGCCCAAAGATTATTCACGAACAAGTGGGTGATATCTCTGGCAATTGGAAACTGTATGAACTAGATACAACGAGAAAGCATGCAGTCAGTGTCTGATGAACGCACGCCTTAAATACCTCGAATATATTGGCAGTTTTCATACAAATTGCAGTATACTTTAATTCACTCTCTTTACCCGTTTTTCTCATTGGCAGTGATGTTATTTTCTCAGGAGGAAATGTTTTTACTGAAGACATCGATTTATGGCCCCATCAGGCGGCTTAATATCTACCATCGATAGTCGCTTGTGAAATATTACCGATAAAGAGAAGGGAGACCGAACCGGCTGTTTGTGACTTATTAGCTAGGGTCCGTCAATCAAACGTCATTGAACCCCACTCCCAATGCCGCATTAGCCTTAAAACTCCGAAATGTAGCTACAATAACGTTCCTGGTTAATTTAACCCAATGTCGTGTTGGGGTTTGGCCAAGAGTTTCAGTTTGTCTTGGTGTATTGCCGTAGAGGTTAAGTCGTCGTTGGGCTTAGGGCACTGCTGGAGAAAGTATGACCAAGTGGCTCTTGGGAAACCGCCACTAGTTGGGCCTTTTGCAACAAATTGTTCACCTACAGTATTTTCCTCTTCCGTTCACTAGCCTTTCCTCAATCTACCTCTGCGGTGGCCACAGGGACTAAGTTGCTGGACTATTTTGAAATTCTTATTTCTGATGTAGGTAGACTTCAACCTTAGGTATAAAAGAGGGACTGGAAATCTTTAAACAACTGAATCCCGTCTTATAAGTCCTTAAGAGAGTAGTTAAGACAACTGTCCAGAGCGGATAAGATACCTTTGGAATAAGGGTCGATAAGAGTTTAACAGGTGTGCAGATCGACTCCGTCTCGTTGCAAAAGTATTTACTGTCATTGGAGGTAAAATTCATGAAAATTCATAAGGAGTTCTTCCCATATCTTCACCAGTTCTTATATGTTTACGCTTTGCCCGATTTCAAGATCAATTATGGACCGGGTTCATTAATGACCTAATTGCAACGGCGATATACTTAATGATCATCCTCGATTCGACAGCAAAAAACTTATTAATTAAAATCTGGAATATAAGTTACCATGAAAAAATCATATCATTCTCGATGTCGAAGTATCTACCTTAAAGCAGGCTCTGAATAATCTAGTTTTACTCTAGGTACTTCAAGATGACAGAGATTCTTCCGAATTTGTGTATTTTCCATTAGACGTTTGACCGGAACTAACCCATCGAATAAAGAATCTGTCGTGAGCATGATTTAGGCAATATGCCAATACAATTAGGTCCGCGGTCTTCTTCGGATTCAGCGTCTTTGACGCCTTAAAGCTGACTAACGAAGTCCGTTGAATCAATTGAAATAATTTAATGCTTACTGATTATTAGCGAGTAAGCCCAATTGCCGATCTAAAATTAAGGCCTGCTCGAAGATGACCACCAACAACCTATGCACGAGTCTAGCATCATACATGATGAGCAGAGTTCTGTCACAAAATGAAAGTGCGCATGCTGCCTACACGCCTGTGGAGCTGGTTTTTATGGTGGTTTTTGAGATGGCCATGATCTCAATGGTGTCAGATGCTACTGCCGTTGCAATTTTGTCTTTTTATGTTCACAGGACACTAACGACAAAAGATAGATTGGTTCACCAAGAGAGGCTTAACAGACCTGGTAAACGCAATTTAAATTTAGATACTAGCTTAAATAATCTATCCTGTACCCAGCTGATCCAATCAAATTTTGGTTTCTTGTGATAAACTAGCGAAGCGATATAGTGGACGCAAACTACCCTCCCTTGTATGTATGAGCACTGGTAATTGAAGCATGTTTCGCTCAGCATATTTCATTCCGTGAGACAGGTCAGGAAATGGCTATCCGGTAGCTGGAA
>JAYGXS010000005.1:8052861-8075687 GCA_036362985.1 Ligula intestinalis
ACATTTTTTCAAAGACGGGACAGACTTCTCGCCAAGGCTGTCTTTCCTTTTCAAATGACATCGAACGTGTCCTTGTACCTAAAGGAGTAACTTGAGCTTCACCAATAATTGATGATTTTAAGGAGAACTCACGATTATCTGTAAACAAGACATGATTAAACACCGGAACGATTTGTATAATCAGAGCTTTCGGGCTCCTGCAGGAGTCCATCGTTAGACATGGAGTGTGTACAAAACAACTAAAATTTGAAGGTGTAGAAAATCAATAATTGTGTGTTTGTGCAACGAACTCACCACTGTGGATTATGTCAGCCCGTGTAAGTAGACGAGATCAGCAGGTTGGGTAAGAATATTTACAGAAATAAAATGCTCAATGAAAACAAGTAACGTTTATAGGGGGAAGGGACAATAAAAAAGTCATAGGAGAGGGGACGGCGGGGAAGAGGCGAGGCATTGTGCAAAAAAATCGAGCACTGTTAGGCTCGGGTGCCAACTGGCCACGTCAGCACCGAAAATGGGGCGATTATGGAGGATGCTGGGTGCCTGGATGTTATCATTCGTAAAAGTGAAAGGCCCTGTACGTCGGCGCCAGTTCGACTCATCTGTTGACATTAAGTCCTCACACTGTCGATCCGAAAAAAATATTTCCGAGTTCTTGTTCGAGCACGAACAAACCGGACATTACGCTACATGGAAGCAGCCTACATACGGCGGGAGAAACCCGACCTATGTAAGCAATTAGGACATGTGGCTAACCTACAGCTGCCTTGGGGTCCATAGGCCTAAATTTAGTCACCTTTTGTTTGTTTTTGTGTTGTTTCCCTTCCCCCCAAATTTCTGCCCTTTTCCGAGTTACGTTGGCAATATGAATGTTCACTTACGCGTAAATTTGACCTTGCTTTTATTGATTTTGTTGATATTCCAATTGTGCTATAACCTACTTGCTATTCATTCATGCAAAGATGGGCCGCAGCTGACGAGCCGTCACGAAATTTATTTGATCGAATAAATTCTGCCATATTTGCTTGCTTCAAATTTCTTCCTGGGAAAAGATGTTTCACATTTCTCAAAAGGCACCTTCCCTCGGATACAATAAAGTCTCTGGATAGGCTTTTACAATTAAGATGCAGAATATTAAAGGATAATACAAGCATTGAATTTCTGCGAAATTGCATAATCAGCAAGGAGTATCCTGTACAATTCTATAAGATACTTCGTCGTGAAATCTACGCCCAACTATTAAAAATCTGGATCGTCTCACTGAATCTAGAATTGAGGAATTAATGTTGGCTATCTGCACCAGCAAAAATCACCTTGATCAGACAAAGCATGTTCTAGAAAATATAAGCTCCTTCTGCTAGCTATTGTTTATGAAACATGCATACAGCATACAGATTAAGATAAGAGAATCATACCGCAAAAAATACCGGAAGTCTTTATGCAAGAAGTCCACTGACGACTACTTTCCACTGGACGCAAATGAAATGATTCTAAATTTATCAGATCTAAAACTAACGAAGCTACAATCACAGGCTTTATCACTGGGATTAGACTTTTGTGTTCCAAACAGAAGAATAAACCCAATTGAAATTGAGGCCCAATTTGAAGACTTAAACTCTCAGTTAGCATACCTAATACCCAGGTCAACTGACGATGTGGGGTGGCTTAAAGCAAAATTTGTTTACATTGCTCACCAATATCGCAATGCTCCAGTAACACAAACAACTCCTCTGACAAAAGAACACATGGCTCCCTCACAACTTTGAAACACCACGAGGAAATAATAATTTCTAAACCAGACAAAGGCCATGGAGTTGTCATTCTCAACCGGAAGGATTATATAAGAAAAATGGAAGCTATTTTGGGTGACTAGAGCAAATTTCGTTTAGAGATGTCAGGCAAAGATCAAACCAAAGCAATAGAAGATTTAGTATGGAAAGCTATTAAAAATTTGCGGAAACAAAACCTGATTGATACTGCAACTGCATTATCTTTAAAGCCTAAAGGAACACACATCCCCAGACTATATGGTCTGCCCAAAACACATAAAAAGGACATACCTTTGTGGGCAATGTTGTCTTTGATTAACTCTCTTCAACACAAGCTAGCACAATGGCTTGTCAAGGAATGAAAGCCGATTAGGAGCCGGTTCTCCACTCACGTGACAAAGGATGTCTTTCAATTTGTTGAAGATATTAAGTTCCAAAATATTGCAAACAAATTTATGATTTCTTTAGACGTTTAATCCTTATTTACAAACGTACTATTGGACGAAACAATCGACGTTATTTGTACTCATGCATTCTATACTCGTCTACCACCTGATATATTAAGGGAATTGCTTACACTATGTACGAAAATGTGCAACTCCTCTTTAATGGGCATCAGTATAGACAAATCGATGGAGTCGCAATGGGAAGTCCACTTGGACCTACTTTTGCTGACATATTCATGGGTCATTTAGAAGAAAACGTGTCATCACAACTAAACAAGACAACTTTATACAGACGTTACGTCGACGATTTCTTCACTATAGTTGAAACCAAACAAGACACTGAAAACCTTCTTCGATTCATGAATAGATTGCATCCAAAAATAAAGTTCACGATGGAAATGGAGCAAAACAACAAGTTGCCTTTTCTTGACGTCCTCCTGTTTAGAGAGGCTGATGGTTCAATAAGGCGAAGTGTTTATCACAAGGCTACCTAGAAGGGCCAGTACCTACACTTTACTAGTTTTGTGCTAATCCAGTGGAAACGAAACTTGGTACTAACTCTCTTCCAGCGAGCTGAGAAAATTTGCAGCAATGAACCATTACCAACAGAAATTTCCTGCATCAAAGACGCCCTCCTTAAGCGTGGATATCCTTCACGATTCATTCAGAAATACAGTAAACCTTTTCAGCTGAAAATTACGGAACATTTTGTTCCAAAAAAGCCCGTTTTTATATCTCTACCCTTCAAAGGTGACAATGTATCAAATACAATCAAACGACGTCTGCGATGCACCATAGAGAGAACGTACAATGCAGCTGCATTGATGTTCCTCAGCCCTATTAAAGGCCTTACCGTGAACGGGACAAAATATGCCTTGCCTTTGCACGCCACTCCAAACTGCGTCTATGAATTTACATGCACTTGCGGCTGCAAGTACATCGGGCGAACGCAAAGGCAATGGGCGACCAGGGCAGCTGAGCATTTACCCTCTTGGCTTTTTAAACAGGAAAACAAAGTACCTCGGTCCTCTATTACAAAACATCTATTGAACAGTGGTCACTCTGTCGATCCGAAAAAATCTTTCCGAGTTCTTGTTCGAGCACGAACAAACCGGACATTACGCTACATGGAAGCAGCCTACATACGGCGGGAGAAACCCGACCTATGTAAGCAATTAGAACATGTGGCTAACCTACAGCTGCTTTGGGGTCCATAGGCCTACATTAAGTCACCTTTTGTTTGTTTTTGTGTTGTTCCCCCCCCCCCAATTTCCGCCCTTTCCCGAGTTACGTTGACAATATGAATGTTCACTTACGCGTAAATTTGACCTTGCTTTTATCGATTCTGTTGATATTCAAATTGTGCTATAACCAACTAGTTATTTATTCATGCAAAGACGGGCCGCAGCTGACGAGCCATCACGAAATTTATTTGATCGAATAAATTCTGCCATATTTGCTTGCTTCAAATTTCTTCCTGAGAAAAGATGTTTCACATTCTGCGTAAGCCGGTCTTTTATTTTCATCACCCTGCTGCTCATGGTAGCTTTGGGTCTGTGTGCAATTTCAGCACTTTGTCCCACGGCGATGCGCTCATTCGCTTCTGAGAAGTTCTTCATGTATAACAGAGCGTGTCATATCCTCGGTGGTTCTTCTGATTTCGTTCTCCGGAGCCGAACGTGGAGGCACGTTAGTAGATATTTGAAGTGCTTCTAGTCTACTTTATATCTGTCATTGTTCGCAGAATGCAACAAACCCATTTCACAAGGCAGCTCCACAATTTCTTCCAAAATTAGGTTTTAATTGTAGGTCGAACAGTCTACTCAAGAATACTCAGGCAAAAACATCGTAGATGCCCTTTTTAATTGATAAAGCAATGTAAGCCTCACCGAAAATATGCACAAAAAATATCGTTTTCTGTACTACATCTTCATCAAAATCCGCACTTGGAGAAAGGAAATTTGCCCACCCTAAAAGGTTGCTAATTATGAAACATGTTAAGCATCGTAATTGTACGTTTATTTAAACGGTTTAAGAAGTACACAGCGTGACTTAAATCCAATTCCAAATTTTATAGACGCGTTTGAGCTCTTTTTAAAGACATATATACATTTGCGAGATTTCCTAGATATTTATTTGGAAATGATGAAAGATTTGAAGAAGCTTTCCATTGCTACTAAATAAATACATGAAATAATATGCACATACACATTATTTCATGTATTTTTAGTAGAAAGGGAAAGCTTCTTCAAATCTGATACTCACTAAACTAATTTTTTCTATAAAATATAGGGGCAACGAAAATTTAATAGAAAAGTTTATTTTGCAAAAGTAGTCACCGATCACAAAGTGCACAATAGATTGCCTATCACATGAAATGTCGTAGATTATGCAATAAATGTCATGTTGCGCGAAGCCACCGCACGTGGCATGCCCCCAAACTATTAAAGCAGTAAATTAAGAATCATAAGTAAAACAAAGACATAGCTTGTTTGGCGAAGTACTATTTACTAGCATAAAAATAGTTTATTTCCATAAAATCTGCAAATTCAGGTAATGGCTATATAGAAAGTCATTGATCTAATTTAAAATATATTTTTTTAGGAAGAGGATCTCAAATAGTGTCAATATAATACAGAATATTTGCGAAGGCATCATTACTTAATTCGTCTGACGTCCATTACCATTAAAAATAGCAGTAAGTCTATTAAAAATGGACGATCCCAAGTTATCGATATAATGTTGATATTGAGAACATAATCCGCTTTGTCATCCATGAAAAGACTCATTTTGTCTTTATGCCGAAGTCTTATGACAACTGCAAAAAGATTTTTGATTGGATTTAGGTCATGGCTGTTTCCAGGAATAAAAGTAGATTGAAGATCCTAAGCGGAGAAGTTGGCTGCAGTTTCAAAGGTTACATTACGGTCGCACTTGTAATCAAATTTATACCATCTTGTGCATATTGAAAGAAATTTCCCTTAAACACATTCCTTTTTTAATTATTTTGAGAGTTCGAATGCGACTAGCTGCAGATTACCCTAGCAATTCTGCTTAAGCATTTACAAATTTCACTGTTTTTCTTCTCTCTTCTCTCGTTTACCGATTGAACCGAAGCATAAAAATAACAGGAGCAAAAATGAATTTACTTGAACATTTAAAACATTTATCCTTATGCAGTTGTCTGTGTGAATCGTGATTACAGAATCAGCCAAACATGTCAAATCATAGCCGAGAAAAAATTGTGTCCACAAAGGAAGTCGCCGATGAATACGTCCAAGATAAATTAAGGAGCATTTAATAGGACGTTTCTTCTTCAAAAACGCTTTAGATATATATTTTAGCGTTGAATGTTTGTTAACTCTCCCATTTTTGAAGATGAAGTCAGGATCAAAAGGGGATACTTTGACAAGTTTTTTGACTTCCATTAAAAGTAGGGATTTAAACATGATAATATTTTGCCTGTTTCCATTCACGATTTTACATTTGTTCAGTTAATTCTATATTTCAAATGCATTTGGACAGAATTCATTCATGACGTTACAGGGAAATCCTATGAAATTTCGGGACACGTCATGTACAGTAAAATAAGGTCAGTAATTTCGGCATCGTAAAACACCTACCGATCTCGTAAAACTATTACTTAGCTTTATGCCACAAAACGTAACAGCTTTGCAAAACAAAAAGTCGCAAAATGACTTTCCTCTTCTTTTCCCGGTAATAATGCTTATTCTCATACGTACATTAACCTCAATTTCAGGGACGCAAAGCAAAATTTTGTGTTTGGTGAACGCATCAATAAAAAGTTCCCGCTCTTTTTACATGTTCTTTATGCTACAAAATGCACAAACAGGAAGCTTTCTCCGCAGCGTTTGATAGCGTACGAACTGCCTTGGATATCAATAAACGCTGGATTTTGCCCAGTTTCGCCTCGTTTTGCCCCTTATTAACTGATCTGAACGGAACCTCTTTCTAGCAGACAGCATTTTGTGCCTCATGCCAACCCAATGAACAAAATAAGCAACCTCAAACAACCCCACTCAAATTTGGTCTTAACATTTAATCAGATATGCAGTCTACTGTACTTAGTCCCAAAGCCTGTGAATTGACGAGATGGAAATCTGCTGATAGTATGCTGCAGGATACGTAACATGCCAGAACTATTTAAGCATTTTTTAAATTTAAAGTATGTTTTAAACTTTTAATAAACATGGCAGGCGATATTACATATCAAAGGAACAAATGTAAATAACGCGTTCTTAATAATTATAAGTAATTTTTGCTTCCGGCAAGTCGGGTTAAAACTACCCACCTAGAAAATATCGCCTATCAGTGAAGCCGAAACTGCTTACTCCTTGACGAGTTCAAATGTGCTTTCATGATGCGGATAAGAATAGCCGTCTTTTGCCGTACCCACAATCTTTTTGATCAAATTTATAGTTGGAAGCTTGGTTAGTACAATATGTAGAATGACAGATTACCAGCAGCCAGCTAAACGCCGTCATGCGAGGTTTTATTAACCGTTGCTGAATATTAGGCAAAAATATTTATTTTTAAATTTTGTGAAGGTCCTTCTGTTTTAAGGGTTTCTTCTGTTTTAAACTGATCATAAAATTCCTGCAGTGATTATGTAAAAAATGACACATCCTTATGTGTAATATCTTATACAGTCAAAGAACACCATTTTATAACGTCTTAGTCTTAAGAACATTGACTTTGTTTTAGATCGACGACTCGCTTATTTAAAAAGCCCGAAAGATTTAAGTGTTGGTAGGTCAATGTATAAAACGCATATAAATGCTATCAATAATGAAAGGTTTATTAAACATGTGCATCAGTTGCACCAGTTTAGCCGGTTGGCCATGGTCCCGTATTACAGGTTGCATTACACTGAGTTCCAAGTGGGTGCTTGTACCTGCTGCCGCAGTGGGAAACCTAACCAGAAATCTAAAAGTATACCTCACCTTAATGTTAATCCTAACCCGTAGCCTGAACCCATCTCTAACACTAACCCTCCTGGACATTAGCACAATGCCATCTGTTCACGAACGTTCACCGATCGCTAACGGCCATCAGTTGTCCCGCTCTACCTTGAGTCTCATTTATGTGGCCATGATATCAGCTATAGCAGCGAGGCGTATACACAGATAGTATTGCCGGCAAAGACAAGGGAAACTGGACTGGCTATTTCTGGCTTAATAGCCATCGTTAGCCGCTACAGCTACTACCAGGGCCATTTAAATGTCTACAAGACAGCGTAGGACGCGTAGTTTCCGTTACCGGTCGCTCAAAGTTCATTGGGCTAGTTCTGTCAGGAAGGCAGGGGGAAAGGGTGAATGAATTTGTCAGTGGGCTACCTTTGTAGTTCGTTAGCTGTAGGTGAATGTTCATCAACCAGTGCTACTATCTTGCAACCTAACTCAGCAAGGCTGGTGGCTCAATGGCTTGAGCATTCGACTCAGATAGGAAACTTCACGAGTCAGAGCCTTGGGTGGCGCAGTACTTGGTGTTGGCTGTGACTGCCTGATGATAGCTGCTGAGACAGAAACGGCTATTTGGGTCTTTCGCGTCTTTGTCAGCAACACTGTCACAAAAGACCATCTTTAGTAGGGGGTCACCTCTTTTGCGTCCTTCTTTGCTCTCTTTTAATTGATTTGATCTCAGCATTCAATTTCACAGGGAAATTGACTGACTAAAAATGTGCCTTTTCAGGTTGGCCGGGCGACCTGAACAAACGGGAAGATTGAAGAGGATTTTGTTATGATGACCCCATTAAGGTGGTAAGATGATCAAGGCAGCTCAATGTCACATTAACGGCTCCAGCTACGTGAAGGTTTACCTAGGGGTGAACTCACGTGCAACAATTTGTTTTGCTGTATTACTCATCGATTTTGCTCCGGCACTCGTCGAAGGGTGACTTACGCGCATGCACGCAGAATTGCGTGAGGCGGTAAGTTGATGTGAAGCCCTGACCCCCCCCCCCCCCCGCGGCGGCACTGCAACTAGATCACCTGCGTTGATAGAGTGGCGACATCCGTCGCCCCGGTACTGTTCCTGCAGCATACAACATTCTATCGAGAGTGTATACCGCATTTTGTTTTTTCTGGATGTGGCGGAACACATGACAGCTTGAGATAACTGCATTTACGGGAATAAAATTCCTTTTGTTTACACTTTCCAGGGTTGAGGCACGATTAAACAGGCACAAGTGGACTTTTCTAGAACATGGATTGCAGAAATTGGTTTGCAGACATGACTCAGCACAAATCTGTCTTTTTGGGAAAAACGGTTCACGGGACATTTTCTTTGTTTGCACAGATAGTAGAAAAAGTTCTTGTCAATTGTCCTCACCTCAGTTTAAACCACGTTAATCGTCGTAGGCCCATTGGATTTGGATTACTCAACATTAGGTCGTACGCGCATGATCGGAAGGAATAGACCCCAGTCTGTATCGAAAACAAGGGCAACTAAGCTCCCTATTAAGTTAGTAATCACACGCATGAGACATGATTATGGCAAGGAAGTTTAGTAGCTTTTTAATATTCCAAAACCTATTCCAGTTGGTTTTCAGGACACGAGTCAGAACTATCTCTTAGCAATTTTTAAATGCTCAAACAGATTACTACCATTTTTCCGACTTTGTTAGAATAGTTACGAATGCTGAAGTTATGAGCATTATCAGCAATCCTGATGACGAATAGAAATATTCAAACATAAAAAGTTCAAAGAACATGAGTATTGCCGTATTAAAAGCGAATGTTGGATCGTGTATTTGGTGAACTGTATGAAGGTTTACGTTGCCTTAGTAGGGTTAGTCCGGAGACTTTTATGTATTAAGCTGGCTGGTTCATGTCAATACATTGGTTTTTGCCTGACGAATATCCCTACTTTTCCCTACTTCGTTTGAATCCGAGAAGTCGTGCTCCGCAAGTTGACCATATAAAATAGCCATACGTCACCAAACAGATAAAACAAAATGGAGATGACCATATGAATATAAGATGAACAGAAATATATAAATAAATTCTAATGACCTGATAGAAATGTCCGTTGAGCAACTGCTTGTACCATTTATGGCACACAAGACAACACTTGTTTTGATCAAGCTCTCTTTATTTGGAAGATTTCTCAGAATATTCGGTAAGTTTATTTGTCAATGGAAATATATTCGTGCCATTTCCAATTATTTCTGCATTTTAACTTTATTTAAATAACGCTAACAAAACTGGAGATTGGTGCATGGATTCACTGGCGACTGCAAATAATCAAATTGAACTGTTTTTTACAATTTTAGGAAAACAAAATGCCCTTCAATTTCACTTGCAAATTATATTGTGTAGAACTTATGGGTTAAAAATAAAGACAAATAATTCCGGCTTTATAATTTCCTCAAATATTGATGGTAAAAGCACATTTTTCAGAACAAAGATTTTTCGTGTTGGCTAGGAAAGTAAGGTGAAAATTCGACTCCATATCTATCAGTTACTTGTATAATATATCCAAATGCCGATCGGTAAAGAATGGTATGCACCTTCTATATGCTCTTCTGTACTGACCGTACAGCTACTATCAATGAGCGTGCGTTTCATTGTACTTTAACTTGCTCCAACAGAAAGCCTACAAGGCCCCACTATTGAGCCAAAGCCCCGCAAGCAAGACATGACGCCGCAGAGAATCAGCGAAGCACGTGTTTCGTGTGGTGAATTCTTCAGCGCAAAAAGTTGATTTATACCTGATCATTAGTATTGGCATACTTTGTTAGAAATTTGTTTTGTAAAAGCCTGTTATAATTTCCGCGCACGACCATCTTAGCCAACGCATGTTATTTTCTCAACAGAAAAATGGTATTTATTTATCCCACGAAAATAATTACGCGAGGTAGGATCGGCTTTATTTTCAAAATAAAATTAATATTGCTTATTTGTTGCGTTAAAATTCTCTAATGCATAAAAAATTGTAGTTGGCTGATCCAATGAATATCGACTATAGCAAGACATTCTTCGGTTTTGATTAATCATGTCTTCTAAGGCCAGCAGATTTAAGTTATCGTCTTAAACATCTCAATAAGGCAAGTTACCTACGCATCATCCGGTGCACTTCATTTTGCACAATATCGCGTTCTTATGAAATAATTGCTGAACGTAGCAGCGTTAAGCAAAGGTACACAAGTGAAACTAACTCCACAGCCAAAGATCGCCCAACTCAAAGCAGTGCTGAATCTATCCTAGTAAAATTATTTTGTGTCCAACGAAAGTATTGGGATCTGGGTAGCATTAAAACAAATGTATTTCTCCAGAGAATTAAAAGACATTCTTATTTCGAAGCACTTACTGCACTTAAGGAGGTACTATTAGCATCATTATTTGTCATTACTCATTTATTTACAGTATGGTGAGTCTTCCACGCAACTTTCAGAACTAAATTTAAATTCGTAGTTACGCGTATATTTGGACAGGTTATTTTGATCAACTGAGTAGGGCTAATAATAATGAAATTTTTAGTTTCGAAACTTGCCCTCTTATTTAAAGTTATGGGGCAAAATAGGCGCTAATTTTGGCTTAATCATGAATAGTTTTATAGTGAAGGATTTTCAGAGGCTATAAGGTACGACAGAATCAAGCTATATATTAATATGCATTGTGCTATTGAATAATTCTGGAATGAGTAAAAAGTCCAAAAATTATCCCTTACAGAACTGGAAAAATTGTTGGAATTTGCTCAAATGGAATCGAAGCCCGTTTTGAGGAATCTTATTGATTTTTCGAAAAAAATTGCAAAAATTTAATATTTAAACGTCAAATGGAAGCGCAATCTATCAATCAAGACACCGAAAACGATCGAAATGATGTCAGACTTTATAGGGCAATATTCATTGCATTGTCATCCACTAACGGTTATGCATACAAATACGTTGATGAAGGAAAATTTCATTTTATAACAAAAAATGATTAAATTATGATTTCAACTTACAAAGAGATTTAAATTTATTGTTAGAATTTATAGCTATTTTACGTCTACGGAACTTGGACATTATCGTGAAAATTTTATTTTTCTTTTGAATCAGGTAGTTCTTCTCATAGTTCTTTTAAGTACTTCCTATGGCAAACGCTGTTATTTCTATGTTTTCGATAATGCCTTCACGCCGGTATGCGAGTAATTATCAAACTTAACAAACTAAGGCATGTTGCATGCATCACTAGCCATACTGTAGTTTCCTCGAGAAGTCTGAGTCATGCGCGGTGAAACTTGTTTTTCGGGGAAGGGGGCAATGTGCATTGACATTTAGTCAGTTATTGAGCTCCGCGGAGTGTTTTTGTCCCCTTTCCAGATGGAGACGAAAAAGAAGAACATGTTGAAACTAGCCTGTGTCCATTATCTAAGCTATCGGTGGATGAGTTAGTAGTTCTATGTCAGTGAGTGTATGCGAGTGGGCGTGCGCTGCACACGAGTTCGTTTTGACCAATAGGAGCTGCAAATCGGTCCAACTTCGTTGAACCCTAAGATGGTGCTGCTATAAATACCTTCGTTTTTAGAAGTAAGGTATGACTTGACGAGCTTTGTGGACGCAGGTAAGTGGCCTTTTGTGAATATATGCATAGCTCTATCCTCGTTCTTTCGTATTCGCTATAGTTATTTAATCAAACAGTTGACAATTTAAAGGTCGACGAACGAACCACCAATTGTGGCCGAGAAAGTGCTAAGAGAATGCTCAGCAGTTTCTAATGATTTCACCGAGATAGTGTAGGAGGCGTTCATTCTAGGATTCAAATTGAAATGCCTGCAATATGTTGTCAAACGACAATGCATTTTCATTTCGATACATTTATGCTTTGCAATATCGGCATTTCACGAGGCATAATTATTATTGTGTTACGTTCTTTGAGAATATATAATGTGACCTGTGTAAATTTCACAGTCTGTTTCCCTCTGATCGTCGTCAGACAAATGGGTGAGGTAGGAAGAAAGTTAACTTTAAAAGTTGTCTAACGGTAGATTATATGGTTAATTTTTTTCATACATCCCTCCTTTGTCTGATGGCGAGTTTGGGGTAAGGCTATAGTAGACTTCATCTATTAATATATCTACTTATATATTTTTATAAGGTTGAACCGAAAAAGCCAAATGTGACTGAAATTGCCATTTTTGATGCATTAGCCATCATCAGCCACTCCTACCGAGTCATAGGGTTGGAGCACCCTTAACTTCATCAGTGTGCCCCGTAGCACTATATGCAACATTGGTAATAGAAGCGAAGATGAGCGGCCTCGAACATTAATGAGAATGAAAAACGTTCAGGGGAACAGCACTTTCTAAGTAGGGCTAAATCACTATGATGAGAAGTACGATGCAGAGCCATAACTCCCCATTGTGGACCTTGCTTTCCTCTTTTCTCCTTGCGCAACTGCTAGTTCTCTAGCCTAGAGCGAGTATTGATTTGTGCAGCTTAATGTCACCATGTGGCTGAATAATCCGGTTTAATCGTTTGAAAAGTGTTCATTTAAGCAGTGACCATTTGCACGTTCAGAGACTACAAGATGTCATGCTGTTTTTAGACTAGTCTCCACATTAGGGCCGTCCAAGCTAGGTCTGTCGAGGCTGATCGTTTCAGACAGACAAACTTAAACCCCAGATTTATTTACTAATTATCAATTTTATCACGAGATTTATTTGCCACTCATTGCTTGATACGTATGTGATACAGGCAAACCTTCAAGTAAAAAACGGTCAAACATTCCGCGTTTAAACTAAGCTATTGTAGATTTCGCTGGTAACGTCTATGTCACATATTTGGTAAAATTATTTTTTTTAAATTCCCCTTCCATCTCGCTTTTAACTTTAGATTACAAACTAACCAAGATGAGGTGGGTTTTAGTGTTTTGACATATTCTCAACAACGTGTGACGAATAGATTTACATGAATAGCTTTACAAATAGCTTTACATGGACATCGAACCCGATGGTGAAACGCACGCATGGTGTTTTATCAAAAATTGAATTTCAACCTTCTCTTTGAAATAAGCGAATGCAACTTTCTTGGTTAAATGGCGAAGCTTAATAATAATCTTTGTTTATTGCGCTCATGATATAAACACTTTTCCTCGCAAAAGAAATCGTTTGAACTGTTAATTGCCCCCAGTTTCGATGAGTGTTCTTTAGAAAATATTTAACTTTTTAGAATTATTCATATTGTGTTGGCAACTTACGTATAATCTTTGAACTCAGTTTAAACAGACATTCCATGAATAAGATTATTATTTAGATTAACGTCAAACTATGACACAGAGACAAGTATGCAAAACTTAGCTTCTAAAGTATTTTCAGTTATTGACCTCCCTTAATATTATGACAGTCATGGAAACGTAAATCAAGTCGCGACGGACACCTTCAAAGCCATGGATACCGACAAATCTGGATCAATAAGTTTCGCTGAGTTCAAGGTCGCCATGGAAAAAGAAGCCAAGAATGGCAAGGTCGATGAGAAGAATCTTCGAGCCTTCTTTGACAAACTTGACACTGATAAGAACGGTGAATTAAGCCTCGCAGAACTTTCAAAAGCCTTCAATAAGTAGACTTGCTTTCTTCATAAAATATTTCTTTGCCAACATTTGTTTGTATTTCTTTATAATAAATTGTAACTGAACAGCTCATCGCCTTCGTTGTCTGGGAACTTACTGGCTCTGTGTTCTAAATGCTGGCTTCGAAGGAAGATAATATGAACTATAGGTGCTTGCGGGTTTAACATCACTATCACATTCTCCATTATCATTGTCCACATAATTTTTTATCACCATACTGATCCTCGTCACTGACATCAAAAGCAATATACCCTTGGCGAAAGCTTATGCAGTTCGAACACAATTGCCTTGCAGAAGCCTGGTTACGAATTAGTCGCCCTTTTCCACTTCATTGGTGTCGATTTTGGTTTGATTGCTGTGTTCTTCTACATCATCGCATGTCATGAGCTTGGAGTTAATTGATGAATTTAGGGCTAGGCTGTTCCAGGACAAAAGTTGCAGCAGCTTACAGGACACCTGATCGTAACCAACTGCTCGAAATTTGATTCATCAAACTCCTCGGGGAGGTTTTGATCGGAGTTTAACAATTCTCCACTTCGCCGAGACATTCCTCTTTTCGAACGCACGCTGGTTCCGCGTAAACGCAGACTTGACGGGTCCTCCATTGGAAGTGGCTGTTTCGGTCGCTTGAGCTGAGTTTGCGGAATTATTGGACATCTAGAAGCGTTTATAAGTATTTTATATATGAGGCTGCTGGTCAGACATTGAGCCTTTCTGGCTCAATTTACCTTTTAACCATCTTGTCACCCATTTGGCCGGATTATTCGGAACTCGAACGTTGACGTTTGGCGTAGGATAGTTAAATTAGGGCAGCATGCGTCACACATTTATCTGGTAGCAATTAAATAATTATCTGTTTTCTAAGGTCAAGAAGCACGAGTCATAATGACCAGCAGTAAGTGCAACTTCGACAATTTGAGTATCAAAACTATACTGAGGCCCCATTAACGCTGAGATAATGCATGAGTTATGCAAGTGTTTGGATTAGGTTACGGACATGGCTCCTATATCACGCAATATTCGAAAGTTGCTTAAAATTGATAATCACTCTAATACAATATAAAGTAGGGTTGTAAACGTGATTAACGTGCAGCTTAATCTCATGTCACTTCGGTCACGACAGGATGCCGGCTTTTGAACAAACTTCGTTGTGGCCGCTTACAAAATTTACGTTCTGTCGAATATAAACCGTCGAAAGCGCCAAAGATTCTACCATTCCTCACATTAGGTATTGCACATGTGATCACGAACGTTAAGCTCGCTCAGTCATTGAGAATAATGGCCACTAATCTCCCTACTAAGTTCGTTATCCCGCATGTAAGAAGACCGTTTTAACTGGGCGGTACAACAGCCGTCAACAATCTCGCAACTTTTGCCAACTGCTTCTCGGGAAACGAATTTGACACGATTTAAGTAATTTTAAAATGCACAAGCGACTTTCAGAGAGAGAAAGACAACTGGAGAGAAATACGCACCCAAAATTTTAAGCAAAAATTGGCTTTATTCATTCACGGGCCCAATCACCAAAAGACTGAAGAATCTAGAGGTTTACTTAAAATAACCATCTGATATAGAGACAGATGCAATATCAGCTTCTGGATTTCCATTTTTTTACATATGAGGTTGCGTGCTAAGAAGGACAGTACAGAATGTTCGTATTCCGATGTACAGTAAAACATATCGAAAAAGCCTTGGCGCGTAGTACGGAAAGAATTCTTAGACAGTAATTTAGAGTGAAGGGGATGAGCAACCTCATCGGGAATTCAATCAGCGAATTTCTTGGCCCCTGTATTATAATGTCAGTTAAAGAAGTACGAGAAGCACTGGCAACTGAAGACAACATTAGGAGGATAAGTTCAAAAATCAAAAGAATATTTTTCAAGCAAGGCTAAAAACTAACTACCAACAGTACATGATGAGGTGGAATTTAGCAATCTACAAATCGCCAGATTGGGGGTTGAGGTGTGTTTAAGGAATTCAACCGATCGATATAGTTGGCTGTGTTGACAGAACTAGTAATACTGAAGTTATTGGGATTTTTAAATAATCCCAATGGTGCATAAAAATTTGCGAATGCGAAACATTTTATAAATCGAAGGAAATCCTCCCTCAAAATATTAATTTTAAAGAAACCGAAGAACATGGCTGCATAATTTCTGCAAAAAAAATGATAACAGCACTGCAAATTGACTTGGAAAAATACAATTGTGCCAATAGCCAGAGCATTCACTCTGAAGATGGATAGATGAGATGACTATCCGAAACATCGTATAAAAGAATAAACCTGTCCCGGTGAACGCCGTATTTTCTTCTGACTCACCATCCGGTGATTGAATTCCCACTTCTATTACGGTCAAGCAGAGGATGTTATCTTTAAAGCTCTCATTTAACCGTGTATTTTTGATCTTCGATGAAGATTCACGTTGCTATAATATTGTTAGTTCAGAGTATTTTATGTGGTTGATTGGCTGTCCCAAGTCAACGCACTGGCGATTACCTGGTACATATTCAAACTTCTGCCAGTACTAGCACACCGTTCTATTTGTGAATCAGCCAGTCATACCCAACCCCAAGTGGTACGCCATCTGACGCTCGAACTCATGAGCTTTCCTAACAGATTTTAACGCTCTAACTATTGAGCCACCAGCTCCCTATCTTGCTGGTTTAGATCGAAAGTTATTGGCATTCTTTGGTGGATGTTCATGGACTGCTGACGGAAGTCACTTGTCCCAATATGCCTTGGGTCTAATTTCTAGGACTGTGACAGCAGCCGTAGGGGCTTGTAGTCTAGGCGCATACTGTTGTTGTCAACGACAAGAAGGACGCTTAAAACGCGCCAGTCGTATTTGCAAGGCCAAGGATGAAGAAATTACCATCATAGGCTCGCTTGTCTTTGCCGGCAATGCTATCTACCTAGGCTGCCAGCCACTATGTAGCTGGTGAGCGCCCTAGCAATAAGGTCTAAGGCAGAGCCGAACAAGTGAATTTGTTAGCAGTGACTAGTGACTAGCGCCATACGAAGGCACTAGTGAATGCTTGTAGTGACTTGTTCAATTTGACGTGTACTGGTGAGCGCTTGCTGCTTCCGGCCTCTGGAATAGCCAATCACAGGCCGACTCAGAGAGAACTACGTATGGCTTCAGACACCGTCCGCTGGCGTACGGTTATGCGGACATCTGACAGTAAATTTCCAACTGTCTTTTCATTCTCTACAGAATATTCTTTTCCTTCTACTCTGGCCTACCATCACTGCTCTTCTCTTAAGGAACCGGGCCTGAAGATCGCAGTTGCCAGTGCTTAACTCAATTCATCCCCTGCGGTTAGGGCACGTGAAATATCGACGAAGAATAGGGAGACGGGAATGAAGACTTTTGTCTTATTAGGCAAAATCAGCAAATCGTTGCCACTGGCAATTTTGCAGCAACTGGAGTGACTACGTGCTATACCCTGAACGGTGATCGTCCGCCTACGATATTTAATAATTTCGGGCATTACTCTTGTGCAAATGGACCCGTAGCTCATGAGTAGAGCGTTGGATGCTATGGCGAAATACCCCGTTTTTTAACTCCAGTTTGTCCGTACACAGGATTGGATGTAACTGGCTGACAATAGTAACTAAGTGTACTTGGTGGACGTGCTGTACGTTGTGCGAAAAATATAGTGTTTATAGGAAATCCATGATATTAAGTGTAATACCCTTTAGAATATACCTAATGCTCAAATTTATTTAATAAAAGCTGAGAAGGATTATCATATATCATGTGAATAAACGTGTTTGATTCACACTGCCAGAATCCACTTTAATTTTAAAGCTCTATGAAATAAAATACCATTTTTTCTCTCGGATAAAAAGGATACCATTTAGGGTGCCTAACAAATCGCAACTCGTCATATACAGAAACTCCTTCTTTAAACTCTTTGATAAGGACAACGTACGTTAACCTTAAATAAGCTATATTGCCTTACATGAAAAAGCTTTAAGCTACTTCGCAGGTCAACATCCAAACTATACTACTAAATAAATAGCTTAAATTAGAATTTACTAAAATCAAATGAGAATGGCAAAAACGGCACAACATTTTTAAAGTCTGTCGATCCTGCAGGCTCGTATCTTCGAGCTCTGAGCATTACTATTTCACTGTAAACTGTATTATCTGGTGATTTAAAAGAAAATCGAGGATAAATAACTCGTTTTCAAGACAACCAGTTCCCTCGTGAATATTTTCGGCAAAGCTTTTTTTTAGGAAAAAGATAGTTTATGCTGTTTTAAAAAGGATATAACGATTGTATTCTCTGCACAGAGCCATTGTTTACCTATTCGCAAATCTTATCGTCTATTCTTCTTTTAGGGTACCAATGCGATGTCTAAAAGAAGGTAATTGACTATGTCTAGACCATCTAATGTAATATTTAGATGATGTTGAAAGGGTGAAATTATCTGCTGGAGAAAGTAATTTCAAAATGAACCGTGGTAAATACAGTGTTTAGCGTTGGCAATATTTTTGAGAAAGCACATGTGAATGCCTCCAACTCGAACGTTCCCTATATTCTGAAAATACAATCTTGTTGAGAAGGTTACTTTTTATCGTTAGTTTTCATCAACAGGGACAGAAGACTGTTAAATTTCTTACAGGATCCTCTGCTGTTTCATACAAGTAAAAAAGCTTGAAAAGCACGGTCATCGGTCAAATTTAATATGCCATTTCACAGATAATCAACTAGTTACCTTGAGTCAACATTCACATTTATTGCGCAGTATCTGCGTCGGTGATTTGATCACTCCTGTGACAAAACAAACACTGGTCTTCCATATCTTAGTACGATTCTGATATCAATGGTTCTTCAAATTATAACGTATTAAAAGGACATGGAGGTTGTCTAATTTCCCCAAGACTGACAAAATGTTTTTATTACAATCTCTATATGATTATCTTCCAAACAACTAAACTGAGGGAAGGCAATGACACTTGCTCCTGCAGAGAGGAAGAAAATGCTAGCGCTCCTTGTGGTGATTGATCAGTCCCGCGCTTTCAAGGTGCCCAAATATTGCGGCACTATCCAAAGCAGAGTCCAAGAGGGACTGTAGCTTGAAGAAGGCAATCGATTATGGAATCTCACACTAGAATCACGTCAAGATAAGCCGAGCCCCATACCCTGGATATGCCGAAATCAACTCCTAACAGCGTCTAGTAAAAAACAATGATAGGAGTAAGATGTCCGCTATTTATACATAATACAAACCAGTTGAGGTGTTGCACGTAACAATTTATACACCAACTTAAACAGTAAGCGATAAATGCAAATTTCAGAAATGCGTAACCAATATAATTAGTTTGTAGGAGCCTGCTCCCCCCCCCCCAGTGCTGCCAGTCAATCAATTTTTGGTGCATCGCTGATTACTGGTCCACACTGGACTTGCCTCGCCATTTGTGATGACTGATCCTCGAAGCATGAATTGGCACTCAATTCACTTAATCAGTTAATCCATTTTGCGTACCGCTGATTACTGATATGCGCCGGATTTGTTGTTAGTGATGGCAGAACCAGACTTAACATTTAGCCTATTCACTTGGCCATTCGCCCCGCTTCTCATGGTCGAATTCCCGTCTAGGCCAAGCCAACCCTTCTGTTCTCTCTTCTTCCACTTATTCTGTACAGAATAAAATATCCTTCTACCTTGGCTTCCAAGACTTCAATCTTCTTCTTAGGAACCGGGCCTGAAAGTTCGCAGTAGCTAGGGTTCAACCGGCTTAGCTTTAACTCCTTTTGCGATAAGTCTATAAAGTTGTGTACAAATGAAATATCGACAAAGTCTTCAATAAATGCAAGTAAGGACTACCACCGTACCCCCAGCCTAGATCGAAAGCTAGCGTAAAGCGATACCGAAGGTAAATGCAGTGCTAGAACATTTAAGTGATAAAACGGTCGATAGAACGGACAAGACGACCGCTACATGAACTGCGACTGCCAATGGCATCAGAAAATTCAGTTTCAAGGTGGTGGAGCTGGGAGCCGGTAGAGAAGGTGGATTAGAGGCTAGGAGAGGTTGAGAAACACGGAGAAGAGGGGCAGCACAGTGTTGTCCATGAGGCAATTTCGTCGGCTCCTCGTCGACAGCAGCCTTGACTCGATCGACACTGACCGCGTCCTCCTTGTTACCACGAACGATCCGGCAAGTCTTGGCGTTGCGTGGGATAACGTGGAACTGTCCTTCGTAGGGTGGTTCCAGTGGTTTTCGCACGTGGTCACATCGAAAATGAACATTGGTGCAATTGCTCAAGCCCTATGCAACATAAGACTTGGTTGGAGGAATTTGAGGCAGAACCAGGGAGAGTGAGCACATGAATTAGCGCAGACGGTGTAGAAAGTTGGTAAGACTCTCATCAGCAACACAAGGCGTTGGGGTGACCATCTACGAGCCAAAATGCAGTGCTCAACACCAATTAGGCCGTGCTGCAATCCTGTTCCGAGTTCAGTGCCGAACGAATGCCAAGCACTGTTAGGGGCTGGTTGCCAGACCAGTCTGCTGGGCTTTTTGCGGCATACAGGGTGGTTTTGATTTGGTGGTGAAAAAGTAATCATACCGTAGGCAGCTCGGCGGTAGGCCGTCGTTCGAATTCGTGTGCAACTGAGAAAGTTGCGGAGGACTTAGAAGAATGCAGATTTAAACAAGGCAAATCTGTCGTTCGTAATCGTGGATGTTGCCCAGAAAACGGCGATCCAACGACTAACGAAAGTTTTACCGATGGTGTCTGCTCCTATTTTCGGCACGGGGATGGCTTCGGCCCACCGAATGTACCGGACGACGCAAGTAAGCAGATGAGTCAAACTGTTGGATGGAGGCAAAGGACCTATGACATCGAGATGCACATGACGGAAACGATTGTCAGAGCTGGGGCAGGTGCCAGGTGCATACTTGTTCTGGTACTGGACCTTCTTCCGTTGGCAACTCGGGCATGACCAGGCCCAAGCTTTGACGTCCTTGTTTATGCCAGACCAGACGAGCCTTCCGATTAAGAGCTTCTGTGAGGCTTGGATCCTTAAGTGGAAGACTCCATACAGAATTTAAATCGCAGCCGGACGCATCAGTGGCAGCGAAAAGGGGGATAAAAAGCAGTCGAAGCATCACAAATGATGGTGTCAGTCCCGGTAATGCGTTGAATGTCTGCGAGCTGAAGACCACTAACGGATTCGTCGCAAGCACACCGAACTCCTGTTTGCTCATCAGCCATACCCCGTGAGAGTTTGGTTGCAGACATGAATGGTCTAGACAGCACGTCGGCCGACTCATTCTTCGTATCATAAATGTGGTGGATTTCGATTTTGAAGTGCGATATGTAGTTCAGATGTCCAATTTCTATGAGGTTGCACTTATCGGAGTGGATTCAAAGAAAAAAGGTCAGCAGCTTGTAATTTGTGAAGATGGTGAGCTCTCCACCCTCGAGATGTTGTCAAAAATGCTTCACCGCTAAGTAAATGATGAGATGGTTGCGGTTAAATATGCTGTGATTAATTCATGGCGTGAGGTGAGGCGTATGTAGCTTAGCGGTTAGAGCGTTGGCTTCCGGTAAAAGCCATCTCTAATACGCAGTTTCTAATTCCGCCGAATGTCTCACGTTTCTTCACAATTTTTCAACTCAACTCGTCCTTACTCAACTGCGTTTCTGGCTGTTTGCGTTGTCGCTATGGTAGTTCAGTAAATGCATCGTAAGTGTCACTTGCATGAACACTCTTTTATTTAAGCCAACACAGTCTTTGTGGCAAACGATGATATAAAGTAAAGTCATATTGCTGTTTTCTCCTTCCTTCATCGTACATTGCGTGTTCTGGAAAACGCTGCTGACATGTTATTTGAACGTGTACACCAGATTCTTTTCGATAAGGCCTGTTGGTCTATGGTGTTGGAAGAGCAGCGACTCTGCATGGTGTAGGATCGCGTCTACTTTTCTTCAATCACTTCCTGCAACTCGAATTTTACGTGCATTGGCAATTTATTTACGTAACAAAAATGATTATAAAGACGGAGATGTAATTGGTCTTCATTTTATGATCTATACATCGCAGAACCACGACTCAGGCCATTAATTACTCACGTAGTTCTCACCTAGTGCGAGCATTGCTGCACAATCGAACCTGAAGACATGACCAGGTTACTCCGCATGAACTCTGGCATACAGCCGACATTGCTGCTCGGCTTCTATGTTCAGTGCTCTCTGCCTCATTGTCAGGTAACTTCGCAGTGGGAGACCCTCCGACTCGCTGACTTCTAGACTTTTGACCGACTTCCACTCGCGCACACACGTATGTTCAAGTAGTCGCGACTGTATAAGGGTCACTGGAACATGCTTCCACCGGCCACGCAGCATTGGCTAAAATACACGACACCCCCTCGAGTAATGCAAAACACCAATTGGATACACGCAAATGTACCCCACAAACAAGCAATCAACTGCAACCACTGTCTCGCTTTCTTCGACATGACTGGCCTCGCCAGTTTCCCCTTGCCTGAGACAGCAACTTAGGGTTCCCTGCATAATAGGAGCCTCATTCGGATGCGTTTCGCCTTTTACCTAAAACCCAGGAGTCTGACATTGCATAACTGCGACTTAAGAGTTAACGTCTAGTCCTCCCTACTGACGCGCGTTTGACCAGCCGGGTCCATTTACTTCAATCAATTAAACCACATAGGGTCCGGCAAATGGCAACAGGCGATGCTAAAAAATGGTTCTGTTGTAACGTTAGAACTTCAATAAAACCAAATTTTTGTTCGGGACGATCGAGAATCCTCAACCTACTGCTGTAGCTCAATGTTACACAGATATGATTAGACTTTTTTCTGTTTACGGGCTTTCAAATAAGGAGGGAGTATAGCTGTGGGATGTTCCGAATGGACAGGTGAATATGTTGACAAGATGATGATGATGATGCTGATAATGATGCTGATGGTGCAGCTGCTGCTGCTGCTGCTGCTGCTGCTGCTGCTGCTGCTGATGATGATGATGATGATGATGATGATGATGATGATGATGATGATG
>JAYGXS010000005.1:8075697-8101559 GCA_036362985.1 Ligula intestinalis
ATGATGATGATGATGATGATGATGATGATGATGATGATGATGATGATTTGAAAGCAGGCAAAAGCAGCAGAATTTATTGATATCAACAAATTTCGAGACAGCTCATCAGCAGCTGCTTGTCGCTTCATAAGTACGATGACGAGGACACATAGAGCAGTAGTGCAGTTCACAGAACTACTGGCAACAGCAAGGAACGTGATGATGATATTTCGACCATCGATTTCGCTTACGTCCGCCATATGCCCAAGAGCAGTGGTGGTAACTGGAGCCAGAAACGCGATTTAAGTGAAATACACGCGCAACTGCTAACCCCACTCTGAACCCTTACCCGTTTGAAGCATTGACAGGACAGAGTCAAGATTTTGCCAATAGAGGAGAATATACGAGTTCCAGTTAGCAGTTCCGAAGAAGAAGAAGATGCGATCACTGGAACAAGGACTTTCTTTTCCTGATGGTTCGGAGTCCGTCGGGAATCCTTAGTCATAGGTAATCGTAAACAGGTCTACCACATGCGCATGTCTCAGACCTGTTTACGAGTACCTATGACAAAGGATTCCCGACGGAATCCGAAACGTCGGGAAAAAAATAAAGTCCTTGTTCCAGTGATCGCATCTTCTTCTTTAGAGTCAAGTTGACCGAACGGGATTGGGCGTAGGCTGCTCTTTTTCTTAAATGCAGGCCAGAACATCGCCTAAATCTGTCTTAAGTGACAGTAGTCTTTCGCGCTGGCCCTACCGCACTAGTTAACCTTACTCATTTCCAGCAAGGGTGAAGACAGCCTCAAGGAAATCAAGGCTGATATTGCTATTTTCACTACCACTTACTAGAAAAGTAATGGAGTGTCAGTATTCCGGACACTATTTGTGAAGTTAGCATTTGCCAACGTTGACGCTGATTAAAGTCAACGTCACGGTTAATATCCCCTAGATCTGAACAAGGAGGGTGAATCTGGCTTAAAGCCCTTCCGAGTAAGTGCATTTTTCCTGCTCGGAGCACATCAGGGTTTGTCTTAGTTTCCACCTTCTCACCCCTGTCCACAATAAGCTGTTCAATACTTTAGTAGATCTGGGTTAGTATACTACTCTTATATGTCATATGCCACTACTAGGTATGCTAATTTTAGTAAGCATGCTTACTAAGAAAAGTTGATAGTATATTCTGCTAAAATATTCCTATCATTGTGTCAATAGCTACAACAGATGGGCAAGTATGAGCTCACGCGCGTCCTAGACTTCATCTGGGCTGATTTGAAGGACACTCACGCAAGCGTTCACATGCGGTAGGCAAATAAGACTGTCAACAGCTGAGCGGATTAATGACAACATGATTACCAGATCCACTGTATCGGATTATCGGATCCACTTCATCATATCAACTTAGTCACTATGTGATGGCCATGAGGGTTTGCGTTGTGAGCTCCTTGGCAAAGCGGAACTTAATTGTTCCTTGACTAGATCGGTGAAACACCTGCATTCATTCATCATATTCCCGATCACAACCGACAAAGCAGGGGACCCATGGACTAGAGGCAGTGTCTCGAACACAATGACTGAAGGTCACGGGCTCAAATCTCGGGGGTGCCAACCCTCGAGATTAGGTATGACTGGCTGATGACGGCTAATGAGCCAGAAATGGCCATTCCGGTCTCCCTTTGTTTTGTCGGATCCATTTCATGATTACCAGAAGTGAGACAAGGGGAGACAGGTGAGATAAAGTGGGACAGGTGTTTGGCCAAACAGACCGCCGGATGCGGAGAATATTGGTTTTCACAGTGAACCCCTTGGTGCACTGTTAGCAGCCGCTCCAGTGTGTCCCTCTCCAGCGACCCACATGCTTGTTAACCAGCATGCGCACTGTCAAACACGGCTTGACCTGGGCTTATTGACAGCTGCTCTTAGGTGCCCCGACCGACCTGCTTCTTCACCCATGGGTGCTCGTAATTATGCGTCCCCTAGAATCAGCCCATAGGCCAACCGAATACGCGCCCACATTCACCCCTGCCCATGATGACACGAAGATAAACAACTGCGTAGAAAACGCACCGCCGTTCACACTTTTTCGAATGAAGGCTTTATTCACAAGCAAACAGCTGTGTCACGGAGACTTTCCCTTTGTGAGAATAAATCGCTGCTCGTAGCTGATGCGCGTCACCTTTTAGACGGAACGCAAGTACTGTGTGCATTTTAAGTCTATCTCACACCCCTGTCCGGCCCATCTTCAAAGTTATGTATGTTTACAATTTAAGTCTCGTTTAAACGGACTACTCTTTATGTCGTCTATCATTCAACCGGTCCATGGTCCCCTCAACTGTTTGCCGGGTCTGGTGTATGCATCTAAACCAATGAATCAACCTGACGATAGAAAAAATGACCCGGAGCCAAATTTAAAACCACTGCCTGAAGTACAAACCCTGCCACTATGGACTTTGATTCATCTGTGGATATATTTACGCACCAAAGCTGACATCCTATTTCCACACATAATGTAAAAAGTCGACAGATGATGTCACGGGAGACGGAGGGAGAGTACGCGTCGTCACAGAACCACATCGCATCCCTTCACCTTTCACTACGGAATCCGAACGACTGACTACAGGGTCACCGATAGGCCAGTAAACCACCTCCTCAATTAGCGCGATGCATGTCGGTTCTACTTATGATGGTTGTGTTATTACAAAACGCCAGAAGGGAACTACAGTAAGGCCACATTCCTTCCGGTACCCGCATTCCGCCTCACAAATTCTGCACACGACAGCTACATTATGTTTGACGTCTATATAAACAAACAAAAGGCGATTGTGTCAATTTTTTAATCAGATAATGGGCAGTTTTCTAGAAGACGGGAGAAGGAAAATGAAGAATAAAGGAGGGAGATAATCCGAAGTCTATATATACTTTTAAGCTCCAACAGTCTCATTCGATTCCAGTCGGCTGTGTGATGCAGCAGACGCGCGTAGATAAACCCTGCGCAGCGCAGTTCATTGCTAATTCCTCCCATCGGGAGCTCGGCTGATAACGAGCGCAGCATGCATTTCGGTTGCAGTCTCCGCATCGCTAATTCATTCTTGTATACGGAAATCTCTGCATAGCAATTTTTTTTCAAAAAAACGCTTGAAAGAAATGTAATCATCAATTGATAAAACAGTTCCTATTGCTTGTTCTTGAGTAGAAGTTTTATCAGATCGAACGAATGCAGATGTGCATTTGGCTGGTCAGACATCCACCTCCTGCTGCATTCTTTGTGCGCTTGCCTGTGAAACGAGCCGTGCGAGCGATGCCCCAGACCAACTCGGAAATAAGGCGCCACAAAACCTCTAACACACGAGTGGATGTGGTGGAATGCCTAGGCGCAGCCTCACGCCAGCCATTGGCGCCGAATCTCAGCAGCAGATGAGCGACCATCTCGGACTGATGACCACCAGAAGTGAAGTTGGCTCCGAGGACTCCGATCCTGCAGCACTTAGTACATATTCATCTCCAAAGACGACCTGATGGGCTTTTCAAATATAAAGGAGCACTACCTTGGAGGGCTGCCAACAGATGGACTATCTCGGCCGTCTAAGGATGGAGAATGAGGTTTAACTGGTCCCTCCTGGACGTGCCCAGTCAGATGGGGTCTGAACCGGCCAAGTCTGGTTTTCATGAAGCTCTGGCACATTATACGTGCACCAGCTTGTGTGTTGCACACATAAACGCACCGCTTAACTTAGTCAAACAATGCGCTCGATTCCACCTATCCGGATTCGGTACTGCTCCTGCACCCAAGTGCATGAGGCAGGATGCCGAATATGCTGCATAAGCAAATTAGAGTAGTCGCCAGTTATAAAGCCCACGGTTAATAGGCCCAACCGCGTATTAAGCCCAAATGAGCTTGGGACGGAATTTTACATGGCAAAATCTGCCGGCTAATAAGCCAAGTCGCCGGCTACAAAACCCAGTTTACCAACAGAATCAAGTGAGATTATCATCCCTCTGCGTAAGGAAGTTTTTGATGATGATGATGATGATGATGATGATGATGGTATGATGAGGAGGAGGAAGAGCCAGTTCCCACTGCTGCACAGCTGAGAGCCGCACTCTACACTCTGCAACGCGATCTACAGGCATCAGATTTCACAAAATTCGACGATTTTTGGTGCCTGGAGAAGGACATCAAAGAGTTATTGCGAGTGAAGTTTCCTCCAAAAAACTGACACTAGGCCGCTTTTTTAGTACCTCAAATACAGGCAAACAACATTCTTTTATTGTACATAACCAAGCTCTTCACATAATACAGTACGTATTTAATGTATAGTGCCTATCCAGCGTTTGCTAATAAAGAACTAGGACACTCCTGTCAGTGCGCCCGCCACTTATTAAGCCCAATTTGGTCTGCGCCCAAGCTGCGCTTAATAAACGGTGACTAGTGCATCAGTATTACAAATAATCCACAATCTACCACCTCTGCGCCCGCCGTGCTGTGGGCAGACAGTAGGCATCGTCGATCGAAAATTCGACTTTGAACATAACGAATGATCAAGTATTCCAGTTTGGAGATAAACACTGCCATTTCACACGCAAAACTAGGCGCATCGAATGCAGTTGTCATCATCCATTTTCGGGCTCGAGGTTTAAATCATATACCATGAATGTGTGGCATCTCTAATAACAGTCACGAATCGATCTGTAGATTCCCTGAAAAAAAGTGAACTTCACGTACGTAAATTAAAAGTTTTACTGTGGACAACTAACACGAGATTGCTGCGATGCATGTATGCATATGAACTTGAAAGTCGACATCCCAAAACGTATGATTAGGTAGACGAAGTGCGTTGGGCAACGATAGTTAACTTTGTGAATTTTCGACACTAACTCATCAGGTGGTCGTGAGACAGATGAGAAACATTCTCATCTGGTGGATATTCCAGTTTTCAAAAGGTAGCCTTTTAATTTCTAATCTGAAATAAATCGGTACATTAAAAACGCCACAGGCGTAGAAAGAAAGCGGATAGAAAGAATTGAGTCGAAGTCCATCAGCCAGGGCGGGATAACTACTTACAGTGGAGCTTCACTTTACGAGCTGTACCACCTACCAGTATTTCAGGAAACGAGCACGAACACTTCGTACAATCGAAAAGCTTCCACTGAGATAGCGAGTTGTCAGTGCATATGTGTGTACCAGTGCCCACCGTTGAGTTTTGTTCTAGGGAGTGTTGCTCGGTCGCCTGCAACCAATCAATGAACTGATGTAGTTTGCTAGGCTGTCTCGGAAGACAAGCGTTTCACATTACGAATTCGGTGCAGGAACAGTCAGCGGTACAACCTCCATACTCACTGAGCGTAATGGCAGCACAGGTACCAGCAAAAGACCCAGGCACCAATCTGATCGCCGACAGAGCCTCCGCCGCCTTCAGTCAGCAAAGAACGGTGCCCTCCGCACGATCACGGGCTGCTATAAAATGTCATCCCTCGATCACCTTCATGCGGAGGCTTCTGTCCTGCCGGTCGCCGCACACAACAAAACCTCGGCCAATAGTTCTGGTGGGCCTGTTCACAACCTGGCCATCTGAACCACCATCGTTGCAACGCACCCGAGCCTAGCCGCAACGTTCGGACGTCTATCCAAGGTCTCCACAAGGCAGCTGTCGCCTCATCTCTCTAGGATCTACCCGTTGATGGCTCCGCCATCAAGGCAGTCTACCAGCGCCTTCACCAGATAGCCGTTGTGGACGAAAAATCGAGCTACCATCCCCCGGTTCTTCTGGGCGACTATCCACCTCCGATTGTCACCTCGGAACTTCATCTCCCACGGATGACTCGCTGTACCCTGGCGCAGCTACGCAGTGTCTACTGCATGCTCCTTCACCAGTACTAACACCGGCTGGACCCGTCTATACCCGACTGCTGTCCTGACTGTGGCGTCTCGCCGCATGACTGCCGTCATCTGTTCGCCTGCAGTTCCCGGCCAGGCACCCAATTCACCCCCGAGGACCTTTCGCTCAAGCCGGTCGAGGTCGCGGCTTTTCTCCGTCTCCTAGCTGCACCCAGTTTGGACTCCGGCGGGAACCCATGATCCAACATGGGCTGCTAACCAACCAACCGACAGAGCCTACTGCTCAGTCTCGATTACCGAAGAAGTTCCAATAGGCCTCGCAGTCATCATAGCTCAAGCCAGCCTTCCCCACGTAGTACCCTTATTTGGAACACCACTGTCCCCTCTAACGCTGGCCACAATTTTGTGGCGGAATTTATTCAGAATGAGCTGAAAAATACTACCTTTTAGTCTTACGAACGGGTACGAATAGCTCACAGAAGAATTCATTGCTGCCTGCTACTGAGAAGGCACTATAAAACTTTATATCCCTGCTAAAAAATTCACGTTTGCATCAGAAATGTATAAACTTGTAGCAGAAAAAGGCATCTTCTTCGTGTGAAGGACCTTTAGGAGCGTGGGGGCTCTAAGCACTAAAATCGATCAAATATGACATAACGTTCAGCTTTGCTCAGCAAATCCACCAGTGACACAGACTGAAATCAGTGTACGGAAAATACTCTGGAGGCAATCAAATGTATTAGCTTCTACATAGTTTATTAGCCGTTTTTGGAAAGCAATAATCTGTGTAAATTATTACTTCTAAGCGTTTTTTAAAAAGCGTTTAAGACATCAAAAATTACAAGAAGTAATGATCAAAATCGAAGAATTGTCTAAAATTCGTTCGAAGATTTAAAAAACTGTTCAAATTTTTTCCAGTGCCTGATACAGGTCCCATGCCAGATCCCGGCAATCCTCAATGCCGACAGAAAGCCGCAACATGTTGTCTGCGATGTTGAGCTTTGCACGCATCTCAGAGGGAACTGATGCATGCGTCATCAGGGATCTGTGAAAAGATAAGAAAGGAACTATAAGTAACACATCTTCTACACGGGTGTGAAAACTGTATGTAGATGGTTCCAGTCGTATATATTATAAGGAAAATTAAACACGGCAGCATTTTCAAAGGGAGAACCCAACAAGTTTCACTGCTTAATGAGAAACCCGAGTTATTTAATTGAGTCGATTATAGGACTTGAAAGTCTGCGAAGCAAAAATGACCATGGTTATGTTTACATCTTTTAAGCCTACATAAGCTCTCCCCCATGCTTAGGAACACGTCGCCCACAGTTCTACAACATGAAACCTTAGCTATTAAGTTCTGAGAATATTCCTGTGTTTAGCTTGAAAAGTCAATTCGACAAGCAAAGGCCTTCACCAATTTTTCCTTGGATCTTACAGTTACATTTATAATGAAGATAGGAGAGTTGGACAAGGTCTGTAAATTGTGAGCCCACCTGAAGATAAATTCCCCCGCCCAAGTTTCTTGCGGAATTCGTGATGAAATAGTAAATGTTTGTTTAATGAACAGGTAATGGGTATTTCATGCACTTCAAACAGTGAGTTTAGGTAATTATTACCTTGCAGTAACGATTGTGTTACAACTAAGTGTCATTACATACAACCGAAGGCTTTTCAGTAACTGCTGGACTACTTATTGACGACAAGTCACGGTCTTCATATATAACTTATATAAGGAATAGAGTAAGAAAATGAATTTCCCGAGAAACAACTTGTTCCAGGCAGCTAACTTTTACTTAAACAGGTAGTTGGTGTCTTAAAGTTTAATTATGGGAGCCACATATGATGGATAAGTAGAAAAATATTTAAGGCTCCCCTTATTCCGTGTAGATGACAAAATATTAGTACGTCAGCGAAGAACTTGTGCATAATATCCATTTATTTGAGTAAAGTTAGCCGAATAGCGATGAAGTCCAGAAGAACAAGAAGAGGCAATTATTGGAAAAGTAATGTTATTTTCCTGACGTTTCGTATTCTGTCGAGAATCCTTAATCATAGGTAACCGTAAAATAGTGTGAGGCATGCACATATTGTGCATAGCGGCCATCCGCATGGGTATTATGGCTTGATGATGGTTTGGCAGTTCGCCTTCGAGTCATTAGTTGCTGCGATTTGTTGCCTGTGTCGGACGCGGGCTTGATAGTGACGCAACAACTATGTTCGCTGTCTTCGGAGTTGTTTATGGGCCCCGCCCTTCCTACGTGAGCGACTCCCCTGCTCAGGTAATGTCTCAGTACGCAGTTTGGGAACCGCAACTCATTGCGTTTGTTGATGAACTGGGGGTCTGAGAACCATAACTCGAGCAGCTCGCGGCTCACGCAGTTGTCACCTCTTGCGAGGATTTCAGCCTTGTTATACTTAAAAATATGACCGGGTTCCGCCGAATGAGCTCTAACGCGGCGTCGCATCAATTGGCTCTCCAGACATTGATATTTTGAGAAGACGAAGGTGCGACCACGGGAACAAGTTTGATTTTCCTGAAGTTTTGGATTCTGTCGAGAATCCTTAATCACAGGTAATCGGAGTCATGCGCATATTGCACGGTATTTGTAGTTCGTAGTGGTCATCCGCGTGTGTACTATAAGTATCCGTCCATCTCCTGTAGTCACCGCTTGGGGTCTTAATTGGTGCGGTGATGGCTTGACTGTCCGCGTTCGAATCGTTAATTGCAGAGATTTCCTAGTCAGTGTTGGATGCGAGCTTGGTAATTGCGCGACAATTTTGCTCGCTGTCATCCGAGTTGCTGCTGGGCAAGGCCCTTCCCATGTACTTGATTCTCTTGCTCAGGCAATTTCTCATTACACGGTAGGGAAACGCCAAGTCGCTGCGCTTGCTGATGGACTGGGGGCCTGAGAACCATAACTGGAGCAGCTCGCCGCTCACGCGGTTGTCACCTCTTGTGAGAATGTCGGCCTCGTTAAACTTGAAAATATGACCAGGTCCCGTCGAGTGAGCTGCAACCTGGGGGTTGGCGTCTTTCTTCTTCACCCCCACTACATGCTCAGCCATTCGCGTCCGGAGTGAGCTCCCGGTTTCTGCGACGTAGTTGCATTGTCCACAACTGCACCAAATCCGGTAAACGACTCCAGCCGATTCCTACCGTGGTAGTGGGCCTTTCGGTCTCACGACCCGGCGCCTCATGGTTGCTTCTGGCCTGTACGCAACTCCAACTCCAACTGGGGTGAGCAGACGGCTAACCGCTTCCGACACATTCTTCACACAGGGAAGAGCGCGCTAAACTTTTGGGCCAGTTGCATGTGGTTTCTTCTCTCGTGTGCGCGGGTAACTATTCGTTCTCTCAGCAACTTTGTCTTCCACTTCGCTGTAATGCATCTCAATGCGCTAGTATAACGCTCTTACGCAGCTGCGTTTGTGACCAATCGGATGCGGATGGCCGCTAAGAACTATCAATGCCGCACAATCTGTGCATTTCTCACACCATTCTACCGTTACAGAATCTGAAATGGCAGGAAAATAAAATTCATGTTCCAGTGGTCGCAACCTCTTATTTTGAACTGCTTCCAGGAACTCACTCCTACATCAATTATCTTGACCACATGATAGTCCCGATCAACAACCCACTGATGAGATTATCAACGCATTTCAAATGTTCGGAAAAGCCCATGCTCACAACCGGGTAACTCTGAAAACGAACAGCGGGTAATTTGTCACATTGAAAAGCGATCAAACTCAGAATACTTATCTGCGACAAACAGAAGTAGAGCAGAAACCCTCTCAAGGCCTCCTATGCTGATGGAAGCCTACCATAAAGGGTCAATGGGAATCAGCATCACTCATAGACGGAATCTTTTTTGCATTCGGCTTATGCGGGCACTAAACAGCTACACTTGTACATACGGAGCTAAGCACGGTGAAAACACGGCTTTAGCGGAGTTGCGAGCGATTTGCGTTTTGTGTTTTGAACTCAACTCACCTCAAGGAAAAGGTTAGTTATTCATCAACTGGAGACAGCTACAGAATAAGTCGAAGTGACGATCACCACTGTCTCGCCTCAATAGACTACTTTACCGGCCTTGAACGAGCAAACTAAGGCCTAAAAATTCAGTAAGGTCATGAACGAGTGTTCTTCTCTAACTTTCAGCATCATGGCTTACTAATATCGACTCGGGAGAAGACTGCTAATTGATAAGTGCCTAGGAGGCGGTTAAAAGGAGCTGACAAAGTTAACCTTACAGAAGAATTTAAAACGTTCTCTGGGACCAGGAGTGTATTTGTCCGACGTTTCGAACTCTCCCGCGAGCTCATTGTCAAGCTTCCTGATGCCTATCACGCGTTGCGCGAGCAGATCGAGAGCAGAGGTCAATCCCGGCAGATGCGACTTAATTACACTCTGAGCTGTACGTTTTTTTTCATTCCTTCACAATGTGCTCGCGGGAGAGTTCAAAACGTCGGACAAATACACTCCTGGTTCCAGATAACGTCTTAAATTCTTATATTCAGTTACCTAGGCCTCGCATATTCTCGACCATTCAAAAGTTAACCTAATAAGCGCGTATGAACTTACGGAATTTCGATCAAACTCTCGTAGCCACCTAGGCTTTCAGCCAGAGCGAAGATCTAAAATCAGAATAAAAGGCAAGGAAACACGATAAATTTTCTAGGGCATGAAGTGCACTTGAAAGTCATACTGAAGTTAGTTTAGTCGCCAGCGCAGTCGAATTGAAAATAGTGCTTTCTAGAAGTCACAGTTAGGCACTGTAACATTTTTTTCACGCCCATTATCCTGTGTTCCGGTTTTAGCCTGAACACACCTGAATGGATTTATCGAGCAGGCTTTGGTTTAACCAACAGCGATAGTCCAAGCGATTTGCAAAACGAGGACATATTACTTCAACGAATTGTCTCGTGCTGATGGTGGTGATGGTTGTTGTCGTTGTTGTTGTTGCAGGATCAATTGCAAGGTAAGTGGCTTTAGAACCACGACTGCCGGATCTTCTTCAGATACCGGACTGTGGCAGAGGGTCTTCGGACGGTTAGGTTGATCGGCGCTATCAGTCTGTAGTCGACACCAAACTCCTGAACTCTGGCGACCATCTCGGCTGCGCATTCCATTAAGTTTTCGTTGGTCTCTTCCTCTCCACAAGCTGCATACGTGGAATCATCAGTCAGATTGTACCGCTTTCTGATGTGATTCAGCTTTGCGGAATGTCCGGTTCTAAATCTCACTAGGGTCGTTTTACCTAGCCGAGTAATTTTCTTTTCTTCATCCCAGGTGATGGGGGCCGTAAAAGTTTTTCGGCCGCATTCATGTGTTATTTGTGTCCTGGGGGTCATTCGTCTGACTGCTTTCATCGTTGCCGCAAAGGATGTCGGTCTACTGTCCGGTTCAGCCCTGGCCGCTGATGCTTCAGCGTCTGCTTGCTCATTCCCGCAGATACCCACGTGGCTGGGAATCCACGCAATTTCCACCTTCCTTTCTGTTGTGGCTTTCTCCAGAACATGCATCACTTGTTATACCAACGGTACTACCTACTCTCTCCTTCAGTGGCGATGATCTAGCGAGGCATGGGCGTCAAAACCCTTGGTATATCCTGTCAGGTCAGGCTTCAGATGACTTCCTCTCCATTCAATTGTGGCTTGCGGTACTGCGCAAACTACCTCAGTGGACTGGGATATCTGCACGGTATTGTCGCATCGGGCGTAGAGTATCTCACTCGAAGGAACGTTTTCAGCCAATATTGGTCTTCCATTTGCGAAGGATGAACGATTTACTATAACCACAACAATAACAATGTTCCGTCTGCTAGAAGGAGGCAGTCAGATATTAGGAGCTATTTATTGGTAAACAAGGCAAGTTGCGGTGAATCGACTGTTAGCTTTCGTATAGTAAATGCATCCATCTGGGAGAGTGTGAGCAGTGGTGTCTGGACAATTCAGCCATTCGGGAGCGTGCTAGCAGAGGTATATTTTCTATGCGTTTGGGTCGCTTCGTGTGGGAGTGGCTGTATGGCTGTGGGGCGCTTGATTGGTTGCGTCAAAGGTCGTAGTTTGCGAGTCTGACGACATGGTCACTTGGACGCCAAATAGGCTGACAAACGGGGCTAGCCAGAAGTGCACGTGAGACCATGACGCAGTTAAGCTCAAGCCTGTGGGGGCCGGCGTGCTATAGCTGTGGTGACTGTCAGGAAACCAGACTTTCGCGGATAGCTACCTAGTTAACATGGATGTATGCCATAGATGTAGATTGGGCCAGAGACACCTAATTTTGTTTCAAAATTAATGACAGAAGCGCCTACTCAGGAGAAAGTTTCGTTGCTACTCCGTCAGTTTGGGATAGACATTTTGTCCCAAGATATTGTACGCTGACAGTCATAGATGGGGGCCCTGGAATGGTCGTTTCGGACCTACTCACTGACAGTAATCCAGCCCTCGCACCAGACCACTGACCGGAGAATGGGAACCGAGAGAGTAAGAAAGACGGTTAAGCATATTTTTCGCATTCTAAACAATCGGTCACGCTTGAAGGCAGCACGGTGCGTTAAAAGTTGCGGCTGAGAAGACTGCCACTGGACGGGATAACTCAAACCTTGCAGTCAGCCTAGTGTGTTTGTTTGCAGCGGCCGACTGGCAGACTGAGAGTCAGGTTGCAATGGCTGCTATGGAACTCCCACTCCGCGGGGTCCGAATCAGCTATGGTGCTAAGCTTAGCGAAAGATACGGCCACACTACCTACCTCTGTCCTCTCCAGCCTCAGATATTCTGCAGTGGATCAGGACACCGGGCCAGTTTGGTGAGCAGAAGAGAGTGAGGTAGATGCCTCGAATGTCTAACAGAAACTAAATCATGCACAAGTCACCATTCGTGTGCCAGCTTGCAGTGATGCACACGGTTGAAATCATCGGAATCGACGGTCTAAATGTCAAGTAACATCATCCAGTATTAGATAAACATCTCACTTCCTGATAAGTTATCACCACACGAATGTCCGGTACAAGTCGTCAGATTCCAGGCAACCTATTACCGTTCGTATTCGTCATGAATTTGCTAATGACCATCGCAGGCTGATAAATTGGGCTTACATCAGAGATTGCTGATATTTTAATGTTGAGGTAAATGTTCGCAGTTCAAGCATGTGTATCGATCGAGAAGAAGAAGAAGAAGAAGAAGAAGAAGAAGAAGCAGAAGAGGAAGAATAAGAAGAAGAACAACAACAACAAGACGAAGAAAAAGAAGAAGAAGAAGAAGAAGAAGAAGAAGAAGACGAAGAAGACGAAAAAGGAAGAAGAAGAAAAAGAAGAAATAGAAGAAGAAGAAGAAGAAGAAGAATGAGGAGAAGAAGAGTAAGAAGAAGAAGAGGAAGAGGAAGAGGAAGAGGAAAAAGAAGAAGAAAAAGACGAAGAAGAAGAAGAAGAAGAAGAAGAAGAGGAAGAAGAAGAAGAGGAAAAAGAAGAAAAAGAAGATGAATGAAGAGGAAAAAGAAGAAGAAGAAGAAGAAGAAAAAAAGAAGAAGGAGAAGAAGAAGAAGAAGAAGAAGAAGAAGAAAAGAAGAAAAAGAAGAGGAAAAAGAAGAAGAAGAAGAAAAAGAAGAAAGATGAGAAAAATAAGAGGAAGAAGAAGAAGAAGAAGAAGAAGAAGAAGAAGAAGAAGAAGAAGAGGAAGAAGAAGAAGAAGAGGAAAAAGAAGAAGAAAAAGAAGAAAAAGAAAAAAAAGAAGAAAAAGAAGAAAAAAGAGAAGAAGAAGAAGATGGAGAAGAAGAAGAAGAAGAGGAAGAAGAAAAAGAAGAGGAAAAAGAAGAAGAAAAAGAAGAAGATGAAGAGGAAGAAGAGGAAGAAGAAGAAGAAAAAGAAGAAGAAGAAGAAGAAGAAGAAGAAGAAGAAAAAGAAGAGGAAGAAGAAGAAGGTGTGTCAATCACTGGAATCGTAGTTTTAATAGTCGGAGCTTTCGAACTCTTGCGGGAGTCCATCGTCAGAGATAAAATCGTCACAGCAAAACAAACAACATTTATAGGGGGCAGGGTCCAACCAACCATCATAATGGCGGGCTAGCTGGCCACTAGCCCTTGTTGGATCAGTAACCCCGCCGGGTTGGCCGCAATCCCGGCGGCGAGGAGGGGAAGTCGGAGCAGCGTGGTGGGGAGGGAACGCTCCGACGTCCAAAACGGAGATGATGAGGAGGGGAGCTAGATCCACCGTAGGGAGGTTTGGCGAAGCAGACCTTGGCCGCCGTGAGGGCGGGTGGGAACGCGGTCGAAGATGCGTCTGCTGTGGTTGCCTCACAAGGGCGGGGGTGGCAGTGGTGTTTAATTAGTCTCTCTCCCTCCCTCACCCTCGCGACGGTTGATTGAGCTTTGCTCCCGATAAATGTTGCTTGTTTTTTGTTGACTATTTTATCTATGCGACGGACTCCCACAAGACTTCGAAAGCTCGGACTATTTAAACTATGATTCCAATGATCGACACGCCTTCTGTTATTCGATATATTTTTAATGTTTTCGGGCGGACATTTTTCGATAACCAACTTGAGGGGATTTTAGTGAACCCAATTCTGGTTGTGCCATTTAGCCTATGCTTAATGGGAATCCAAAACCGCAAGTGGATTACTATCAGGTTCAGTTTCGGTGTTGTGAGATGCAGAGATGAATCAGAGAAGGGTGGAATGCAGAGTCATAGAAGTAGCCCTGTGATTAAATGCAAGTGCGCTTGGAAGATCATTAAATGGTTTTGACGGAATATGCACAAAAATACTTCACAACACTTGTCTTACCTTCGTGTCCTTCACAAAATGTTCCGCCTTCTGGGTCGAGCACTTTAGATACACTGCAATCATTCCACTGAATCCACACATTTGTTTCACAGCCAGTTCATGTTGAGGGTGTGACTGAAGACCTTGGAAGGTAAAAAACACATTTTCAAAGCAAATTTAGAGTAAGCTGGACTGTTATCTTAGAGCCAATCTTGAAAGACTTCTCATATGGCCTATAAGTTTCAGACTATGCGCATGTAAACAATGCATATGTAACTCGTTCAATCTGAGTCGCTGGGCGGGGCACATGGACTTGTGTGAATGATGGCTGGAGAGGGGGTCATCGATCGTGGCCACACGGCGGGTGAAGTTAGAGCCGCGATTTTTTTTTCTGTATTCAGTAAGGACGGCAGTGAGGCCACTGAATCGTCCAAAATGCAGATCGACCACCGAATGCAACGCAAAGATAAGCGTTGTTCTGCTGAAAAACATATCGCCCATGCTCGTACACAGACATTTTTGGCAGTCATAATGCGCTTTTACGTAAGGCAGAAGCACACAGTTTTTTAAAGAAAACGCTCTAATTTATAACTAATTACAATGACTAACCTGCTCTCAAAATATTACATCTAAACCTCTTTTGAACGCTGAAAAAGTAACAGTCGCTGGAACAATAATTTTATTCGTATAGACTGAAAGGCAGGCATTTCAAAAAATGTAATTTCATGGAAAGACATACTTTGGGAAATTAGCAAGTTTATTGAGTAAATTTGCGATACTGGATCTTCAGGTCGTCGTCAGACTTGAGAGAAAGTTGCAAATGACAGTTAGCATTTCAAAGTGCTGATACAGTTATATGGTCATCTGGTGTAGGCTTTAATTGGGGTTTACAATTTGCGTCACATCGTGATGGACATGATTATCAGTCACAATGGCGTAATGACTAATTAGCAACTGTAATTTGAGTCAGTCCGGGGTCAGTCCAGGTAACCCGCTGTAGACGCTAATTGTGGTTCATGTTGTTTCTTGTTTGTCAGCTGCAGTCTCTTCCACCTTTCTTTGAGGTGTTTGTACACTCCAGCTAACTCAATACGCCGGTTGATGCATGAAGCATCGGAGTGCATGGCCTCAAGAAATTTTCGGTTTATTCTGGAGGGGCAGCCTCCGACGATGCGTGTTTTGTCCCATGGAAAAGTACGTCCTGTGTCAAGGCAATGCATAACCACTTCGGAAAAATGGTCATGTGTTTTCGCTGTCGATTGGTGCTCGCGGATGCGTGTGGAGACATTCTTCCTGGTTGACCACAATATACCGTGTCACAAGCTTCACATGGGATTTTTTAGCTGGCTTCTTTCTTATCGAGGTAGCTAACCCTATCCTTAGGGTGCATTTAATCAGTTAGTAGAGGGACTGCAGCCGACAAACATGGACCAACATGAACCGCAATTAGCGTCCACAACGGATAACCTGGACTGACCCAGGACTGACTCAAATTACAGTTGCTAATTAGTCATTACGCTATTGTGACTGATAATCATGTCCATCACGATGTGACGCAAATTTTAAACCCCAATTAAAACCCACACCAGATGACCATATAACTGTATCAGCACTTTGAAATGCTAACTGCTGTTTGCAAATTTCTCTCAAGTCTGACGACGACCTGGGGATCCAGTGTCGCTTGTGGGCTACTTGCTTGATGGCCTACTGAACTTTCATCACCAGTACAGGACATGGGCGTGATGATTGCTCAGTCATTTGGTGATTTGGCATAAGACCAGGCGTTCCCCTGTGCGAAGCCTAGCCGTTTGAACAGATGCCTTCCACTGTCGATTAAATAACCTCATGACCGTAGATCCGCGAACACTCCGCTTAGACGATAGGTTGGGCAGAGGAATATCGAGCCACAGGTGGGAGACTTATGTTTAGCCTTAATGTTAAAATCGGGAATGCGCATCGATTTCGGAACTTAGAACAAGATCATTTGTACTGCTCCGGAGTCTACATGGCCGCGTCTGATCTTATCGGTACTACCACTACTACCGATCGACGTACGACTACGAACCAGTACTACTATTACTACTACAGATTCTCTGTCTCAATAAATGTTGCGCGAAAGTCTAAAATGTGTATTCCATTCGGAAAGATTACTTAAGTACTATCGATTATCCTGCGGAATAATCCCAGGGGTTTTCGGTTACAAGAGGAGGCTGACTTTAAAGCGAAATTCTCACCGACTAAGTGGTCTGTATTCTCCCATGCCGCCATAAACTTAGAGATATTTTTTGAACAAAATATGAGTGATTGTGTTCATTTGGTAGAACATTATGTTTCTCTAGTGGAAATGTACAGCAGGAGCTTTCTGAATGCCAAAATTGTTTATTTTCACACCAGGGCAACTCCAGCCTGCTTACTGAATGCTCGAAAGCGGGAAAAAAGAGACGGTGTGTCATGATTTCTCAAAAGTAAATGGCTCTAAACGGCGTTATTGGTCATCTGCTGGTCAAAAGTCCTCCATTCAGGATGACGGTGGGACGGTAACTGCTACTGGGGGGGGAAGGTTTTTACCGACTGCCCACTCGGTTTAATTATCACCTGCATCCAAAAATGCGTTGAAAGAGTCCCGAATGCTCACGTACGGTTCCCGAGATCGCATTCTGTCCCTGCATCTAATGGGATACAGTTACTAGCCTCAGACGTGCATACAGGCCTAGTGACTCGTTTGTCTGACGCAGAGGTGTAGTCTAGACTAACGTAAACGAGCGTTACCCTGTGCGGCGTATATCTATTTGCCTGGACAAAGGAAGACTGGCCTGATTGTCTGTTTGGAAAGGCCTAAACAAGCTTGTAAACCCTTAACTCTATGGATTAAACGGTTAGCTGTGTATCGAAAGATCAACCGGCGAGCATACATTTACTTTCGATATATTCTGCTCAGGCCTGTACATTTCAGGGGGTAAAGAAATAAATAAACTATTCTGGTTGGTGGACAGATGTAGTGTTGTTGTCGTTAGGGGCGGGGGGGGAATTGAGATCAAACTGTCAGTGTCTAGTCGGATCGGCGGCCAAAACAGGTGCGCGCGGCTGCAGTGGAAACTTTCCGTCACTGGAGGGGGGACCTGTTTCCGCGGCGGGTAATAAGGTGTGCGCGGTTGTGCTGGCGACTTTCACCCATGACTGACGAGGGTTTATATTTTTTCGCTGTCGTTTTACGCTTTACTCTTGGCTGTTGTACAGGATAGGCATGGCTAAATTTACAATCGACGGCCCCACGACTTCCAAAAGTTGGAACAAAGGAAGTACGGTGCAACATTTCAACCCGCACGTCCGCAATAATAGACATTTGGCTCGTAGTCGATGGTAAGTCTAATTGAGTGCACATCTTAGTGCATTACAGTGAAGTGTCTATTTGAATTTTTTAAATATCTCAAAGCCTGTACAACAAATGGAAGGCTTGTAGGTAGTAATCCAAGGAGTCGATGGATGTTTTGCCAGGAATATTGAGCAAGCAAGTACTTTACACAAAGCACAACCTTTTGAGACACCTTTCTAGAGGGACATATCCTTGTGTAGCTAGTACATTGATTACTTCAGTAAACTTATGTTCCTGTAATCTCACCAAGAATAAAGTGTCTGCGTTAAGCCGAATTTTTGGACTGACAGAGGAGTACTGTTCAGTGAAAATGGAAAAATCTGCCTTGAGCACTTAAACTTCGGTTGACGTAAAGGACCAAGAGAACTTTGATAGAAACACAGTGGGCTTTGAGATCCACTGCTTTTTATCGAACGACGATCACAATAAAGTGACGTCTGATCCATATTTATTCATTCGTCTAGTTGGATGGTTGCTGGTTGCTTATGATGCCATGATACAGCTTCACAGTATACTGTTGAAAATATATATGGGTAATGGTGGGCAGGCGCTCATTGGACTTTCCTCTACCTTGATCCTTGCTTACAGAGGCGGGTATATGATAGGCAAAAGACCATAACCGACAGTAGATGGCGTAACTCCTGAGTATAGCTTGCCTTTGTCGATGTAGTGTTGGAGTTCTAACTAACGAGTCGCGGAGTCGATCCTCAGCTATTGCATTACGTGGGATTGGGTATGACAGGCTGATGACGGCTAATAAGCCAGAAATGACCGCTCTAGTGCCCTACAGAAATATCTCTACAGAAATATATATCTATGGTTCCTCTACAATCAAGTGGGGCTGAGTAAACACTGCGTTTAATTATCAACGACCTACCATGATAGCCGTCACACGAAAGCCTTAGTCTGTGACAAAACGAAACTGGCTACGTGTAAGCAAAAAAGAGCGTGCGTCCAGGCAAATGGGCCAACATTACATTCCTCAAGTGCTTAAATGGTTCATAGTTGGGTTCCAAATATCTACGGAAGACAACACGTGATCAGGCGATGTCGTAACGAAATACTACCATGTGGAACATAGCAGTTTTATATTTCCATTCTATGATGATGTACTTCCTAGTCATAATGAACGTCTGTTTGTTACTTTTCAAGAGTAAGCTGTGCTCAAAGTGCTGTGCTGAGCATTCGCTGGCTCAACGGCAACGGATTTTGGGACTGCTGCCTCTGTTTAAGTCAATAAATGCCAATATATGGATGATCTGAATGACTATTTAACGTTGAAAAATTATGCACAAATAACAAAACAGTTCTGGATACTGGTGAGAGTTTTTCTGCACACCGAAAATAGGTTATGTTTAAGAAGTGCTGTTACAATCTTCGATAATTTGTTCTAATTCATTAGGATGATTAACTGAAACAGATGAGAAGAATTCTCTCCGTAAACATTCACGTTTTCGTTGGTTACTGTCAGGTGACTACCTGTACGGCTTCTTACATATAACTCTGACCAACGCTGAACTTAGAATAAACTTTAAGTTGTTCCCCATTTTATCTATTCCGACAAAAAGCAAGGTTTTAAAATTGATGAAATTTTAAATCCAGCCGGATGGAAACCCGCGTTACATTTATTTCATTGTTGTAAAATCCAGACTGGGTTAACTTTGTTCCTTGTCTATACAAAATTCGCCCATGCCACCCATAGATGTTCGACTGTACCAGTGACGGCTCACAATTTGACCTTCTTCGCATTGACCGGTTGTCACCTGTTGTCTTCGCTACGCTATGTAAAGTGAAGCATCTTCTCCTGTATAGGAGCGCCTACGTGTGCATATTTAGTCCTGGGTGCCAACGCAATCGCTTAAGGAGTGTCAGATGGCTGGGCAATCATCACGTCCAAGTCCACCACGCGTGATGAAAGTTCAGCAGGTCAGAGCCCGCATGCCGTTCAAAAACATATAAACACGCAAGAAGACAATTATCGTTAATTGTCGTTATATGTTTGCAGTAATGACTGTATCCTATAAATACTGCAAACTCCTGCGCATACGCTACTGGTATCTCCTACTGCTCTCTGAGTATACCTCTGATGAAGAGTTTGCGATGGATCTCGAGACACCAGGCGAATCACGGTATTTTTCCAGCGATCGAGCCGTCTCCTTCTGACTTAAGTAATGCCCTGATTTCGAAAAGGGAAAGCTCACCTGGATGAATTACCGTCTCCACCTTAGGGTGCTTTTCGAGGAGGGTGGCAAGAGTGAGGGCGGAACGCATGTGCGTCTGCATGCGGATGGCCAGGGTGCGAACTCCTCGAAGACAGAGATAACAGTCGAAGACAGAGGGCACAGCACCCGCCGCAAATTGGATGAATTGAAGTTCACGAACCAAGTCTGGCAATCCCTTACGTATAGCAAGTGCACCCATAACAACATCACTGTGACCTGAAAAAAAATGTGGGTTGAATTCAGTGTAATAGGAGCCACTGTGATTGCATATAAAGTAGTATTCTTGCCAGCGTTGATTCTATCCTAATGCCGTCATTATTTTAGTTATCATGCATGTCAGTTAAAATAAACACTTGACAATCATGAGCTGGAAGGATAACTCGCTTTTCGTTTGCTCGAAAGGGATTTAATTAACTTTGTTTCGCGGCCGATCTGAAAAATGATGCATAACTTTCTGAGAGTGATAAAGGTTACTAAAATGTAACAACACTTAAAGTCACTGTATATAACTTACGCAGCTCTTAACCTAAATAATCGACAAAAGAGAGAATTGAAACACGAAACTGTTTGCTGTGAAACGTGTACACAAAGCGTAACTGAATGCAATGTGAAACCTGAAAGGAATAACCGGAGTAATTCGCAAATAAATTGTGCATTACGCAAACAGCAAACTCAGATGCCAGGCAGCAGGCAAAATGCTCTGCTGGTTCCACAATCAGCTGCCGTCTGCCGTAAAGTATAATTGAGTTAGATAACGTAGAAGAACAAGTAACGTGAACTACTTCACTTCCCAAAGAAGTAAAATGCAGACTTGTTTCAGTGATAAGATATATTAGCGTAACGTTCTGGCGGTAACGAGCAATACTAAATAAGTTAAAGTGATTATATAACCGATCAACACTTTTGACAGAGTTAGTAAAACACAGGATGATCATACCGTTGATATATTTTGTGAGAGAGTTCAGTGAGAGATCGGCGCCGAGTTCCAGCGGTCGCTTAACAACAAGAATGACGGTTAAGGAAGAGGTTTAATTAAATAAAGAGTTGAAATTTTGAGCGAGTTACAAGACTTACTTGATAATATGGTGTGATAAATGTGTTGTCAACTACCACAATAATGTTTTTGTCGTAATCATGCGCCAGTCTCGAAATTTCAGCAATGTCGACAAGACGCATGAGAGGGTTTGAAGGGGTCTCTAGGAACACCATCTTTGTTTTCGGTGTTAGAGCCGCTTTAAACAGCTTTGGATCACGCATATCAACAAAATCGAAAATCACACCATGCTTTGACGATATTTTGCGGAAGAAACGACCAGTACCTAATGTAGAATAATGAAGATGCAACTACTTGAGGTATCTCACCTCCATATAGGTCATCGAAAGCCACTACGTGATCACCGGATGATAGCAGTTGTGTAACTGCACCTAAAGCAGCCAAACCAGAAGCAAATGTAAGGGCTGTATCACCGCCTTCTATTGCAGCAAGACAATTTTCAAGAACATGCCGTGAATAATTCCCCGACCTGGAGTAGTCGTACTGAAAAAGTAATATATAAATAAAAGTCGGTTTACTTTTCCAGTGGCCGGCGCCAGTTGCTCGAAGGTAGTGGATGGAGTAATTGGGGGAATAACGGGATTGCCTAAGTCTGGAAGGTCTGTTGGCGTGTGGCCTGTATGCGTAACTATTGTCTCAAATCCCGGAGATGGTTTGAAGTATTTCCTGAACAGTTTTTCGCCAGCAACCAGCGAGCTTCGGAAAAGGCTTTCAAAATTACTCATTCTGGCGACTTGCGTGTTTTTTTTATCTGAAACGATTCCGTTAGGATGATGGTTAAACAAGATTCAAATATCACAAGCAGAAATGTGCGTCAATTGTGCCTTAAGGGACATCACATTGACAAGAACAAAAAAATAACAGCTTTTATATCAATTTTTTAGCAATTCTTGCGTAAATGCATGCATCATGTAAAGTACTTACAATGAGTTTTTGTATAGGTTTTGACCAAGTCGAATTTATTATAGGAGGGTGGACATATGTGGGGTATAAGAACGAAACTGGGGATAAATATATTTATCTAAACCTCGCAGAAAAAGACGAGGGAAATGTGCTACTGAAATTTCACTGCGTTTGTGAAAAGCGCATCGCGATGAAATAGTACCTACTGTAGCAAATATCCTTAAGATGGCCTCAATTTTTGTTCATTTTGCTCTATATTAAAGATGGCGGCGTACTGTGTCACGACTTGGTTATTTCAAGCGGACATAATCCTATTGGCTAACTGATCGTCTATTTTATGTCGGCGAGCTTATGCTATTGGCTATTGTATAAATTAAGCATTCCCATTGGTTTATCTTCTATAATATAGACTTAATCCTGCTGTCTCTTACTATATATAGACGGCCCTATGGAAGGTTGATGATCACTCCCGGCGGACACCTCCACACGTCTCCCAGAAGTCATCCCAGGACCAGGACCAGGACCAGGACCAGGACAGTCAATCATCCCCGCCAAAGGACGATTCTCCTGATTGTTCCGATTATTGTAGCCAGGACTAATAAAGTAGTCCTTCAAATAGTAGTAAACTTTAAGAGTAGCAGTCTTTGTTTAAACAGTCTTGTTCTTCTTTGGGTTCGGTTCGGTCGTTTTCATCTGCTAATCGCATTCGTTGTTCTGTTTCGGGTTATAGTCGCACGAAATCGCCCATCGGTCGTCTCGGTTCGCTACACTACCGAGACAAAACAACACCCAAACGCTCGGCACGAGAATTTATTCATTGGGTAATTTTCAACCGCCCGTATAGGTCATCCCTGAAGGTTATAAAAGTAAGCTCAGAATAAGAAGATCCAAAATAAAATTGAAAAAACAACTCGGGGGATATACCAACTGCTGAGTATTTTAGCGTCTTTCAGAAAGCATGTGGAGGAATTTGATGGTAACAATGACTGCTCGAATGAATAACAAAAAATGTTTATGGTGTGCGGAACTGGTTGTGAGCACTAGCTAACTTTCCCATTAGGAGGCGAATTATAAAAAGTGCTGCCGACGGGAATTAACCAAAAAACGGCACAAGAATGTAACGGAATATACATATACCAGCGAAGGCAGGAAAACTGTAAGGAGAAAATTGTTAAAAGCTTAACAATGAACATTTTATATGTAAATCTGAAAGAAGGCTGGGGGTGGTTGGCGACACCAAGAAATCCAATAAAACCTAAATGGCATAACAAAGTAAGGAAACATTACAAGTAGAATAGAAGCAAGCGTAAGTAGACCGGTATACAGACTTTCATAAAATGAGTTTGATACGATCTGTATGAATATGTTCTTAGCACTCTGCGCAATAAAACAGTTATTGTGAATGATATTTTAATTACTTAAGTTGAAAAAAAATTGGTATTCAGAATACCTTTCTAATACAGACACAAAGTGACAACAGACCAATTGCAAATTGCTGCCTTATGTGTTGAATATACTGCGGCAAAGGCATTTTGCCAAATCATTTTGGATAATTGACTTTACAAAATGCATCGCTTCCCTTTATTTATTAATTAATTTATTATTTTAGACAGGCTATCTTCCAAAGTGATCATACATTAATTCACATTTGCCTTCCACTTCTTTCCGCGAAAAGGGCTAGCGCCATTCATAACTATCGTGCATATGACCTCGCAGATATTAGCCTAGTCGACAATCTTCTTGACTCATTGAATTTGCAGCGTTTATCATCCACGAACGAAGCTCCATGTCTTTCTGAAATCATGTTGGTCGTTTCTACTAAATTGCAAAATCTTACGGATGATAATCGACCGTCTCTCATTTCCTTTTGCCAAGACTTAAGTAATTGCGGAGGCAGTTAAAAGATCGATCTACTAGTTCGTTGTCTGTACATCTTAAGATTGCAGTAATTTGCGAATTAACATCTACGATTCGTTCTGCACGTGAAAAACAGAGAGAACCTTGCGCACTCAGCGAGCTCAACTCTGCAAAATTGGTTGCCTTACTCTTCCGACCTCGGTCCGCTGCTAAACGGGGTCATGACATCCCCCTTTGCGGAATGAAGGTAAAAAAATTTGTGCTCGATGAGTCTGACAATGATAAATAGTTTGATGCATTCTTTGCAAAGCATCTTGCAACGGAATCCGAACAGCTCCTGTTGTTTAAGCCAAGCTTAGTTAGTATAAACAACATCAATAATATCAATACTATCCAATGATTTTTCCGTAGAATCAATTCTAAAGCACATTGTTCGTCCAAAAAACTCGCACTGTTCGGCAACTGACGGTATTCCAAAGTTAGTACTCAAGAGGGTGTCAAGCTTCCCCGATTGCTTAGTCAGCTATTTTCTAACTATCTTCTAAACTGTTTCGTTCCTGAGTCATGGAAAACATCTATTCTTCTTCCAGTCTTCAAGCCAGAATCTCATTCTGACGTAAATAATTACCGAGGCACTCATAAACCCCGGTCCTAGCCAAACATCTGGAAAAGATCATTTTCAATCAAATTCTCGATTTTTACCTAGAAAATAAGCTTTCAAGGTACTCACAGCATGGTTTTTTACCTGGACGACCATACTAGACGTGTCACTTTTCTTAACTTCGTCACTTCCATTCGTTACGAACAACAATCAGTGGTTGTTACCTACTTTGACCCTAGCAAAGCTATCAACAAGATACCGCCCAGACATCCTCTGGTGAAACTAGATGCCATCTGCGTCCGTCTCACTCTCCACGACTTCATGTTTACCTACTTGTGCAACTGCAACCAGAAGTTCTTAGTAGATAAGAGTTACTTGACGGTTTAGCTGATCACGAGTGGCGTTTTTGTAGGCACAGTCTTGTGCCCTCTACTTTTATTTCTATGAATTAATGAAATTTCACCAGTCCTTAACAATTCACACAATCTCATTTACACAGATGACCTTAAGTGCATATACTCATTTTCTTAGGAGACTGCCAAAAAATGAATTGATAAAATAAACGCAGACCTGATAACACTGTCACGTTGAAGTGCTATCTGTCAGATGGAATTTTAACCGTCCAAGTGTAGTTTCATGTGTTTTGGCCCCGCCAAGCCTTTTGGTCCCCTGGTCTTTCGAAATACTCCACTGCCAGAACGATCCACCATAAAAGACTGTCTAAGTTGCACAAATAAACAAGCATTATCGCTTCATGTCGATCAAATTTCTGCAAAGGCTGCACAGATACGTGGTTTTTATACCGCATTATTTCGCTCTTCTGCAAATAAAGTTAATATTGTACCTCACATTTGTCCTATGCATCCTAGAATGCTGCTGTGCCTTCTTTGGTCTAATAAATGCCTCTGACTGCGCTAAGGTTAAAAATGTTCAGAGGGTTTTCACATGAAAAAATATTTGCTCTCCTTTGATCCACTATTTCTTATACAGAGAGATGTCAGTCAGCGCACATGACATCTCTCTGGGTTAGAAGACTCAAAGCGTGCTTTTACTTCCTCGTTTGCTTTTGCTCTAGCCCTGCTCTCTCATGGATAAAAGCCCTTATTCCGGCAGATAGAATCGTAATTCCTCCATGATAATTTCACCACCTCGTAGCTCCATATCTAACCATTCTCTCTTTTTGCCCCTAAATATTCCTTTCTCTGGAATAAAATACCCCTCGAAATTAGACCGTCGTCTACCTTAGCAGTTTCTAAAGCCAAATTACATGAACATTTA
>JAYGXS010000005.1:8114829-8126722 GCA_036362985.1 Ligula intestinalis
AACAAACGTATGTTCGCCAATTCATCTTCTGAAAGTTTCTAAATATGTTAGCATTTTCCTCTGCAGAGTCAAGCATCACTTCCAAGGGCTGCGAACTCTTCTCCGTTTTTGCAACCTTCGCTGTGGTCTTCTAGACTGGCTCTGGAATCTGGTGGGTCGCAACTCGATGATGCTGCCTTGACTTCTACTGCCTTCTCCTCTTGTCCCGGATGACCCTTTCTTAACTCAACGATGTATTATTTTTTCCCATGACCATAAACGTCCCGAACCCTCAACAACAGGTCCCAAGCTAACCACATCAAACCCTGTTACCTATTAAGGCAGTTTTTTCTCCTTAAGTTTTTTAGAACTCGGTGGCCCACTGAACTCATCCACCGATTTAAGAGTTTATTTACAGCCGATGACAATTATTTTATAAGAGTTCACTGTTTATCATCATTATTTTTATTTTCAAGATAGCACTAATTTTGTAACGACAGGGCCCCTTGGGCCTTTAGTATACAAATTATTCATTTATTTATTTAGTTATCCGTACAGACTCGCATTTTGGACTGGTAAAGATCAAAATGTAGATGACTTGGAACGTGCGTACCACTAAAAAACCGATTATCAGCGTCAAATACATCTGCAAAGTAAACTGTTTTTCACAGTGTGTAAACGGAGTAAACCATTATTTTATAGCCGTGGTCGCGAAGACCCGAATGAACGCACAGCAAGGAGAGAACGAGAGGACAGAATAGAAATGGTAATTAGGAGGGCTGTTCGAGAACTCTGATTAAACCAATTACCTGAAAATAGACCTTTTTAGCATAATCAGTGTGTATCGTTATAAAATCTATATTTGTTGAAAGTTACCAAAGTAGAGTGAAATATAGGGAACGTAGATTTAAATATAAACCTGTTTATTGGTGTTTCACTTCGTACGGAACAGCTGAGGTGTTGGCATCCGAATAGATACAAATTGATCTGTAAATTATGTCAGAGCTGTTAGGACAAATGAAAGTATTTTCCTTGGCCACTGATGGTGAAGCCATCTGCATTTTAAAAATGTGCCTATAAACCTTGACTAAAAAACTATGGCGCAGCTATAACACGGCAAACAGGAGCATTTTTGTGCAAAATTATGATGCCCGTTAGATGTCAATGAATACGTTGCAATCAGAGGCGTCACGAACACTAAATACATTGCTTATTTAACTGTGCGCGAATATTCTAGGTCCAAATATAATATTGCTTTCATCATCCCGAGAAGAGAAAGGAGGGGCAATTTCTGTGACCGAGTTGCATTTAAGCTGACGTTTGAAAAGCATTCTCGCTTCTATCGTGAGAGCGTAACTTGGGCTCTCCTGCTGGCGTCAAATGAGTGTGGCTGACCGCTAGATGCATGTTTTGGCTGCCTGATGCTCGCACGTCGATCGACTACTAGTGGCTGTTTGAATTGTTCGCGCCATTGCGGCGCCTCCATGTGATGTGTCACTTTGCCCATGTGCATTCTGAGTGTTCCCACCTTCTTCGCTCGTGGCTGCCAGTTGTTTGTCCTGCGTATCTTCCTTCACCCGACCTATTGCTCCGTTCTGTCAGCCTTGTACGAAGCGCTTGGTAGGCACACGCATTTGACGTCAGCAGGAGAACCGGCGTTATGATCTGACGATGGAAGCTTAAATATAACTCGGTCTCAGAAATTTCCCCCGGGGATGATAGGAGCAATAATAGCTATGTCAATAAACAACTTGTCGTCTACGGTCCGCGTTAACAGCCATCAGTTTTCAATCATCCGCGGTCATTTGACCCACCAGAAGTCAAAAGTTTCTAAAATTCTTCATCGTCGGCATTTTTTCGGCAATGCTTTTCGCCAACATGCCTACTAAGGCCGACTTCTAATAATCGGCCTTCAAGAAGTCCTTACCACAATGTATTTTTTAAAGTTTGCGATAAGTATACTGCTGGAAAAATAAAACATACTCCTACTGGTCAGCTGCTTACTTTATTTTGACGTAGGCGATAATTGTGCAGCTTAAATAACCCTAATCAGGGTGTAATGACATATTTTTTGATAAAGATGAGTAAAATAGTCCGCCTTGCTAGATTAATATCAGATTACCCCATTTTTCCCAATTCTAAGCTTTTTTATAATCATGCTTATGCTTCACTGTGACCTGATCCACGTAGAAAATATTAACAGGTGAATCATGCATCACCCCGGCTGCCGAGTGCCGTGTTCGCGCACCTCCCGAGAAATTTAACGGTGAAAACTTTACCACAAAAGATGCTTGTCTTCACATTCCAATCGACGATGGGGCAAAATAAAAATACGGTGAAAAATTAAACACTACGCAGTTTAGTGGAAAGCCCCAAAAATGCAGAGCATATTATGAGAAGATTAATTCTCTAATATATTTCTTAAAGTCAATGTGACTTTGCATACTTGATTTTCTTTCATTCACTATGTTTGCGAGACTGACTAGTTCAAAGTGATTTGGCGAGGTTCTATATCCTCCTTTCTGTCCTCGTCTTGTCGATGGACTCTCAAATCAGTAAGAGTGTACACATGTCGCATTTCCGACACTTCAGCGATAATTTCGAGACTTCTTCTGCTCACTCGTAGTTTCGAACGTAAGCATACTGATGATGTCCGTGATGGTTCCGTAATGGCAATGTTCCGGAACCAAAGGACAAAATGGTTCCAGTGGGACCAAAGTGCAGCCTTTGGTTCCACTGCGCCGTGATTGTGTATATGGGCGGTATTCCGTGCACTGGCCGGGGTAGTCTACAAGCCGTCGTCGAAATCGATGGTCGACCACACACACACAAGCTCCCCCGTCCACCTGAGAAAAACCCTACGCGCACACACGCCTCTTGCATTTGCTACCTCCCCCCTCTCCAAATGCGGCGCCTGGATCGATGTCTTCCTTTGCCAAATTTTGCCGGCGTATGCCTAGGGCAAAAAACCCGTGTTCAGGTCACACGCGCTCAAATAGGAGGGGGATCTGGGGGTAGAGGGGCAGGGGGGTGGGGGCGACTACGTGCATCAAGTGCAGTCTGAGCAGGCTCGGTTAAGCCAAAACTTTTATACAGTTTTCGCCGGTTATTAAGCCCAATTTGGTCTGCTAAGTATCAATTAACCCTTCTCTATATTTCTTCTCAAAGAACGGTTTAATTTCTTAGAGTTTTTTTTACAAATTGGGGCTCGCCAATCTCAACCTCACTTTCATCGAACAGAATCTTTTCCCTTCAGCTTTTTTAGTCGACCATATTTTCTAAACATTATTGAACAATGTTTTAAAATGATTAACCGCCGGAACAAGTGAAATATTCTGCCTGGCTGTCTATATAGAGCACCCATGCGTATATTGTCATTATTTACCGTCAGTATTAAGTTTATTTTATCGTGCTCATCATCCCCGGAAGAGGAAGAAGAAGAGGGGGCAAGTGCTGGGACCAAATTGTATTCTTGCTGACGTTTCAAAAACATGCTCGTTTTCATCATCAGAGCGTGCTGCCTACTCTTCCGCCGGCCTTGAATTAATGCGTCTTGCCTCGAGCCGGGTGTTGTGCCCATGTGTGATGCCCGTGCGCTCGTACATCCATTGATTATTGATTGGCGTCCTCCTCTCCACTGTTCTCGGCGCTGCGTCGGACTGTCCCTCCGACTCTGACTCCCCCGCGTTCACGTCCTCGTGTGCGTCTGCGTCGGTCTCCCCCTCGTTCGCGGTCTCATAGTTGCTCTCGTGAGAACCCAACACACGCCGGTCATGTGACCCGCGCCGGATGCCGATTCCACTCATTGTGTCGCCACTCTCCCGCCTTAGTGTCCTGTTTTGTGCGGGCGTGAGCCTTGCGCGGATGGCTTGGTAGGCAGGATTCAACTCAATGGCTCTGTTGAGTGTGCCAGTCGACGACCAGCTTTCGAGCACTAGTCTAGCCATTTTGTCACTGGCCCTGCCGATGACCCTTGCCTTTTCAAAGGCGAAAACGTGTTTGCGCTGCTTCATGTGGCCGTAAACCATAGAATGCTCATCTTCGCGGTCGATTGCGAGCTTGTGTTCATGCAACCTCGTGCCAAGTCGTCTGCCAGTTTCACCGACATACCTCGCATCACAATCTTGGCAAGGGATGCTGTAGACCACCGCTAATTGTTCGGTCACTGGTAGCGGATCTTTAGGCCTTATAACCCGTTGTCTGATAGTTAGTGCCGGTTTGTGAGCCACGCCAATCTCGAATGGTTTCAGCACTCTTGCAGTCGCCTCTGAGACATTCTTCACATAGGGAATTGACAGCCAGAACTTCGGTTTCTCTTCGGTCGACACCTTAGAGCGGCACTTCCTGAGACACCTGTGTACGAAGGACTTCGGGTAACCGTTAGCCTCGAATAGGGCATGTAGGTACTTCCTCTCTTCTTTCCTCCCATCGTAGTCACTGCAGTGTGTTTGAGCGCGCTGGAAGAGAGTCCTGACGCAACTGCGTTTGTGACCGACGGGGTGTTTTTGAAACGTCAGCAAGAATACAATTTGGTCCCAGCACTTGCCCCCTCTTCTTCTTCCTCTTCCGGGGATGATGAGCACGATATTTTATCTGGACCCCGAATATTCGCGCATATTAAGTTTATTTTGTAAGTGACCATGTGCGCTACTCATGTAAGTTTATTCATATTTGTGTTCACATGCTACAAGGCGCAGTTCCGTTAGATTGAACCGGTAGCCCTTCATAAGTTGACTTTAATTGTGAAAACGATATTAACAAGGCATGGCACTGAACAAGGCAGACTCATAAGCGCTTCAGGCTTTGAAGAAAATAGCCACCACTTAGCAGTTTATGCCGATAGGAAGTAAGCAGGAAGGTTGCTCTGCTTAAGTTTGACTAAAGAGAGAAACGTCATCAAGTTCATGTGGTTCCGTTCTTGTTGCTGCGGATACTCAGACTCAACGGGAAAATGCAGCGTCCATTTCTCATGCCAACACATTCAATAATGAAATGTCTGACCGGAGTTAGCTCAAGTTATTAGGAAATGTCTGCTGATAGGGCGAGAAATACACGACAGTTATGCGTTGGCAGATTAACTTTTCATTAAACTGCCGCTCGGGAGACAACCGTTATCGTTTATTGCAAGTTTATTCAAATCGAGCTGTATTATCGTATTCACTGCTACCATTCCGTAAATTACCCAAAAGTAAACTGAACAATAACGATATTAAATAAAAACAAAGTGCTGATGAAAAATGCTCTTTTCCTCACCGTCATTTGCAGGAAAGATATGCTATCACTGTCGCGGAGATCCCCCAGTTGGCATGCCACCGTCAGCGATTATATTGCCTGTAAACTGGCATAAGAAACATATTATTATTATTATATTTATTATTTTTGTGGAGTCGCGGGATAGTAAAAGACAACAAGTCAAAGTATGAACAGTATTTCCTCGGACGGACAGAAAGAGGGAAGTAGATCTGCGCCCATGTTGTTGGTGATAGAATAGCAGCATGCAACATCGCCCATTTAATAGAGCGCAAAAACGGGAATGGTCTAAAAGCAAGTAAAACAGGGACGCGTCGTTGATCGATTTTTGCCTGTTATTTTATTTGACTAAAAAAGACAGTGTGAAATTAAATTTTCCTTCTCGAGGCGGTTTTTTATTATAACTTATAAGCGCTGCCAAAGAAACTTGCGAGGAAATATTAAATCTGAGCGCCGGCTTATCGCGACTTGACCCTAAGACAGGTTAAAGGATAATAACCCAAAATAGGCTGTCAAATCTCCCTTGCCTATTTCGAACTAGCATTAGACTCTGCGAAAATCAAACAAAAAACGGAACACCAAGTAATTCGCCAAACGATCAAGCGTGTCAAATTTCTGCCAATAGGAATTGCCTAATACATTTGCTGGTCAATAGGCATCAGATACCTATGCAACAGTAGTTTCGTTGGTAGATTGGATTATGCTAAGCTCAAAAACCATTATAAGCGGCTTTAATTTACTTTCCGCTGCTTACTTTTCACTTAATTTAGCACGCATTTACACTCCTTAATTCGGTATTTAACTTTTAAATTGTGCTGGGAGTTTATTATTAGGAGGCCCCGCAAGACAGTTTCAACGATGTCTCACTTCCTTGCAGGCGCGATCAAAGAAGTCTGGCTTCCGAGGCCTTAACAACCGGCTAGAGAAAAGATATACTGAATTAATCTGGGGTCCACAGCAGAGAAGGGTAGGCGTTATTGTGTATGCGCACCCACAAAAAATGTGATGCAGGTACGCGCCACACCCACAATTCGCTATCCCTGCACCCTACAGCATATGCTGTCACTCGTCGGAGTCGTTGGTAGACCTGTTCACATGCTGTTATCTTATCGCTACAATCCGTCGCAAGATTAAAGCAATACCATACACATACTAATGTTTGTGAATGTGCAACGGCTTTCTGACGGGAAAGTGCATAACAGAGTTTTCTTAACGGCAGTTTCCTGAAGCTTAAGTAAGTGGTACTATGCAAACTTTCATAGATCTCTTACCAATGTCTCTGAAGGGGTACACTACGAGCAACGGTCGGCATCAAGATGTCCTGCTCTAAATCTTATCTCCGTAAACCACATTATCTTCAATCAAGTGTTTCAATGTGCCTAGGGCATGTTAAAACGCCCCGTCCGACTGAATGGGGGAAGTGGAAACGCCGTAATACAAACTGATCTACACAAACTCCAGGAGCTGAAGGTTGAGAAGAAGATGAGGTTTCAGGTAAGGTTGGAATCGAGGTAAAAGTTACAGTAGCGACATTTGGATAGTCCTGAGAAGTCTCCACTTTTCTTATGCATTATTAAATATTAAATTCACCTTGCCAATAAATTGGCAATAAATTAACTAATTATAACTCTAAACTCTGTTCATTTTAATTTGTTTCAGAATTTTTAGGGGTCCTCCTTGGAGAGTTGCTCTGTAACGCTAAGTGGAAATATATCACAGCTGTCGGGAAGAAACCATAATCTTCGCGATGCTTGTGTTTTGCTGAAATTGCTATCAATAAGCTATGCCTCCAAATACTTTGTCTCTATTATCAGCTACCCGTGACTTCTCTGTTTGAAATAATCAGATAATCCACAATTTGTCCGACATTTCCTTGCAAGACTGATGAATTATGTTGTCAGCAGTGGTATTTTTTTATTTTCTTGATAATGCAAATCTGTAGTCGCTAGCTAAACAGGAAGTGCACTTTCAGAATGCTCGCTGCCTCCGGCCTCTATAACAGCCAATCACAGGCCGACTTACAGAGGACCTCATTTGACGTGAACATCTTTCCAAGCTATATCGGCCAAATTGTCGAACTCGGAAAGAGCACCCTGTGAAGGTCAGTTGTGACCGCTCATATTTACTTCTTATGCATGGATCAGCCAACTGAAGTATGCATAATTGAAGTGCTTCGAAAGGGAAAAAAGTTAACGGCTAATGGTATGCTAGTATTGAGGTTATCGAATACAGTAGTCGCCAGTTATTAAGCCCACATTTAATAAGCCCAGCCGCGCATTAAGCCCATTTCAGCTTGGAACGGAATTTTACCTGGCAAAATCCGCCGGTTAAAAAGCCCACTTTGCCAGGAGAATCGATTGAAATTCTCATCTTTCTGCGTGCGCAACTGGTAACGTGTTGCAGATTATTTGTTTTTTGTGTTATTACGTAAAATACAGACAAATACCATTCTTTTCTTGTACATAACCAAGCTCTACACATGATACAGTGCGTATGTAATGTATAGTGCCTATCCTTCTTTTACTAGGACTCTCCGCTTAATGCACCCGCCGCTTATTAAGCCCGATTTGGTCTGGGCCCGAGGTGGGCTTTATAGCCGGCGACTACGGTATATAGTAAACGCTGCATCGAAATTAGTTGTTACTAGGGCATGAAAGTATAAAAAAGCCTTTTTGAATTGCCAAATATGGACCACGCCTGGCCTTCAGGGAGCCGTAAACCTCCAACGTAAAAATTCTATTGCTTGAAGATAAATAGGGCGAAGGCCAAGATACAACAATTCCTACTGTATTTATACCAATTGTTTATGTCCGTGCGAACACGCGATGGTAGGATATGCTTCTATACTGTGACTGTGACAGAGAAACTGTAACTAAACATAGCGTCAGTAGCAGCAATTTGCAACTGGCTCACACTTATCGCTGATGTTAAGCCCAAATTTGTAATATGCACCATTGTTACGGTGGACATATTTTTGCGGTTTTTGGTTATTAATAGGGAGCTCAAGGGCGAAAGTCTTCTTACCTTCATAAAGTGGCTTAACGGGACACGTTCCCATTCAACAGTCACTGATCTGACTTTGCTGCAAAAAGTCATCCTCCCAGTCTTAGGATGTCGATGAATACCGCTTAGCGCTGCATTCAAGCGGTCAGAGACAACTACCAATTTAACTATGCGAGCAGTATGGGAGAATCCTCCAATATAGGTACAGGAAAAACAATCGTTCATATTACACACAGCTTAAATGACATCTAATTTAATACAACTGTTGTGTGTATTTCGATCTTTAATAATGCTATCAGTAAAACCTATCTCTATGGACCCCTTTACAAAATGCAAAAACCGGAAGGCCCGAACTCCCCGACTCGACGTTGGGGTTTGCCTGACTGATAGCTGCAAATTTAAACGCAAATCACGTGGTGGACTCGCTTGCCCATACTCTTAACTAATTCCGATAATTTATTTTGGATTGAATCCGATTATGAAAAAGCAGAACAAATAGAACTAACTAGAAAAAAATGCTCAGATATAGGAGCTGTAGATGGGAATTGCGGAAAATGGTCTATGACTGCAATGCCGAATGACTTCCCCTTTTAAAAATGACTGTCCAGCCAACCTGTAGTAAACAGAAAGGAGGTAACCAAGGGGTGGGTTGAAATACGTCAGTACTCTAACTTCCCAGATGGGATTCGAATTGACACCAATATGGAGCATGACAGGAGACTAGAATCAAAACCCACCGATCCAAAGATGACTTTTATGTAAACTCAATGTTAGTGGGTCCGTGATGAAAACAGAAGTCGCTTCCTCCTTTGATGTGCATTGTGTAGATAACTGAGGCAGTCTTGAATAGAAGCCATCGCGGGGATAGACTGGTAAATGCAAAGGGAAATGACTCTGGTTTGGAATGCTAGGATGCGGACTGCCAAATAATCGCGCATAAAGGATCTGGGGATTAAGCTTTTGAACGATTATTCGGCCTCGCATATCCATTTCACGGAGCAAAACTTCGGCTGTACAGGTGGTTCATCATGTCGCAGTAGATAGAAAGTCTGCAGTATCCAGTCAGCTATTTGAAGTGCATCTCTCTCCTCCTTAGAGAATAGCCACCAGGATGCTGCAACGGATCCGGCAAACTACAGTTTATAAAAGAGTATTAACGTGTTAGGTGTAAGTTACAACCATGCACATTTACACTCCAAAATTAAAACAAAGCATTCGCAGCAGTCGCAATTCCTTCTACGTAATTTCGGATGGATACATTACCATAACAACACTCGTTCCTCCGCAAAGAAAGTTCACTGTACATTCCCATTTGTATCGACACCACAGACGTCGTGTGTCGTTGATTAGTGGAAAGCATGTTTATAATATCAGGTAAAAAGGGAATATCGCAATTGTGTAGCAAAGCGTCCAGACAGACAAGAGGGGATTTTGTAAATTCTATGATCCAGAAATTCCGGGAAAAAGCAATCACCACGTCTCTAGAAATAAACGGCAAACACTTGCAAGAGCTGGCCTAGCTCACGAAGTTTTAGCTGAAAATCTTCAAAACGTTTTTGATTAAAAAGGAGTACATGGGTGCGGTTATCGTAGGTCAACACGCTTTTCTTATATAAGTGCACACCGTTTGGTTCAAAACTTTGATAGGCTTAAACCAGACTTAAAACTCGATATAACCTATATTACAGAGACCTATTCACAGGTCTACCTCATGGATGCCGAAATTTTACTCGATGCGCACCAATTCATTTGTTTGGACAGGCTGCAGATAAAAAGGGAACAGTCCTCTATGTCATCTTATCAGAACGTAAACCTATTTGCTCCCATGACTATGAAGCACTGCGGCTAAAATGGGAAACCCGTGGTAACAAACTATGCATTTTCTGACTGTTTACAGGCTGCCAGATAAAACTTCTGAGGTTGATGATGCAATGTATTGATTAGTTAAAGGAATAATAATGGTGCAAGGACAAAGTGCACTTTTAGCTGAAGAGTTCAACACCCCGATGATCGACTGAAGAAAGCTGGCAGTAAATGGCTAGCGCAATTCCTCAGATTCCAGACCTTTAAAATTTTACGAATAATAAATCGTTGTGCAGGATGTACTTCTTCCAATCAGAGGCAATGACCCTCAAAGAACAAATTATCTGCACCTCAGTTTTTAAAAGAATCGATTAGAACTGAATAACTTAGGTCCTTAGCACCTCTTGTTAACAATGATCATACGATGCTACTCTGCGAGTTATGTTAGCGCAGCAACACAGGGGAAAATACTGATGTTTAGATTAACGTACGGCTCGGAATCTTGAGATGACGAGAAGTGAACTACCTCTACTCAACTGATAGGAAGTCTTAAACGAGGATCCGGATATCGACCGGAATGTTTTTATCCCAACTACCTTAAAAATTAATCAAAAAATCAAACCATTCCCAGGATTTGAAGAGGATTGTATAGATAGACATCGTTTTGAGGAAGGATGATCCAAAAAACTGTTATAATATAAAACATTTCATGGAAAGCGGCACGAGTTAAGATCAAATATGCGCAGACTGCGGAAAGCTCACAAAGTGCCAATTTTATAAATAGCCGTAGATCAGCCAACCGTACTTTTCAGCTCTAGCAACAACGCTTAAGTACAAGGGATAGTCACAGTTTTAATAAAAAAAAAAACAAAAATGATGACAAGACAAAACACTATACATCCAATGCTACCAAAAAAATGATATTAATGAGGTTGGCTTTCGAAGTGTTCCCAAAGATGCAGTGTTTGAAGCATTTATGTTAGCACAGAGCATCTGAAGAAGGAACGTCTTGTGCTTTAAACAGGTAAGTATCCAGGTTCTGACCAAATACCAACAAAAGCTTTGAGAGAGCTGAGTTGCGGACTCTCCTACGCGCGTTCGCTGACTTACTAGTCGTCACCTGGTCGAGACAATCTCCCCTCTGATTGCAAATTAGCAAGTGAATATCCCATCCAGAAATATGAATCCAGAAAAAACGCTAACAACTAAAGTGCTTATACGCATTTTTTCCAAGGTCATGGGAAGACGAAACATCAGGGCTACAATGACGTTTCTCTAAGAAAACGATTACCCTCAGAGTTCAACACACGGCTTTTGGCCAAACTCCTCATGTCAAACCATTGCTATCTTTCTTCTCTAGCAGCGATCCTGTTCGTTAGGTAAATTCTACAATATCGATGTCGCGTTTATTAAGTTCAAAAACTCCTATGCTAGTGCTAAACACCGACAGCTACGTTAAAAGCCTCCCGTAAGCGAGATAAAAGGAAACGTGCTCTATCGGGTAGAGGACTTCTTTATAGTTCAGTCGCAGTCAGTGTGAATTGGCAATACGATATCAATGCTTATGCAAGTTTTTGTCAAATACATTGAGGTTATGTGCTTAGACGATTGCGGTTTTTAATTTAATTCAATAATTGCATAAAAGGACTTGATTGCATCGAAATCATGTTTGCAAATGAGGTGCAAGTATTCCCATTAATCAGATAGAAAAATACTGAAAACACCCTGCAGAAATGACTTGACTGCTTTACTGAATGATCCGACAAATGGTAGGTTTATTCTACTACTACCTTACGTAAATAATACAGACCTGTGGGCTCTTGGCTCAACTTGTGCGTTGTTTTAATTTATCAATAAC
>JAYGXS010000005.1:8126732-8152719 GCA_036362985.1 Ligula intestinalis
AAGTCAACTGCTTGACTACTGCCGGCTAGGACCATGAAGGATCTTAGTGAGTTGTATCATTTCTAATCTTCATTGTCATCCTCATATACCCGTTTTTACAATTTTTCCACTAGAATAGTCTGGTAAATCACGTACTAGCAGGTAGCCTACCTAAGAAAGTTTTCCATTGCGTATTTGCCAAGACGTTTTGCATATTTGTAGTGATACAGCCCCTGCAGACCTGATGTACTCAGTGTATTTCTCGTTTAGTACCCGCAAATCTGTGGAGTTCTGCATAGACATACCGGATGGTCAGGACCTGTGGCTACGCCCCGCATTTCGAGAATTTATTCTCGTCTGTCAAAACAACTAATCTGTGCAAAAATGTCTTCAAACACTAAGAAACCTCATCTAATGTAGATGTGTGTTGCCATTTTTTCCCATTTAATGTTCAGTGCCTTGAGCGGACTTATTGAGGACGTGAAAATGGCGGGCACGGTGTTGCTACTAAATACAGCCTCATTATCTATTATTTTGCATATTTTATATTTTATTATTCATGTTGACTGTGATTAACTCAGAATTACAAAAATACTTTGTCTATGTTAATGAGTTACTGTGTATTTTATATCAACATGTCTTTTTAAAGAGACTGCTTTTGCCCATCACCGTTAGTATACTAAAATATACTGAACTATTGTGGTGAAAAAAATTGACCAAGTCTTGCCACCTTTATTCTTGCAAAGCAATATCTGTTCTTGTTATCAGCATAATGCTAATGACACATGATAATATAAGGCAATGGCGAATCTCGACCCAATTGGTGTTAGTTATATATTTGTTCATTTAAATACTCCTGACTACTTAATCGGAAGTCAGGTACATATGTTGCGTTTGTTGTTTACTGTCTGTTCCAATACATTCTTTATATTTTCCTTATAATTCAAATAAGAATACTTACTTCCTGCTAGTGCACTGGCTATCAAAACAATTTTCATATACTCTCCGTTTAAATAATTTATGTTTTCACTAACTTAAAATATATTCAAATTATAATCAATACATGCATATTGATATGATTGCATAGATGGGATGGACACAGATAGAAGAGTAGGATATTCCGGCACAACCAAGTATAAAAAATTATAGTCCACTAACATCTAACCTCTAGGCTATATATTTTCTTTATTTTTAGCATAAATTAATTACCTATATCGCGTGCTGCAGTGTTCGGACAAAGTCTGTCTCAGTTATAAAGTGTCATTATATTCTTAATTTCGGAACCGCACATAATTTGAAAAATAACGTGAAATAAGCAGGCATTAATATAGCACAATAACCCCTGTTTGACAATGCCCAAACAACCTTCAACAATACTTACCGTTCTTACCACTTGGATGATTTTTGAACAATTTGTCGGACCCATATAGACTTGAAATTCTTTTGAAGTGATAGAAATCGGTAGATTTAGAACTTGCAAGATATAATGAACCTCAATTTGAAGTATCAGAGATTGGAGACCCAAGTAGTCGGAATCCATGTGTTCTATGAAGGCGTTATGCGGTCTCACAGTGCACGCAGCCTGCAGTGGAGGTGATGTTTTAAATTCTGATCTACCAGAAGCCGGATCACGAGTGCTGAACGGAGAAGGTTAACTGAAGGATGACGGAGTTGGGAGCTTAACCCTGTGCCCGTTTAGAAAAGGTTGCTGTGATGGATTTAAATTGAGACCTGCGCAGTTGGAGAGATAGGGGTTGACCATTGTCAGAGAGGAGTCGGAATGAATGCTGTTGTGTTCCCTGAGGTTCGGTTGTTTCGGGTTCCGTGTACATCCGGACTTGATGTTTTTAGCCGCTTGTTGACAGATTTACATCGAACAGAGTAGTCGAAGCACTTTAATATGAAGGGACTAAATTACGAGCGCAATAAGCTGTTTACATATACAGAGTAGTTATATGAACTTAATTAATGTCAGAGTGGCCGCAGTCTTGGTGACCGCATCTGGACTACGGAGTAGGATAAGGTTTAAAACATCGGTTGACAGCGCACGGTGGACCGCATCACAGAACGTTATTGCTACATACGCAGCACATACACAAATACATGATAGTTGGAATGTCGATTCCAACGTTATATATAGATACCGGGCTCCCCAGCATGGTGATGCAGGGACGGCGACTTACGCGTGGATTAGATTAAAGCGATAGTTTAGTTGCATAGTATGTACTGAAATCTCTCTTCCCTCGCCTGTCTATACCAATTTTCGAGACTGAATCAAGCCGATCAGTGGTTGGATCGGCTGTAGGTGGTCGCGCAACCAACACTGACACAGCTGCTAATGAGTAGGTGTGCTATAAAGATTGCGGGCCGCAGATGCCTAAGTCTGCACCTGCGCGTGCGATTAACGCTCCTTCCTCCGTGCGTGACACTTTGTTCATAGGAGCGCAACCGTTTTAGTGCTTTTCACGACCTAAACTGGTCCCCATGTTTGGTCAGCGTAGTTGGCACGTGGACCGTTTATAGTGCACACATGTAAACATAAATATACATTCGCAATGCTGGAAGGCCATGATCGACAAAGGCCAGGGAAACAGAGATGACCATTTTGGCCCTATTAGCCGCGAAACCCAACCTCAACTGACTCCCCGATTGTAAATGGGCGCTGCTGAACGGGTACAAAAATAACCTGTTCCATTCTGCTTTGGGACTATTTCTCGAGCTGTGTCAGCAACCACACAGCAGCCAGCATATTATAGGCTTGAGAATGCTCTAAAAGGCACTATGGTTTTAGTCGTAGATAGATAGTATCAGCCTAGTTGAAATTATCTAGCCTTCAAAGAAGGCCGGCGAGGTGTAGTTGAATATGACAGTAAAGGTCGTTATGAAAGCTAAGTTCTTTTTCTTTTTGTAAATTGAAATTACCGAGATGATGAAAAAGATAGTTATGCTAAAGCGCATAGCCTACTTGAACGACGAATTCACAGATTGGAAAATTAAGAAAACACATTGACTTCCACCACTGGCCAGACTTGAACTATTTTCTTGTGTTGTCTCATTCCTGGAGCTGACCGATAGAATGCACCAGGTTCTATGTCCTTAACCACTTTAAGGAGATAAGAACGCCAGAGGTGGTGATAAATGCCACCAATGTGAACGTTTTTGACCACTTTTATGTATGTTGTCAGTGCCCGGTCACTCTAAAATATCAAGTTTGGCTCCCAGCGTTGGTTGTGATCAGCAGGCCGATGTTTTTGAATCGTGGCTGTTGTGAACTGAGAGGAACCCCTAAATGGAGTTAACTATTCGGAAACTGAGACCGCTTAATTGCTCTCAATGAACATGTTTTTGCATCCTGGTATCCCTTTGAGGTAATGATGGCCTTTGGTAAACAGATTTGGGTAAGTTTATCTTGTCAAGTTAACCAATGCATTCGTAAATATGCAAAATAAGCAGACGTATAAATGCTCAGATGAGTTTAAGCAATGGAAGACTGAGGACTACGTCTGTCATCAGCAGTCACATAAATGTCTCAACGAAGTTATCAGATCACAGCTAATGATTCCGTTAGAAAGTACTTGATTTAAAAATACGCAAGGTTTTGATGCAAGTTACTCTGATAAAATTCAGTTATATTTTACCACAACATATCATACAACTACGAAAACTAAGTGGAATCAAATCAGGACAATATTTACCTGTACAAGTTCTGACGGCGAAGCTTTCAACAATTCCACATATCGTTGACCAAGGTTGCATTTGTGTAGTGCCAAATCTCTTTATGCAATTTATCACTGGGGAAGATCATGAAGGCATCTCCAGTTGGTCTCTTGCCTCCGAAATTCCATCAAAGTCGCCAAGAATGTCTGCTTGGACCCCAAAAAAGAAATCGATCTAAAATTAGCAGAAGTTCTTTCATGGAAAGTCACTATTCTCAGGACAAGCAGCCCGACCCCAAATTCGCTTGTGAACACAGGGTCGCTGTTTAAGACTAGATGACCCAATAAACGCTCTGCGACGTTGGGATGAGAGACAAAATCTACTTTTTACATCCTCATTTCGACCGCTACTGATAATTACGTCATCCACTTGGACTTAAAAGTATGTGCAGGACAGTAACCAACAGAGAAAAACGTTTAAGTGAGGCAGGCTGTGCACATTCACCCGAATCCTCGTGGCAAGACCCTCGCAGCGGTTTCAGTTCATAAGTAAGAACCCTGGTACTGTGATTCCATGTGGAGAAAGAAGAAGCGGACGACCAGTGGGAGGGAGAGTATATTTTGTACAGCGGAAATGGAGAATAGGTAAATGGACGTTGGCGTGAGGCCGCGAGGAAACAGAAATGTTAAAGCTCGGCAGTCATTTCAGCGTCTGCACCGCGGACTTTGCGCGGGTCAGCCACAGGACTAAAAGTAGCCAGACTAGATTGGGAAAAGCAGGTACTGGTGCAGATGTTAACAGTCGTAAGTAGCGACCTTGACGCGCAGCATAAGGCTCGCTGCAAAGCTGTGTCAAACGATCGCTGGCGTTCTCGGAGCAAAGGTTGACTAAACCGGACAAGCCGCTCGCGTGTGCCACACACAACGTGCCCTCCACAGTTTGCGCCAGGATATCATCAGCGTTACGAGGCTAGCGATGCATATGGCGCTGAAAAGAATGCATAACCTGTCAGAATCTATATTTAAGCAGGACCCTCAAAGGCTCTGCCTATTTCCCTTATATTTACTGAATAATCTAATTTGTTTTCTCTACTGAGCCCCATAACGCCTTACCGCTACAAACTCCACTACCACTGGTGCTGTATCAACAATGCTGGAGCTTCTTGTCTGTGGTACCTGTAATAGTTTGTTACCGAAAGATTGCTATCACTGCATGCGTACACCCTATGAAGTTATCTTACTGCAAAACAAAGCTGGAGGTATCTCGGAGCGTCCATCCCAGTCGACGAACTAACACCATGGAAGTGATAACGAATAATCAGAGAAATTTCCACTCACGTGAAGGCGAATGCGTGTAAGACGGAAGCCCATTTTACTTAGGCAATAAACTCACAGTATCTTGTTTTGTTTGCTGAGAAGGGAAGACCACGCATTCACACAGTGATCTGCTCTTCACCGTTATGTTGCTTCAGAAATTCAGCCACTTCCGGTAGTGTGCCTGATAGAAGTAGAACATAAACAGTATTATCGTGCCACTAACTACATGCATAAATTCGATAATAATAAAAATAATCATAAGGTTAATTGGTAAGACACCGCTTGGGCGCCGTCGAAACCCTTGGACAACAAGAAAACAGGAAAAAACCTAAAACAAACCCATTATTTTGCACACAGATATTGGCTATTTTGTTCGTTTGATCCATGTGAAATGTATAGCAGCTATTAGTTGACGAATATTTACACACCATTCTATGCGTTGAAACATGCGGCTGAAGGTTTATGGCATTTTTGTGCTGCTTATAAGAAAGACTTGTTGCCGAGTCCCGATCAGACATAATCTCGCGACTGCCTGGAAGAGTCTATGATCGAAAAATTTGCGAGTTCGAGTCCCGTGTTATACACCACTTTGGGGTGGGTATGACTGACTGACGACGGCTAACGAGCTATTAATATGCATTCTAGGATCCCTTGTCTTTGCCAGCAATACTATATTATTATACTCTCTTCCACTTAACACTAATTGCGACTCTTCCGCCGGTTGACCTTTGACCGCTTATACCGTACTTTATTACTCAAAGATGAATAGGATGTCCTGTGTGATTGTGTAGTTCCTCACAATCAACCAATTACCTACCGGACCAAATAGTTTAAAGAATATCCTTCTGTTTCAGCTCCTTACACGTAAAAATTTAAATGTATACACCGCAGAAATACACTTAGTGCTATCTTTGAAATTAATTGCCATATTGGGATTCTAATGAAAAGAAACCGGGGTAAGTGCACACACAGTCTCACTCCTGAAATAGTTTAATCGGGAATGCAAAATAAAAACTGAAGTGCCATATTTCTAGCTCTGTTTCGTTGCTTACCGTCTGCAGTTATGTCCGTGGACTGCACATTGTCCTCTGACATTTGCGTTGCTCCCTGAGACTGGATTATCTCATCGTGCAGTCGTCGATCTGCTGGGAATGCGCCCGTTCCCACGATTAATCTGTTAGAGGACGCCTAACAGTAAGATAGCCTGTGCAAGCAGCCGCGCTCACAGCAGGCTGTCGATCAGCCTACAGGCGGTGAACACAACTGACAGTCACATCGATGGATGATTCAAAATTTAAGCTGAATTTCAGCCGCTGAGTCCCCGCAATCACGCGGGTTGCCGAGAGCTGATTGGCTCGACGGGCCTAGCTTACACCCTTTTTTGCCCTGCATTTGTTGCAATATTTAGACTTGAAGACTTGCGCTGACTTGCTGTACCGTGCTTGTCTAAGTAAACGCACGCACACTCTCGCTCTCTGGCCTACTTTTTTTTTTCTCTCGCTTACGGGCACTTTCGTTCTGCATTCGTATTAATAAGAAGTACTAGTAGCGCGTATTAACACGAGCTCACTTCTCAAATCGAAAAAACTGGAATCAGTCTCATGACTTATCTGGGTGGCAAAGTTCCCTCCTATGATCTAAGGTTAAGTGTCCACTTATTTATCCGACAGAGTCTCTGCTTATTACCTATTTTCTCAAACAATGCACCACGTTTTGTGACTGACAGTTAACACCTCCGTCCGAGAGACCGGTTTGTAATATTTGGACACTTTTCAGTTTCTACCAGCCCGCTTCTGGATGAGAAGAGCCTTTTTGTAGTTTCAAGTAAGTTTGACAGATGTGATAGGCTGTTGACAACGAATACTTGGAACTTTACCTAACTTGACTCAAAGTCGCTGCCTGACACACCTACCTGCACAGAGCGTGTATCAGCACTTAATTAGTACACGGATTAATCGTTTGTAGTCTACACAGGGAGCCACCGAAATAGGAGTTAACGCTTATTTTTCGCTAAAGTTTTGCATGTGAAACTATTATTACCTTATTACACAGGACATAATACTACCCTTGGTTTTAACACGTATTTGGACATCATCCTCTTTAATAAGCTTATTTATAATCATAGCATCGACAATAAGCTCCTTGGCATACGGCGCAACTACACCTGCATTAAGTATCTATTTTTATTCAAACTAATGCGGTCTCTGATATTAATATAACATAGTGATGTATTGCAACTGATAAAGGCAAAGAAGTGCGGATGGCCCATTTCCGACTTGTCATTCGTTATCAGCCAGCCACTCTTTAATAATAAAATGAAACACTGTACAATTGAGCCACGGGCCAGTTATTTTTTCGGTTGCAATCGGGAAGATGATGACGAGAAGGGTGCTCGCCGATCTGGATGGGGAACGGCCTGGTACATTTGTGCTTTGTAGTTCAGTATAGAGCCATCAAGGGCATTTGTATAGCGATGTTTAACCTATGGAAAATTGAAGCTGACAAAGACAAGGGAGACTGATGTGTTGGAAAGGGCTAAAGCATGATCTGTAAGGCATGACCTGGCGATCCCTTTTCCTTAACAAAGCGATAAGCGTCTTACCATTCACATCACACAGTGTTCTGGAACTTACGAAAAACCTCGGTAGGACGTACTGAGTTGCTTGAAATATGAGCTGTCGGTGACGTTGGTCGCCATCTCACTCGCAAAGGAAGCACTGTCTACGAATGATATTGAAATCACTTACGAGGTTTACATATTTTACGTTACTATTTATTTTTACGCATGTTTGCTTTTTACAAACGTTTTTTTGTCAAAATGAATATGCTACGCCCTAATTTATCGAACAATGCTTTTGTCTGACTACTTATTGTAAAGTTTTTAACAAGATATTCAAAAGGCAAGGCCCATTGCCCCTCCAGTACATTGAGCTTACTACAGTGAAATTACTCTATGAACTATGTCGTTATATACTATATACTATGTACCTTACCTTTGAGGTCATGCTTTTAGGTAAAAAAACTTCAATTTCACCCACTATTTACCAAACACAAAAATAAAACAAAACTTATATTGATGGCAAGAGATGGAGTCTGTTTTATATTTTTTTGCTGTCTTCCAGTGTTTAGAGTGCACCCAATAGTTGCTTTACCAATTAATTTTTATTTGTTGATGCTTGTTAACGCGCAATTTGTAGATAAAATTAATATTATTGGGTTCTATGACCTATGAGGTGATGACAAGTTCGGTCGTCATCTCAGTGCTGTCTACGAATAAACGATATCGTAAACTTCTAGAAGGGCTGATTTCTAGACCCATAGTTTCTTACATTTTGCATGGTCGAGGAAAAGGCGCTCAGTGGAGGGGAGAACCTGGAGTAACGGCCCACTCGAGTAGGGAGCAGTCCGAACCCCATCGTCTGCCTCGCCCAAGTTCTCGATTGCACCCGATTGTTCACTTGAAGGCAAGTGGGTTTGTGGCAGTGATGATTGTCGTGACAGCATAATGAGCAGTTGGTCACGAGCACATGCTAGGCGTGCATCCAAAGGAGTCTGGATGCAGACGAAGCCTGTGTTGCTTCGTCGCCCGTCGATTACTTTACTGGCGATCCCACCGGGCATAATATTGCATCCTCGGAAGAAGGCGGCAATAGCGGCTGGTGTGGCCGTCCATGGGAGATGGCGAACTTCAACGACACTTTCAGGGGCCACCTCGGTGTCGACAGTTCTGACATTTGAAGCAAGGCAAAGTAGATTCACCTTCAATTACTTTGAAAATAAGTTTCTTTTTTCAAAAATAAAATAGTATAAACCTTTTTCTGTTCTTTTTAAGATTTCCAGACCACTGTAAGAATATCTTTAGGAGTTTATTATGTATAAATGCATAGAAGCCAGTAAACTACTCAGACGAAAACTTTATGAAATATATTGGACTTCTGTTTTGCGCTTCTGTCAGCACATTGAATCGAAAGTTGGTGAAACAACAATCTGCATCGGGCGCTCCTTGACCCACCTGATGTAATTGAACAAAATGCCCGGAACAAGGGAAACAACTTACATAACCGTGGGGCAGTAGGAATTGCTTATTAGCTGCGGCCTCGAAAGCGGTAAGCCTTGAAAAAAAAATTGAAAATTAAGATTTAGATGAGTTCACACATTCATGTTTGTATACTATTATCTTAAGGAATGATATAATGCTTCTTTAAAGACTTCACTACGCAGGATAAGGTTTATTTTACCATATCACTGAGGCTTTTGGACGGAAGGTCGGTAAACGAGGCAGCTGCGTGACAAAATATTTGCTTAATATCGGCTGACTGTAAAAAAATAAAATTAATTGCGAGAACAGTATTTTTTTGCCCAAACAGTCTCAGTGCTTCAAAACAATGCGAAGGCCCATCCGAAGTCGACCAGACGACGAAAAACCAAAGTTCTGGCTAACGACCCCTACGTGAAAAATGTTTCGGAGGTGACAGCTCGACTCCTGAACCCTTTCGAAATTGGGGTGGCCCACAAACCCGATTCAACCATCCGGCAGCAGATAATGACACCTAAGGACCCGCTTCCGGCAACGGAACAATCTGCAGTGGTCTACAGCATACCATGCCAAAATTGCAGTGCAAGGTATGTTGGTGAGACGCGTAAACGCCTCTGCACAAGACTGCATGAAAATCAACTTGCAGTCGATCGCGAGGATAAACTGTCACTGTTATACGGCCACATGGACTGGGAGAAGCATAAGTTTGCTTTCGAAAACGCCAAAGTCATCGGCCGATCCAACGACAAGATGACCAGATTTGTGCTTGAAAGTTGGGCATCCGTGGGCACAATCAACAGAAATATTGATTTAAATCCAGCCTATGAAGCCCTCCGGACAAGACTCCAATCAGCCCCGACGAGGCCGCCGGCGCTAGCGAACGACTTGCAACTTCGTCAACAGTGGTCACCGACGCGGCAGGGGAGGAGAACTAAGCGCGTCTCAAACGGCCAACATGAGTCATCAATCCACCGACGAGCCCAAACATGTGAGCCGGGTCCACACTTTGAATGCCAACCGGTCCAGCCACCCGAGTATGGAAGAAGAGCCGATAGTAGCCGGCCAAGTGCACATCATAGGCACACAGACCTGATAGCGACAACAACAGACGTACAGGCGACGGGGGATGTAGGAGGACGGGCAGAGAGGGATCTTCGCCGCGCACACGACCGGAATGACTCACCCACCACCGACGGACACCGGACCCGGAACGAGGCCTGAACCGCGCATCCGACTCAGAAGGGAGGTCGGGCGGTGGTCACACTACCGGGCCGGTTAACTTAGATGCGTTAACGACACACGGACAGGCAACGGATGACACACACGGGCGCCAGCCACCCACAATTAAGGTGCCGTAGCCAATCCACGGACAGCACGAAGTTCAGCGCTCGTGCGTCAGCCATCGCTACAACACCTGATGGGATGCGCAGCATTCCAACTCTCGGCAAACAGGAACACACAACCCACCACTCTGATGATTGAGAATAGTGTATTTCCGAAAATTCAGCACAATTACAGTGTGGTCCACGACAGCGCCTTGTTTTCTTCTTCGCCTTCTTTGAGGGATGATGATCGGGATAATTTATCTGGACCTCGTATCTTCACCTATGTTAATTCATATTATGGGCACACAGACCTCCGATCAGCACGCAGATGGGAGACTTTTGCCAAACGAGAGTCATCCACCTACGCCCAGCTGAAGTTCCTGCACCGCTGCCTTGATGAGGATGTCCTGCCGAAATGCCTCCCTTACAGCCTGCCAGTTAAGACCGAACTCTGCCGACGGACGATGGCAGAATTCAAACAGAAGATGATCAGGGTCTTGATACGAGACTGCCATTCTCGGATCCATAGATACGAACGAGAAATACAACAGCTTCCCTTCACTTGCCGGTCGATGTTTCGCACGCACGAGCTAAAAACTCTAGAAGCCACAATACTCAATACCGCACAGAGTCACCGACGGCTACGTGACAGCCAACTGCTTCAGAAGTTCGCCAGAATAGGTCCAACAAATCAGTCCCCTGCTGATGGTGCCCTGGTCCATAACCTTTCATCACGTCCTCTCACTCCACAACATTTGGCAGTCTTATCCTACGACACTAAGTTCAACACGAGAGATGCTCGCCCCGTAGACTTTGTCGCATCTTTCGAATTGGCACTTCAGAAGTGTGAAGCCAACGAAGAGAGTAAGAACGCCATGCGACAACAAGTGTCAACTCTCCTCCTCCAGCACAAACCTTTGACGACGATCTCTGAGGCAGAAGTCCGAGAACTTATGCGAATCCGAAAGATGAGGGTTATCGTCAATTTGCCAACCGACAAGGGACGCTCGACGGTTGTCATGGATGAGACTGAGTACACGGCTAAGCTACAAGGTCTGTTGGAGGACAAAAACGCCTATCAGCTTTCGGGAGCGTGAGAGTTCAAAAAACATGTGAACAGCGTTAACAGGGCGATTCACAAGCTGAAGAAGTCCGGGGCCCTCAAAAGAGGAGAAGCACTGACCACAAAAGCCACAGACGCCGCGATAGCGCGTTTCTACGGTCTGCCAAAAGTGCATAAGCCTGAAGTGCCCCTTCGCCCCATCGTCTCCTTGCGTGGTACTCCGACGTTTGGACTATCGAAGAGGCTCTACAAGCGGTTCCGCTTCCTCACCGAGGATTCCGAATCTACAGTTAAGTCGGCTGAACAGTTTCTGCGGAACATAAGGCATCTAGGAATAGATTCAGACGAGATGATGGTATCGTTTGACGTGGTGTCCCTATTCACCTCTATTCCAACTGGCCTCGCCGTAAGCATTATTGATGAACTACTCGCAGAAAAGTATGAGGACGAGGACCAGCAACTTAAACGACAACACGTCACTGAGCTGTTGGAATTGTGCCTCAGAACTTTCTTCAGCTTCAACAACCAGGTTTATGAACAGACGAAGGGAACACCAATGGGCTCCCCCCTCTCGGGACTTTTTGCCGAGGCAGTCCTGCAGAGGCTAGAATGACTAGTCTTCCGGGCTTACTGTCCGAAATTCTGGACCAGATACGTTGACAACACCTTTGTCGTAATCAAAAGGAACGACGTTCAGAGCTTTAAGACCTTACTGAATTCTATATTCCCTGACATCGAATTTACGATGGAAGAGGAAGATAACGACCGGTTGCCTTTCCTGGATGTGCATGTCAAGAGGACTTCCGAGGGGAGGATAAAAACTACGGTCTATCGGAAGGCAACGAACACCAAACGCATCCTGCCATTCTAAAGTAACCACCCAATTGGTCACAAACGCAGTTGCGTTAGATTTCTATTCCGACGCGTTCAAACGCACTGTAGCGATGACGACGGGAAACAAGCGGAGGCGAACTACCTCAATTCCCTGTTCATATCTAACGGTTATCCGTGATCCTTCATACGTGAGTGCCGACGAAAGCCCATCCGAAGCCGACCAGACGACGAAAAACCAAAGTTCTGGCTAGCGATCCCCTACGTGAAAAAATGTTTCGGAGGCGACAGCTCGACTCCTGAACCTTTTCGGAATTGGGATGGCCTACAAACCCGATTCAACCATCCGGCAGCAGATAATGAGACCTAAGGACCCGCTTCCGGCAACGGAACAATCAGCAGTGGTCTACAGCATACCATGCCAAAATTGTAGTGCAAGGTATGTTGGTGAAACGGGTAAATGCCTCTGCACAAGACCGAATGGACACCAACTTGCAGTCAATCGCGAGGATAAACTGTCACTGGTATACGGCCACATGGACTGGGAGAAGCATAAGTTTGCTTTCGAAAACGCCAAACTCATCGGCCGATCCAACGACAAGATGACCAGATTGGTGCTTGAAAGTTGGGCATCCGTGGGCACAATAAACAGAAATATTGATTTAAATCCAGCCTATCAAGCCCTCCAGACAAGACTCCAATCAGCCCCGACGAGGCCGCCGGTGCTAGTGAGTGACTTGCACCTTCGTCAGCAGTGGTCACCGACGCGGCAGGGGAGGAGAACTAAGCGAAACTTAAACGGCCAACAGGAGTCATCAATCCACCGACGAGCCCAAACATGTGAGCCGGGTCCACACTTTGAATGCCAACCGATCTAGCCACCCGAGTATGGAAGGAGAGCTGAAAGTAGCCGGCCAAGTGCACACAATGCGCACACAGACATGATGGTGACAGCAACAGAAAGACAGGCGACGGGGGATGCAGGAAAATGGGCAGAGAGGGCCCTTCGCCGCGCACACGACCGGGATGACACACCCACCTACCGACGGACACCAAACCCGGAACGAGGGCTGATCCGCACATCCGACTCAAAGGTTAGGTCAGGCGGTGGTCACACTACCGGGCCGGTTAACTTAGACGCGTTAACGACACACGGACAGGCAATGGATGACACACACGGGCGCCAGCCACCCACAATGGAGGTGCCGTAGCCAATTCGTGGACAGCTGAAGTTCAGCGCTCGTGTGTCAGCCATCGCTTCAGCACCAGATGGGCTGCATGGCCTTCCACTTTTCCGCAAGCAGAAACACACAACCCATCACTCTGATGATGGAAAATAGTGTATTTTCGAAACGTCAGCACACTTACAGTGTGGTCCACGACAGCGCCTTGTATTCTTCTTCGCCTTCTTTGGGGGATGATGATCGGGATAATTTAACTGGACCTCGTATCATCACCTATTTTCATATTTATAGATATATATATATGTATCTATATATATATATATTGCTAATAGAAGCGAAAAATCCGAGTTCTTGGGCATAAACGAGAAGAAGAGGCGATCACGGGAGCCATAGTTTTACTTTCCTGACGTTTCAAAAGCGTACAGGCTTTCGTCATCAGAGGTGGGGGTTGTACCGCGCCTCACAGTAGTTATAGTAGGTAGCAGTCATGGTCAAAAGTGTTTTAGCCAATGCAAAGGAAGGGGGGGCGAGACATCGGAGGGATGCTTAATCATTGACGCCTTGAAGCGGATTAGTCTCAGTCAAGTGGTATCTCGTCGGATTCTGCTGTTTGCGCCTGTGCTGCTGTCATTGATCTAAGTAACCGTCCTGGGCCGGTGATTCTCTTTGTATTCACACTTTCAGCTGGTTTCGCACCTACCGGATGAGCGGATGAAGTGTTTAGGCTGATAATTGCTCTGTTCCATGGTGGCGCGGCGACATGTGTGTCCACCATGGGCTCGCAGGGGCTCAGATTAGCGTCGGGTTCTGCTCTTCGCGCCTGCGCCACTGTCATTGATCTAAGTTGTCGTCCTAGTCCAATGACCCCGTTTGTCTTTACACATCCATCTGCTTTCGCACCTACAGAATGAGCGGATGAAGCGGGGACGTTTCACTGTGGTGTTGAATAAGAGCGACTACATTCAGAAGGCCAACGCTCTGCTGGAGGACCGGCATGCGTACCTTCCATGTGAAGAGGCACCGATGAAGAAGCTGATGGCGCAACTGGACAAATCGCTCATCGAAATGCAAAGTAGCAACGTGATCACCAGGTGGGTACGACTGGCCATCAAGCCAACAGATGCGCCCGTAGCGAGGTTCTACGGTTTACCAAAGGTACACAAAGCTGGGATTCCCCTCCGGCCGATCGTGTCATTGCGTGGAGCACCAACATTCAATCTAACTAAATGGTTATCTCGACATCTGAAGCCACTGACGTCGAACGCAGCCACGACGGTCTGCTCAGCCACTCAATTTCTGGAACGTCTTAAGGGAGTGCAACCTACCGAAAACGAGGTCATGGTGTCATTCGACGTCACCTCTCTCTTTACCTCAATCCCGCAAGACCTGGCCGTCGACACGATCAGCGAGCTACTGGAGAGCCAGAACGATGAGACGGGCGAGACGGTGAAACGAAGACATCTCGTCCAACTCTTAACATTCTGCTTGAAGACGTACTTCACCTTCGAGGGGACAACGTATAAGCAGTCAAGGGGTCGCCGATGAGGTCGCCACTGTCGGGTTTCATCGCAGAAGCAGTTCCCCAAAAACTAGAGGCGATAGTGTTCGCAAACTATCAGCCCAAGATCTTGAGTCGATATGTTGACGATACCTTTGTCATCATTAAGCGAGAAAAGGTCCAGGAATTTCACGATCTCCTGAATTCTGTCTTCCCTGATATCCAGTTTACGATGGAGGCTGAAAACAACAACCAACTGCCGTTCCTAGACGTCCTCGTCCATCGAAAACCCAATGGAAGCCTCAAAACGACAGTGTATAGGCAGGCCACCATAACGTGCCAAATCCTAAGCTACCATAGCAAACACCCGGCATGCCACAAACGCAGTTGTGTGCGAACGCTTTACAAACGGGCAGAAGCACACTGCAGCGAGCCGCAGGACCGGAGGTTTGAGGTACGATACCTCCAGCGTCTCTTCCTGGCCAACGGATATCCTCGAAATTTCATCGAACGCGGCAGACAGGTCCGATCGAATGGAGAGCCGGCAGCCCACAAACCGAAATTATGGCGTGCGCTACCATACATTGACGGCGTTTCTGAGGCAGTTTCCCGTCTATTAAAACCCCTGGGGATCGGCATTGCCCACCGACCAGAGGCAACAATACGACATCTCGTCATGCGGCCGAAGGAACCCCTGCCCCGAGGTCAAACCACAAACGTCGTTTACCGAATAAAATGTGATTCCTGCGCGGTCGACTATGTCGGAGAGACTGGGAAGCGGTTGCAGACCCGGATGGCAGAACACAGCAGGGCTGTAGATACGATGCAGCGACTGTCGTTGGTGGCGGAACACTGCGCAAATGTCGGGCACACATTCTCCTTCCAGAATGCAGAAATTCTGGGTCGAGAAATGACCGCGTGGTGAGGGAAACAATCGAGGCCTGGCACACTGGTATAACCTCCATTAACCGCTGTGTGTCGCTTCCCACAGCCAACCAAGCCCTCCGAAAGAAATTCAATGAAGGGAAAAGTGAACACCAAATTAGACGGAACGTGAATCCGGGGCCTCACGAGCCCATGGTGGACACACACGCAGCCGCACCACAATTGGAAGGGACAATCACCAGCGAAGCCGCTTCATCCGCTCATTCTGCAGGTGTGGCACCGGATGTACGTATTAACACAAACAGGACTACCGGAATAGGACGGCTGCTGAGATCAATGACAGTGGCACAGGCGCAAACAGCAGAATCTGACGTTAATTCGAGCCCTTGTGAGCCCATGATGGACACACACGTAGATGAACCACAACCGGAAAGGGCAATTATCAACTTAGCCGCTGCATCCGCTCATTCTGCAGGTGGTAAACCAGATAAACGAGTGAAAACAAACATGAACGCCGCCAAAGGACGGCAGCTTACATCAATGACAGCAGCACAGGTGCAAAGAGGAGAATCCGATGGGAGACCCCCTTGACTGAAACTAATCCACCTCGATAATTGAGCATCCCTCTCATGCCCCGGCCCCCTTTCCTTTGAATTGGCTTAAACCCTATTGACTATGACTGTCACCTACTATAAATACTGTGAGGCGCGGTGCAACCCCCACCTCTGATGACGGAAGCCTGTACGCTTTTGAAACGTTAGGAAAGTAAAACTATGGTTCCCGTGATCGCCTCTTCTTCTCATATATATATATATATATATATGTAACAGAGTCTGATAGGAACAATCAACTTGCGTTCCTAGGCGACCTGGTCCAGCGCAAGACCGACGGGAGCCTTAAGACGACGGTATACCGACAAGCATCCAACACAGATCAGGTACTCAGTTACCAAAGTAAACATCCGCTGAGCCACAAACGCAGCTGTGTGCGAATGCTTTACGAAAGGGAAGAAACACATTGCAACGAGGCAGGTGACAAAGTGGCTGAACCTAAATATCTTCGACGGATGTTCATCTCTAACGGTTTCCCTCGCAGCTTCCTAGAACGCAGCAGACAACCAAAACGAGCTGCAAGACTGGCGGTGGAAAAACCGGCATTGTGGAGAGCAATGCCATGCATAGAGAATGTTTCTGAAGCAGTCACTCGTCTGTTACAACCACTGGCTATCGGTGTAGCCCACAGACCCGAAGCAACAATAAGATGACTGCTAATGAGACCAAAGGCCACTCTGTCCAAAGGAGAAACAGCAAAAGCCGTCTATCGCATGCAGTTTAGGTCCTGTGAGGCCAACGACATTGGGGAGACCGAAAAGCGACTACAGATGCGTATGAGCGAGCACGCAAGGGCAGTCGACAGGATGGAGTCACGCTAACTGGTGACAGAACATTGAAGCATGACACACTGCACCAAATTCCATCAACCGCTGTACGATTCTCCCGGCGGCTTATCAGGCGTTACGCGTGCGGCTCAATCAACGAAATCGCCGGCAGGAAGTAAGACAGTCGCGACGACTAGCAACCCCACACCGGGCCAGAATACAGGCGTCCGGGAACCTACCCCAGACACCAATGCAGCCGTCAGCGACGCCGCAGGCAACGTGAACCAACAAGACCTCCTGTCGGGCTTGAACGCAGTTTCACATGAAAACGGTCTCTGCATAAACACTGATGGCGGAGTTCGATATTGTGCCGGCTGGACGAACACGGGAGAGTGCCAACGGGGGAAGCCAGCAGGACATGCGGCGCCGCCGCGATCGATGCAGACGCGAACAATGTCCGCTGGCAGGCAAAAACTGCCCTCACACTCCGACAGACGAAGCAATCATCAACTTAACCGCTTTATCCGCTCATTCTGTAGGTGCGAAAGCAGATGGATGTGTAAAGACAAACGGGGTCATCGGACTAGGACGACAACTTAGATCAATGACAGCGGCGCAGGCGCGAACAGCAGAACCCGACGCAAATCTGAGCCCCTGCGAGCCCATGGTGGACACACATGTCACCACGCCACAATGGAACAGAGCAGTTATCAGCCTAACCACTTCATCCAATCATCCTGTAGGTGCGAAACCAGCTGGAAGTGTGAATACAAACAGAATCACCGGCCCAGGACGGTTACTTAGATCAATGACAGCAGCACAGGCGCGAACAGCAGAATCCGACGAGGGACCACTTGACTGAGACTAATCCGCTTCAAGGCGTCAATGATTGAGCATCCCTCCGATGTCTCGCCCCCCCTTCCTTTGCATTGGCTTAAACACCTTTGACCATGACTGTTACCTTCTATAACTACCGTGAGGCGCGGTACAACCCCCACCTCTGATGACGGAAGCCTGTACGCTTTTGAAACGTCAGGAAAGTAAAACTATGGCTCCCGTGATCGCCTCTTCTTCTCAGAAAGGAATCGCTTTTGAGGACGTGTTATAATAGTTCACTAGTTGATGTCGATGAGGTCCTCCATATACTCATGATGAACAGATGGTAACTGTTGTTAAATATATCTAAAATAGACGCCTACCCATGAAGCACATTCTCCCTAACTAAATCAGTGACAAGACAGAGACGAGATGACCGAGCAGGAATGTGGCGTATGCCGCTTTCTGCAATGCAGGCCAGAAACACCGCCTAACATAGTTTTAAGTGGCAGTAGCCCTTGAGCTGGTGGAACTGCACTACGTACTCTCGGTCGCAATCAAAAGGTCCACAGAACGGCTGAAAAAGACCACATCTGATATTTGTGCTATAGCTTCTAATCTTTATAATTATTCTTGCTAGCACTGTAGCTGATTGATAGTTATACTGGTATTTAAGTGACGGTAATGATTGGTCAGAAATGACGCTGGTTAATGACAGCGCTGATATAGTTTTCTCTTGATTTCCACAAAGACTATGAGTGTGTGTTACATGGATGGTATATATGAGTGGGAAGGAGAATAGAAAGAAACAAAATAATATGCTTATAAATATAAAGCCAAATATAGCTTGGCTAAGACTGTCTAAGCCATTGCGTATGACACATTTTTAAGCAAGATATGCAGTTAACGTAAGCAAAGTTAAGATGAGAAATATAAAAAAATCACGGTTATAATTTATAGTGAAACTATTTTCTAGGTGTATGCTAATAATCTGCTTGTTTTGAGAGGCCTTTTGTTTACTAGGCAATCAAAATAAGTTTGCAATCAGTTCACTGAATATCCGACCATATATGTTAAACGACCTGGATGACTAGTATGGCGTGCAAAATTTGCACACCTACTACCATATCTACATTTCTTTATTCGTTATGTTAGTTTCTCAAACGCAAGATGATATAAGAAGACACTTATAAAAATGTAAGAAATTTGGAAGCAGTAAAAGGCGCTATATTTAATTATTAATAACTGAGGTATAGATAACGGCATACATTGGCCCGAATCCATTTACGTGTTCAACTTCTTAGCTTTTCTGAGATTTGTGAGATTTGCGTGAATTTCTCTGCGAAGGAAACTAGCACCATACTAGCAGGTGAAAATTAAATTAAAGGAATGAACATTTCGGTAACTGAAGTGTCTACACTATGAATGGGGATCATGAGAGGAAACTAAGATAAGTTTTTTTTCTCATAACACCCGTGGGGTGAAGTTGCCTCCCACAATTTACGCTAATTTATTTGATTAAGGGCGATGCCACGTGTGCAGGGAACTAGGTGGTTTCTAACGTTTTCCATGTGATCTCATGAGGTGTTTTTCTCCTTCGTTCAACGCAACAGCAATCATACATTTTAGACTTTTTTTCTGCACTCAAGTTCAGCAGTTTAACAGCCAGAAGTTACGCGGCACTGCGGTGTAGATTGCTTGGTACACAGCAGCACGACCTATTAGCGAACGTAATCAGAACGGCATCCAAAACTACATAAATAACAACGGCAGTATGTCCTTCCCTCAAAAGCCTAGGCATGACTTACGGGATTTGGCTTCCTTTATTCCTCCTTGCCTCAAGGCTGGTTCTCATTGACTGCATAATATCAAGTATATTCCAACATTTTATAGTATAATGAATGCACTGTTTTTGATGCAATAATTACCGGTCATTAAAGTCTCTTATTTTTAATTTTTAAAAACACTGAACATGCATCTTTTGTGAAGGTCTAAGCAAAATTAATTAAGGCTTTCTTGTAAAACGATCGGTGCCTTTGAGTTAGGTATTTTCTTTAAATGCAGTTAGATAACAGTCATTCGATCTGTAAGCTGCTGACGGTCTGTTTTCCAAAAATAACATTGCATAAAGTACAAACTACGCTGCATACGTCTTTAAAAACATGCATCCCTTCTAGTTAATGAGTTTGGAGAGGAGCTGGACGACAATCTTCCCGTTACTTGCGGGATCCGTCCGAAACTTCCTAGCTTTCGACCTCAGCATGGTAAACTCGAGGCAATTCCACACAGCTGGCCATGGCACGTAAGTTGACAAATCAGTAAAATACTAGTTGCTTGGCAACGTTTAACAACTATACTCAAGTTAATGTAAGCCTAGTTGGGCTCATAACTGCAGCCACCTCCCCAAATCTACACGACAATCCTTAGCTCCCTGTGGTTACTTGTAGTCTTACTAGACCAATTTTACTTTAGTTTTCATTTCATTATTTATTTTTATTATTTTATTTGTAGTTTGTTCTACTTTTTTATTACTTATTTTATTTTCAAGTCGCAAAGGGTTTCTTTTTACTATCCCGCTGTCCAATAGCTTTACAAATGCCAGAGAAATTATCGAGAGTTTTCAAAATGGGGAAAAATCAATCTTTTGTGGTTTTTCTTAAACATCTAATTTGGAATATATAGTCCTTATATTGGTATTTAGCAATGGGTATTTTTGCTTAATTCAGTTGGATATTTATTCTTCTTCGCACCGTAATTATCGTGCGAAAAATATTGTTTTATTTGGATAATCAGTCCTATCATGTTATGCTTTTATACGCTCTACGTTTTAATTTGTTTTTTTCTTTCCCCTGATATCATGCACCTGTTAAAGGCCTACTACCAACAGCCCAGTTCGAAAGGGTACCTTAGATTGCCACACAGCTTACAGTTGCCAACAGAACTTTTTAAACATATGCATGCTTTCTATTTTAGATGTTGGTATTCGAATTAAACTGGAAAAAATATTAAATCAGCCATGAACATTTTAAAATATAACCACGTAGACAACAAAATCGGCTTTTAACCTGCAACTGTTTGCGAAGCTTACATTCTATATTTTTGCCGTGGATAAATTAAAGAGCGTACTCTGATAAGAAAGCCCATTCTGGTGTAATTAATTGCGTTATTTGTAAAATATGTAGGGGGTGTTTGGCAAAGGTTATTTTGTAATGAACAAAAAATTATTTGCTGGTTTATGGGACTCGTTCAAAAGCCAACATTTTGGGGTGTATGGAGTATTTTGACATTTGATCATCTGCTTGTCAGTATTAAAACCATACTAAAATTAGGCGCCAGAATTCGTTTATCATGCCAACACATGCAGAAGATTACACACTGATTGACACTGATTATCCTGCAGTGTGGTATTTGTCAGCTTCGTAAAAGAGAAAAGATGGGTGTAATACTTCGAACTTTTACATATAGGGACGTACGTGCAGCTGGTTTTATTTGACCGGATATTGTCAACAAACACTAGGTTATATAGAGGTGAATATCGAAGCTCCAGACAGCAATTCATCAGAAAAAGAAAAAGAAGCGATCACTGGAAAAAGAGTTTAATTATCCTGACCTTTCTGATTCTTTTGGGAATCCTTAGTAAGAGGTAAAGGAAGAACAGTTTAAGACATTCGCATTATCAGCCTAAAGTCTGACATTTTCTTTCCTTTCGAACATATTAATTGCTGTACGGGTCACAATTCGTGCAGCATGGCGACATATGCGGAGGCTTGGTACTCTTTCGCTAATCGGCATTGACTTAGGTTGTGATACTGATTATCGCCTTGTCTATTCAGTTATTTCAGTCCTTATAGGATGCGAATGACCTTCGTTTTGTCCATTAACAGCACGCATGTACTGTAAGAGTAACTACCTAAATTGTATGCGTATGCATCATTGTTTTTGACTGCCTTTATAAATTAAAACATATTTTATGAAAATGTTTATTGAGGGCGTTTGGTAGCAAATTACGTCTTCTTTGCATTTCAAAGTTAAAGAAAGGCTAGCTTTATAGATCTTTTTTAAATCGTCGAATAATTTTGAAACCGTCTGTCTGCTGCACTCGAATTTAATGTTCAGAAACCGCGCGCTGTGTAGATCCTGTTTAATAAAAAGTACGTTTTCACCAACAGTTTGAGGGTGATGGCATAAAAATCTCATCAAACGTTGCAATAGGTGTAAACCGTGATTTATGCAATAAACGCAGCATTAATAAATTGACGGATACACTGTTTTATGTATAAACATGTCAGAATTGTAAAAAAGCTCATTAGCAGAATTTTTTTGTCAACTGAAATATATCCTCTGTTTAAGTATGCAATTAAAAGAAAGCGTAATTTGCTACCAAACGAGTACAGCAATATGCGCCTTTTTAAATGGTCAGAATGAAGCTCATAAGCTATTTTTTATCCTATCACGACTGTAATAACGTTAGAATAGATTAGGGGATAATCAATAGCACAACCCGAGTCAATGCTGATTAGCGACGAAGTGTCAAACTTTCGAATAAACCTTACCTACTGTGCATGAAGAGCAGCCGTGTTAATTTGTCAAGAGATAGGAGACCACTGCAAAGTATACGGTCGCGTTCCGCACAGCAATCGCACTGACCTGATGAACTATCCCTCTACGCCTATCAGAGGTATCGGAGTTTAAAGTCAATTTTGGTTTTCTATTAACGTGATTTGTTAGTCTACCCTTTATGTAAATTTGAACACTATATTAGGTTCAAATTGATAAGGCAGGACTTCAAGGTAAAGTCGGGGGCTTCCAGATAGATTAAAAAAGATGAAAGCTAGACTGGAAAGACAAAGAAGTTTAGGTGTTAAGTTAACAAAATGAAAGGGAACCCTCTACTTAAACGTTCATCTTTCTGACGCAGGTTGGATTATACTCGTCAAAATTCGGAGCTTCTCCGTATTGTGGAGGAACACTTATTGCACCGAAATGGGTCTTAACCGCTGCACATTGTATTAGTGCACTATACGATTGCAGAGCGCCTTGGGTGGGCAGGCTTTTCAATGTTACAGAACGAACAGGACATTTGCTGGTAATACGTGTCGGGGACCATGATTACACAGTGCCAGCGCCATCTTCAGGAAGCCTTATAGTGCAAGAGGTAATTTTGCATCCGAGAAACCTGTACCTACACAGCTGGCTCGGATTTGACGTGGCACTTTTGAAGTTACAGCGCACGGTGAGGAGAGGTAAAGTGCTTTATCGTAAACCTTATCCATAAAAGTATGCTTATCAATAAGAAAACGCTGGCAAGACGAAGCTCTGTCAGCGCAAAAACAGTTAAAAACAAACAGCAAAATCAGATGCATATATGCACCATTTGTTTGGGTATTCTGCTTGATTACTCCAAGTGTAGTGAAAAATTTGAGGACCAATGATGTCCGCTTATTGCTGACATATATTTTGATAAGATCTTGTGGCGGGTTCACTATGCTTACTCTGCATAACTCCGTACTCATTTCGTAATAGGAATAAATGTATGACATTTTGACCTACATTGCATTAAGCACATTTAGAACTTTAGCATAATGTGATTTCATTTAGTTTAATCAGCTTCACTTACTTGTCAACTTTATATTTTATTTTGGTTAGCCTAGTATAGCTAACCGTAGTAAGTTTTGTTTTGTTTTGTTTTAGTTTTTCGTTTGCTTTGGTGTTATTTAAGTTTGATTTTAGTCTTTTTAATTATAATTTTGTTTTGGTTTAGTTTGGTTGAGGTTTTACTTTATTCAGTCTATTGAAATGCATTCTAGTAAGTTAATTTTCAGGTTACTTTATTTAAAATAACTTATAAGTTTGTTGTATTTTTAATACATTAATTTGTTTTAGTATTTCAGTTTAGTGCCAGTTCAGTTTAGTTTTTTTTTATGCATAATAGGTTTGGTTCACTTAAGTTCAGGTTTGTTTAAGTTAAAATCCGAATTTTATTTAATTAATTTAAGTTAATTAATTTAGGTTAAGTTAATTGAGTTAGTTCAGTTATGCTATCATTGGCAACACGCACTTACTCCCGGATACCATTTTTGGAGTTCTTGTTTCCATTTGATTGCATTTTTAATTGATATTATCGTGCTCTTTCCATGCCAAAAATATAGGTTATTTGAATAATACTTGTTATCTCTTATTTCGTGTATGAGCTCTTATTTTTTATTATTTTATCTATGACCATTGCAACCTATTTTACTGCTATTCCCGTATTGCAGAATCCTGGGGTGTTCACTCGCTCTAGTAAACCAAAAACTAGATTTTTGCCAAATTTTATTCAGAAACTATTTCGGTTGACAGGACAGAAATAATTGGAATATCTTCCAAATGCCAGGTTTTAAATGTTTACAAATAGCCTTATAATTAATAAGGTGCTTATACAAATGGTAGGTTATTATAAGACGGTGTTATGTTGCCTAATTCGTCCTTCAATATTATTCAAATTGAAAATTCCATTGTTGTACGCGTCAATGCATGCACACTGTCTGCATTACAAACTCGCATACATTACATATATAACTCGAAAGACAAAAATCAAATTTCACGACAGATTTGAAACAGCGTATGTAGCAGAATTTAATGGCACCATAAATTTCGCGAGCGCTCATCAGCCGCTTCCGCTCGCTGCATAAACAGAATAACGAATGATAAATTATATAATTAAATTCATACAGAAAAATCGATCCAAAACATCAAGGTCAGTTGAGTTAGCCAAGGGGCAATCAATAAAGTAGGAATTCAAACATTGTGGGCAGCAAAAACGTAGTAAACTGTCGAAGGCAAAAACATCGAAGGCAAAAATGTGGGAAGGGGGTGTATAAATAAAGAGCCGGTGCTACCACGGCAGGGTTAGGTTCACCACATGCTCCAGTTGTTTACATAGGTCAGGTTTAAACCGCCTTTTTTGGTGAACCTTACCCTGCCGTGGTAGCACCGGCTCTTTATTTACCCACCCCCTTCCCACATTTTTGCCTGAGATGTTTTTGCCTTCGACAGTTTACTGCGTTTTTGCTGCCCACAATGTTTGAATTCCTACTTTATTGATCGCCCCTTGTCTAACTCAAGTGACCTTGATGTTTTGGATCGATTTTTCTGTATGAATTTAATTATGTAATTTACCATTCGTTATTCTGTTTATGTAGCGAGCGGAAGCGGCTAATGCGCGCTCGCGAAATTTATGGTGCCATAAAATTTTGCTACATACGCTGTCTTCAAATTTTTACCTGGGAAACGATATTTCAAATTTCTGAAGCTACACGACAGATTTGTTGAGTGTCACAATGCAAAGCATTTGCATGAATGACTATTTGCCATCTGAGCATAAAGTTTGTCTTACTCTCCAGCTAGGCGTGTACAGTTTGCATGTATTCCGGAAGCCATCACTTCAATTCCGCTTGGAACATTTTGTTATTTTGCTGGTTGGGGGCGAGTGGTCGATTTTTTGTCGGGCGGAGAGCGAAGAACCACAACAAAGTTAATGGATGCGAAGGTGCCAATAATTTCAAATGAAGAATGCAGGGAGGAGGACATGGAAATGCGTGATCTACTACAGATCTGCACGGAGGCATCATTTGGGGTATAAATCATTTATATTACACATAAGATATGCATACACAATACTTGTATATAATTTATACAGGTCAAATGCATATATATATATATATATATATTTATATTGAAAATGAAAAACGTACTTTGGAGGAATAAATCTTATCCTGTGAATGTTCCAATGGTGATAAAAAAGCCCATTCTCCTTTTGCTTGGACTGTGTGCGTCACTGTTCATATAACAGAAATCGCATGCGAAAGATGTGGTTCCAACTGAGGTGCCGCGCATCTCGAAGCTATACAACACAACAACAGAAATTTTGGCTAAAGACGTGTCTGCAGTTTACGATAGCATCTTTGCCGGCAGCGCGCTATAACGCTTTTGCCATGCATATATATATATATATATATATATATATATATATATATATAT
>JAYGXS010000005.1:8165346-8179886 GCA_036362985.1 Ligula intestinalis
TGCTTTGTAAAACACATGTAGTTTTATGAATAAATTCTACTTTATCTTTCAGTAGCAGTCTTTACATTTAACTAGCGACAACTGGATCTATAAGATGACTTCTTACGTCTTGTTTCCGCTACATATTCTGCCATCGTTGAAAATATACACCCATAACCACGTTTTTTTCTTATTTATTAAAATCCTCAATAGGCTTTTGTTAATGTTGCTTGGACTACTGTGCATTACTTTGCAATGCACTCTCCCTTGAATTGGGTGAAATAGCTGACCATTGGCGGCTTAGACCTGTGCGCATATATTTAATAAAAAGTAAAATGCAATAACGTACTTGGAAGGGCCAATCGTTTTGTACAGTTTAATATTTGCCTGGTTTGTTTTCCGGGGTCCTTGACGGACGGATGCCGCAGGTAACTGGGAGGTTGTCTTTCATGGGGTCATCTTGCAGAGCGAGTGCAGATGAAAGCAAATAACCAAATGGCTATCAAAATAGGAATAAATTAATTTTGAGATAGAAATTTTAAAATTGACCCTTTTCTTCAAAGTAAAGTTTAGAACTACTTTATAGCTCAATAAAATTACATCTCAAGTTGATTTTGGAAGTTAATTGTCCTACAGTAAAATAAGGTACCGACCTCCTTGTATTCGAGGAGAGGGTTAAACTACAAAGGCTACGGCGGTAAATAAAGTTCAAATTAAAAGGGAAATTTGTATATTTACATAATCATTGTTTAAATTTTTGCTACTACATTAAATGCCCTACCTCATGAAATGTAAATTAAAATTCTTAAACGTGTTTACGATGCAAACAAATAAATTCAGTATAATTGTTACAATGATAATCATACAGTCTAATCTCAGTATATCTTATTCACGTCATGGTGCATTATTTTTAAATAGTCATGCTCCCAACTGCCAAGAGATATAAGATGCAAAAAAATTAATGATAAGGTAGTATTCATTTGTGCATTCTATATAAATTCAATTATAATGTACGTAAACCATGCGCAAATGTATTTTTTCTTCGAATTGTTTTTAAGAATAGTAAGCCTTCTTCAAATTTTATGCTCAGACTAATGGTATCTTTCGGTTTTTATAATTGTTTTTAAATTGCTGAATAATCGTGAACCCTACCGGCTGGTAAACTGGACTTTAGGTTCCCTTAACTGCATGCTTTATAATGTTTTTTTTAAATTTTCATGACAAGGGACCCCTTTTAAAACCTAAACATAACATGTATCTAAATATAGAACCTTAAGGCGTAAGTCGCCACCAAAACAGCAGAAGGAGAACATTGTTTGTGCATCTTTCTACCAAATATGTTTGAATTTATATGCCAAAAGATTCGGCGCTCAGATATGTTATCACAATTACCATCTCTTAAAGGTAAGGTAGAAGGAGAAGAGGGGTGGCTTCATGAATTTATAAATGAACCTAACGAAACTAATTCCGCTTATTTTCTAATATTGTACAGAATATAAATTCTGCAGGTAGTCAGATGATTGTTCGTTTTTTCAAAAGCCGGAATCATGGCATGACATAAATATATTTTGATTAAGCTGTATGATTGTCTGTTCTACAACTACATTGAATTACTCAGTTCGGAGCAAAACACATTTCAAGTTTTTGCAAGCTTAAATGAAGGCAAATAACACTACTACGCGTTAATTATGATCGAGGTTGCGACATAGAAATATGTCCTTCACTTGAATGCGAAGATCACAAGTGTCTTGTATTATAATCAAATTACTAGTATCCGTCTACCCTGTTTGAGGAATTTACTGAAGACTGTCAGGTTACTGTTATAAATAATATATTATACCACCATACTAAGGGCCAATCGGTGTACTATTTCATCATCTGAGTCTTCACTTTAGTTACAAAGTTGTAAATGTCTAACTGCAAATCTTAAAATACTATGTAGAAAGTTATCAATGCAAGCACCGGAAACATATATACATAGCCATTTATAATGAAATACCATCGACATCGTTGCATCTGAAAATGACAATCAGCGAAGCCTGTATGAGCAGCTTAATTCCAGTTTGGCAGAACATCGCTCCGGTTATGATGGCAGCTCATTATTTGGCCTCTATGCATTCTGTCGGATGATGTCGTCCGAACTAATTGATGTACTCTCTGTCTGCCAGTCATTTGGCTACACTAGCAGTCAACTGTAAGAAAGATAAGAGTATGCGCTCAAACATTGTGGCAAAGAATAAGCGCCCTTGCGATAGACGGATTTTTGTATTGCAGTTGCAGATTTGCTTAAAATTGACTCAATAAAAGTGACAAGGGATACAAATGCGACTATACCGGAGGTTATTCATGGAATTATAATGACGCACGCTGGTTGTCAAATTGTCTGTATAATCCTGCTTACTTTTTATTTTTTCCAATCATTTCAAACAGCGTGCTATTCATGGCATGCGCGAGAATATAATTTTCCTTCCTGTGTCGCCGTATTATATTAAGTCATTCAGTAGACCCCTTGGCGATAGATCACGGCCTCAAACACAATCCTTAGTTGGAATTAAAATTAATGATTTCCGTAAACGTCCCCATGTTTAATTTGAAAAGCTGATGTGACAAGCATATGTTTTAAGCAACTTTTCATCAGGTCAGTACATTTGCAGGGTTAAAGGTGTACTTTAATTAAAAACTCATAGTTTTCAGGCCATCCGCATGGCCACATCTGCGTACAGGGGGCCTTGTGCTGGAGGAGGGGGGAGAGGAGGAAATAGGGTTAGGTTGTGGGCATTTGTCAGGCGTCAAGTACGTGGAGTGCTTACTACTGTCATTTGCACGGAGCGAGCGATTGCCATTGGGTCATGGGGGTGATGTGCGATCGCCACCTGTTGTTAGGGTCGGCAACAGAAGTGAAGATACTTGTGTTAGCTTCTTCTGACAACACAGCACTGGATTCGCTAGCCGTCACTACTTTAAGTGTTGCAGGCATCCATTGGAGTAAACAATTTGAAGAGTTAGCTGATGTCCGTTAGACAACCTGTAAGGCTTCATTAGTTTTCACTCGATGATTACTATCTAAAAAGTGTGCGAGAATGGAAATCGAAATCGATATAGTTTCCCCATTATTTGACCAGGCCTGTTTATGCTTATGTACCCTCCTTTCCGGGCGCCTCGTTGTTCGGTCGATGTATCCTGCTCTACGGGAGCCAGTGAAAGTATGAAAGCACACGGATATAACCTTCAAAGAGAGTCGGTCTTCACCTCCCAGAGGTAGGAGGGGAGAGTTCACAGCGAGGAAGGCGCTTGTCATTGCAGTCGTCGTGTGCCGTTTTACCAGCTTGTTTGTTGCATTGCCTAAGAAAGGCAGCCTTCTGAACACGTCTGTCTCTTCTGAAAGCATATATTTTGCAAAACGACTTTTCAAGACTCGGGAGTTTAAGCCTTCGTGTCACACAAACATAATGAATATTCAGTAATCGTATTGGAAAACTAATTGGTTACTTGCTGGAACATCAACCGCTCCTTTAAAAAATGGAATCAAGAAATCTTATTATTATTTAAGGAACAAAGTTTAACCTGAAGCTGAACTTATGGGCGTGTGGCATATTTTTGCAAAGTATAATTCCCAATCCAAACAAATACTGATTGCCTACCTGTATACGTCCTCATTAACAACTACGATGCATTGACATGCTAAATCACCGTAGGAACAAAATGATGTGATTAAAGGCCACATGTTCAAATATTGTTTTTATTCAGCTTAGTGGCATGCTTGTTGTCCGTCTACGTTACGCGCTGTAGGTAGTGATGACCATATACTGCATAGAACAGTGTCTGTCGACTTAACTCTTGAGCATTTTTAGAATTTCCAGAAAAAGTACATACACGAGGAACATGTCAAATTTTACGGCGTTATGTATATATATATATATATATATATATATATCCCGCTCTTCATCCCCCAAAGAAGATGAAGAAGAAAAGGTGCTTTCATGTATTGGTGCTGACGTTTCGAAAACACACTTGTTCCCATCATCAGAGTGGTAAGGTGGTTGTTCCTGCTTGCCTTGATTTGGTTTGTCTTGCTAACTGTCTCGTATGATAGGGGTGTGTTGCGTGCGCACCCTGGTCGTCCTGCTGGTTGTTGATTGGGTTTGGCCCAATGCACCGACCCTGGTCATTCTGTTGGTCCTGGATTGGCCTCTGCCTCTCCGTGGGCGACTGCAGACGACCTCGCGTGACCCCCGTCATCCGCTCGGCTGTTGTAGTCCCGATGGATCTGTCTGCACATCGCACGCACTCGAGGGGCGACTGCAACCGGAGTAGTGGCGGCTTCGCGTGTCTCCCATCGGCTGCACGGCTGTTGTAGTCAGCGGTGGATCTGTCCGCCCATCGCGCACGCTCAGCGGGCGTCTGCCATCGGTCTGCTGACGGTCACGTGCGTCCCCCACCCCCTGCACGACTGAGGTAATCACCGCTGGGTCTGCATGCCACTCATGTGCGTCAGGGTGGCTGCTGCGAGATCTCCACTCATATTATGGTGGATAGTTTCGTTGTGGCCCGCCGTGATAAGCCCGTTCGCTCGTTTCGGCTCGCCAGTGGGTTGATGATTCATGCCGATCGTGCGAACTGCGGTTAACTCTTGCCCCCTGCTGCAGTGATGGCTGCCATTGATGAAGCTGTAAATCGCTTATTGGCGTGGTGGGCCTCGGCTGGATCAATTGAAGTCTGATACGCAGAGCCTGATAGGCTGGATTTAAGTCAATATTTCTATTGCTTGTGTCTACGGAGGACCAACTTTCGAGCACCAGTCTGGCCATTTTGTCGTTGGATCGGCCGATGACTTCGGCGTTTTCGAAAGCGAATTTTTACTTCTCCTGTTTCATGTGGCCATATACCAGTGACAGTCTGTCCTCGCGGTCGACTGCCAGCTGGTGCTCGTGTAGTCTTGTACAGAGGCGTTTTCCCGTTTCACCAATATACCTTGCACTGCAATTTTGGCAAGGTATGCTGTAGACCACTGCTGATTGTTCCGTTGTCGGCAGCGGGTCTTTGGGTCGCATTATCTGCTGTCGGATAGTCGAATCCGGTTTGTGGGCAATCCCAATTCCAAAGGGTTCAGGATTCGAGCTGTTGCCTCTGAAACATTCCTTACATAGGGGATCGCGAGCCAAAACTTCGGTTTTTCGTCGTTCGGCCGCAGTCAGTTGGGTTTTCGTTGGCATTTACGCAGGAAGGACCGTGGATAATCATTGGCTGAGAACAGGGAGTGTACATATTTTGCCTCCTCCTTTCTTCCGTCCTCATCGCTTCAGTGCGTTTGAACCCGTTGAAATAGAGATCTGACACAACTGCGTTTGTGACCAATGGGGTGGTTACTTCCGAATTGTAGGATGCGTCTGGTGTTTGTTGACTTGCGGTATACCGTAGTTCGTATCCTTCCCTCGGAAGTCCTCGTAACTAGCACATCCAAGAAGGGCAACTGGTTGTTGCTTTCTTTTTCCATCATAAACTGATTATCGGGGAATATCGAGTTCAGGAAGGTCTTGAAGTCCTGAGCGTCCTTCTTTTTGATCACGAAAAATGTGTCGTCGACGTACCTTGCCCAGAATTTTGTACAGTGCGATCGGAAGACCAGTCGCTCGAGCCTCTGCAGGACCGCCTTGGCAATTAACCCAGACAGAGGGGAGCCCATCGGTGTCCCCTTCTTTTGCTCGTTAACTTGATCGTTGAAGGCGAAGAATGTCCTGAGGCATAATTCCAAGAGTTCTGTGACGTGCTTCCGTTTGAGTTGTTGTTCATCTTCCTCGTACTTTTCCTGAAGAAGTTCATCGATAGTGTTGACGGTGAGACCGGTTGGAATGGAGGAGAATAATGACACCACATCAAACGACACCATTACCTCGTCTGCATCTATTTCTATATGTTTGATGTTCCTCAGAAATTCTTCAGCCGACTTCACTGTGTATTCGGAGCCTTCGATGATTAAAGTTTCATAAATATCCCAACCAGAATCCAGAAATCTATACTGACGTTGCTCAAATGTAACTGAAGCTAATGTTAAGGAATCATATTTATTTTCAGAAACCCGGAACAAGTTCGGTTTTTAAAATTATTATTTGCTGAACTGTTAAGCTTTTCGCAAAAACATGCAATTACAGAAAGCTTTTGGCCGCGTTTTGTTTTACGCATCAATTATTTGGAAAGTTAAAACAGGTAACCATATATTATCATGAAGATGAACGTAAAATCAGGTTTTATGAAATGTTAGTCAAGCAGAAATTTACGCTCTTGCACAGTTTACTTTCCGCTTATTCGTCATTTAAAAACGGCACAAAAAAATTAATCAATACCTCTATATCTTAGTAGAAATCCGGCGGCAATTTTTTACATGCCCAAGCTTAGAACAGAGCGTAAAATGTATCCCATATAATGTAAAATAGTCCAATGTGTGTTAAAGTAACTCAATGACTTCTAAAGGTTTGACACCAGACTTAAGGAGGCAAGCGTTAGTACTAAATTCTTATTAGGATGCATTGATCGTTGGGAATACCCGAAACTGTACTGGAGGAACCTGCGCAGAAACCATATCAACCCCACCACAGCTACGCTACGAAGATGTGCGAAAAGTCATCTAGACAGTGTTAGGGACGGAATTGAGGAGCTCCAGTTGAACCTGGTCCAAAAAAACTGCCGCCCTCGACTGTCCCGAAGATCCGGAGAGACGAGCGGTCCATGTTGTTAACCTCAGGGCAGTCCTAACAATCCACTATCGGGGACAGATCTCCAACCATTCCTAAAACAGTGCGTTTTCTTTCATGCCTTGATCTCAACATCACAGCGATGTCCGCCTTCATCGGCTGGCCTGTAGACAGGTTCGCCAGTGACTACGAAATTGAATCAAAACTTCCTTATTCCTTAAAAGAATGACTTGTCAAAAATATTATGTTCGTTCACATCTTACGGCACATTATTGAGCAAGAAAATAATTAATCTTCATCAGATCCTACAAAGCATTTGGCAAGAAGATAAATTTGAGATTAGCTATTTCCTAACCAAACGCGAGATATCATGAGCAAACCTGGAATAGGACGATTATTAACAGAGAACATTGCTCAAATTTTATGAACATTAACCACCACACACAGAAGTGTACAATTTTTCAAATCGGAACTTCGGCCAAGAAGTCAATGATCTCAGTGATTACCTACCACTTCCAGACAGAGTCCACACGGGCGACGTTACCGTAATGTAATCTGGGTGGTCCCTCCGGCATGAACAACCTTATCTTACAGTGGCCAAGCAAAGACACTGACGCACCCTATTCCTCTATTATGACTGAGAATAATAAGCACCAGTCATGGTGTCACAGAGGGCCACGGAAGGAACACACAAGGGGGCGACATGGCGACAGACAGGAGACCGACAGATGAGAAGACTGAATACGCGGCGAGAGACACACAGAGTGGCTCAAACATGATTGGTAGAACAGGCACACGCAAGAAAGGACGGCATCAAGACGAGGACTTTGAGCCAGCTTATCCATTCTCTGAAGATGGGTAGACGGGACAACTACCCGAAACGTCAGGCTTGTAATAAACCTCTCCCGGTGAACGCTCCTCTTCTGACCTACCACCAGGGAATCGAATTTTCAGTAATATTACAATCAGCATTGTGCTCGCACACACCACAATGGAAAGCCAGGCAGCCACGTGTCGGCGACGGCTCTGCTGTTTTTTTGGCACTTCAGGGCGCTTACGCACACAGAAACCGCCAGCGGCTGCTCACTTGTGGCTGTCGGTGTTTTGTATTCTCAACGGCTGCTACCACCTTCCTACCGTGCCTTACTGAGTTTGGTCACCAGGGTACAATCGAGACGGAATATTTTTGACAAGCTAAGGCAATGAGCTCGCAGGCACAACAATGGAAAGCCAGGCAGCCACGTGTGGGCGACTGCTCTGCTGTTGTTTTGGCACTTCAGGGTGCATACGCCAACCACTGCGCTCACCAGCGCGTGCTCAGTTATAGTCGTCAATATTTTGACGGGGCCGCTAATCCGACGTTTGGAGAAAACAAAATAGAACACGACAAGGATGCTGCTTCACCTACCTATGGCAATTTTAGAAAACTGCAGCTTTCGGAATTGACTGATAAAATGAAATGGGGCTAAGGTCTAGTTGCAGAATTGACTTAGGCTCGTCGAATCCAAGTTTCGTTACGAACGACATGAGTCACCCGCGGCTCGTGTGATGTGACCATATTTTTCGATTGATATCTTAAGTAAAAAAGCTTTTGTACCATAAAGTACGCCAGTTGGGTCGAATCCCTAGAACATGTATATGCCTATATGATCATATAATGAGAAAAATGGGAATTTGCAACCATCAACTGCACAGGAAATGTTTTAATTAATAGCTACGAATAAAGTAACCAGTGGGACAATCACAGTCCAAATATAATTGTCACGTTCGTTACCAGACTACTGTTATGTTTATATTTGAAAAAGTATGGCTGTCTTTACTAACAGGATCATAAAGGCAATCACGGTCTAAATCCGTCGGACATTTAGGAAAAAAAGAGAGCATCGGAAACATGAATTATCACACAAAAAGGATACAAGGGGGCAAGAACTTCCACATACCACAAACCATCCGGAACCTGGGCCAGAAAACTGCCACCCTCGACCGTCTTCGAAATCCTGGGAGACTAGCCTTTGAGAACTAAGTACAGACGGTCAGAAATAGGAGAACCGAAGTCAAGTGGACTAAGCTCCTATGAAGTGCCAACCAGTGAAGACACAGACAGTACTTCCAAATAAACCTCAGCGATACGTGCATAACTACCCATCGCTACGTCTTGACAAAACGCTCCGTAAAGTACTATCTGTGGAACCTAAGTTTTGCGTTCCACAACGGAAGCAAAAACAGCTAGACGTCGAAATACAATTCGAGAGTCTCTTCAGTCAGACTTCGGACCTAAAACCCTCAGCGCCCAGGGAAAATGATAACCTGAAATCGACTCTTGTCAATTACTGTCAATAATAGTTAAGGAAGGCTCAAAATCCATAGGCCTCCTAACCTAGGTCCATCTTGACAGTCTCAAGAAGCTTCGCCAAAAGGAAAATATATTGATTACATAACCGGACAAGGGTTCGAGGATTGTGTCAATGGACAAGAAAGAGTATGTGGCGAAACTTGAAGTAATATTATCGGATCGCACAAAATTTTCACAATCCGTTCAAGACAAGGACCGGACCAAGGTGGCTGAAGCCAAACTGACAAAGTTACTTAAAGGGCTCCAGACAAGATTCTGGAGGGACTCAGGCCGGTTGGTACTAAAATACCAAGAATTTATGGCCTCCCAAAAATCCATTAACAAGGTTTGCCACTCCGTCCTATCTTGGACATGAAAAACTCGCCGTACCACGCCGTGACAAAATGGTTTGCCGAAAAGTTAAAGCCAGTTCAGGACCGCTTGTACCCAAGAAGCCTAAAAGACACGTTTGAATTCGTCGAGGCTGTCAAGGATACTAATATTGGCGAGACGACGACGCTTTCATTAGATGTATCCTCACAGTTCACTTACGTCTCGGTAGTTGAAACCGTAGAATAGCGCTGCGACTTCATACAGGAAACACACTTCCAGATAGGGATGACAGTGGAGATCCTGAACGAACTACTGACATGCTGTACACAAAATGTACAGTTTCTTTGTAATGGCCGGCTATACAGGCAATAAGAAGGAGAAGCAATAGGCTCACCACTTGCACCATTCCTCGCAAATGGTTTTATAGGCAAGATCGAGGAAACGAAGCTCAAAGACACTATTAATGACCTGAAGTTCTATGGTTGATAAGTGGATGATATCTTTTGCTTGACAAATAAGACCGCTGCTATCAATGGTCCAGTCCAAAAACTTAATGCAGTGGAAGCAGAGGCTAACTAGGAATTCGCTTTTCTAGACGTCCTTTTACACAGACAAGATGATGGCTCAAAACAACGCCGACTATTGAGAAAGAAAACCTGGACTGGGCAAAACGTTAATTTCCACAGCCTCATTCGCCTCAAAGTCAAACGGAACTTGATCCAAAAAATGGTAGCCGGAATACGCCGTATCTCCTTTCCTGAAATGCTGGAAGTAGAATTGCAGCAACTAAAAGACACACTCCATGAAAACGATTATCCAGAAGGGTTCATCCTTCAGACCATCGAGGAGCGCGTCACGAAGGTAACAATTGGACCGGCGGAAAAGATGGTCTACTCATAAGAGTGCCGTTTATGGAAGACCCAACAAGTGAACTGGTAAGAAGATGCCTGAGGAGAGCTGTCATGAATGCCTTCTGAGCGGCAAACTTCTGAGTGCACTTCACTAATTCTCCCCTTCTACGAATGGGAGGTAAAGACAGACTACCGTTTCTGGCTACATCCATGTGCATCTAATCTTTCACATGTTCCTGTGGAGCGGGATATATTGGCCGAACAAAGCGATGTCTGGAGAAGAGAATACGCGAGCACATACCGACATGGCTCAGCAAAGGAGAGGAACGATCGACCTCAAGCTGAATCCTCACCTCACTAATTTATACGAACCACCAAGTGGACGTGAGGGAAGCCTTTCGGGTCATATACCACACGCCGACACATCATTCCAAAGCCCTGCGCAAACGGGTTTTAGCCATAGCAGAGGCTGTTGCAATCAGGTAAGTAAAACCCACTCTATGCTGTCAAAAGGCGCCGGTACAAGCAATCTGCCTCTCTTGGCCGACTGCACGCGGAAACCCCACGCCTACTGAAGCCACATCGTCCGTAAACACACAGAAACTACGCGACTAGCATACAGACCTCAACCCGCTGACCGTCAAGACATCCCCCCGTCTAATCTGCGCATCGCAACCGACGTTCTACTGGCGCAGGCACCTGCATTCAGGAGATGAGGGACAACCCAGCTGCTTAGTTACCCCACCCAATAACGCCCTCTCCCCCACCCAACCTGACGATGAAATAATCATTGCAATTAACTGACCAGTTTTATCCCCCATGTCATGTACCGGCCTGATGATGAATGACCGAAAAAAATTGTTTGCCAATACGACTTTCCAATATAAAAGTAAATCTGGGTACTTTCATTTCCGAACAAAAGTGTGTCTTCATATTTTCGGGCAAATTTAAAAAAACTTGTAAAAATTTCCCATTTGAATTTTTACGTTACATTGGAAAAACATAAAATGCACTGAGACTCGTCAGCTGAATCAATAGTTGCAACGTTTTCTAAAGAAAGAGATTTTCTTTTATTTGTCGAAATTGAAAGGCCAATTGTGTTAGTAATTTTAAATGAATAGCGCTTATATGTTTAAAATATTCCGACTAAGGAACTGTTCTTTTGGATAAAGAAGGTGCTGCATTTATGCATCCAACTTAGCAAAATATTGTAATTTATTGTCCTACTTTATACCAATCTTTAAGTCTTCGGAGTATGCGGATTAGTTAAAACATTTTTCATTGGTAAATGATTAGTGAATCCTACTTATCTTGCAAGTATCAAATTTTCATAAGAATGTTCATCGTTGTTTACCGAGTTTTCGTGTATGTGGTAATTTAAGTTTGCGATCGATTATCAATCTTTCACAAACTTCGGCATTTTTCACGAGCACTCCGCCGTACTGTAAATAAGTAAAAAAAACAGTGGAGTTTAATCTGTCTGAATGGGTATGGCTTTATTCAATGTTAGGTCTTATCAGATTAAGTGGTCATAGACTTCGTTATTCGGAGATAAACTGCCGTTACTTGAGCTACTTTGTGTCAGCTAAAATTCCACACAGGCGGAGACACCTTTCGGTAGCTGACGTTCATACAGTACGAATCGTGATTGTAAAATGATACCCGGATATTTTTACTTGTTTTTCGGAAGAGTGAATTAGACTCTTCTTAAAGGTTGCGAAGTGGTGGTTTCTTCATAGCCATTGCCAGCACTGTAGGAAATAGTTTTTTTGATCGCTATTTTGCTGCATTAACTCATATGCCATTTTCCCCACGTTTAAGGCACCAGCATCCGGAAGATGTTTTCATATTTTTGACTTGGTGCACAGTCTGCAGTTTTAGCAGCCAAGCATTGAGGTGCACGTTATTTTTATTTAACCCAGGTAAAAACACTGTGGTCTGTTTCTAGAGCAAAATGGTGTATACGTGGCACTGGACTGGTTGTCTCCTGTACCTGAGATGACAGAAGACGTCGAAAGCTTTATCAAACGAATAATTAGTTCCATTATATTTGTGTTTACACACCGATATGCATAAAAAATGGACATTTAGGGAACTTTCTCGCTTCCCACGAAACAGTACTCTACAGCTTGTCCCCAAAAATGTTTACACATTTTGCCTTAGTATAAAATTGGTGTTTATCATTATTTATTACCAAATAAATTTCAAGATATTTTTGAGTATCGTTTTATGGTTTTTTTTTCACTGAATTTTCTCAAACAAACGTCTATTTTGATCATGACACTGTTGACAACGCGAAGCATTGGGGCCGCACACACCATAAAAGAGTCCCTTAATATTCGGGTGCATTTATGTTCAATGGCTTCTGTCAATTCAGCCATTGCTGCAATACTCAAAATGCAGTGAACAAACAATAAAATGATACTTGTACATATTTTTACGCTTTGGAGATAATAAAATTATAGTAAACGCCAAGTTTACAACTTCTTACAATGGGTATACATTTTTTGGAACACTGTGTAGTTGCTGCTGCTGGTGGTGGTGGTGTTGGTGGTGGTGGTGTTGGTCGTGGTGGTGGTGGTGGTGGTGAGTGCATAAGTCCTGCCTCTTGTCTTGTATTTTGGCCATGCTCAATGCATGGATCTCGTGGCTGACAACATTTGCCTCAATGAGAACGAATGGAAAAGCCAGGTCGAAAACTGGAGACCCGCCTACACGAACACAGACTGTCGTTTCAGAGACTATACCAAAAATCACGGCTTGCAGCCAACATTAGAGAGACTGGCCATGACTTCGATATTCAAGGACCAACCATCGTAGGCCCAGGAAACTCAAAGGCCGAAAGGCTGACGCTCCAGGCATGGTACTCAGATGTAAACTCCGTCAACAGGCATCTAGACCTCCCCGCAGCCTACAGAGTCTTATGTCATTATGCAAGCCAAGGATGGAACAAGGCCAAACCTAACGTCACAATTGCGGACGAAGAGGACCGGCCAGAAGAGGAGGCATGATCACCGGGACCCTCCACCATGGAGACTAGGCAGTACACTGAGTACTGTTTATGACCACGAACGACCGTCATCTTAAAGAACAATTAATTAGCGTACACCATTATAATTGCCCGCCCCCCACCTCCATCCTTTATTGGTTGTTGGTTCTTACCCCTTGTGGCTCCGGCCACACCAGCAATTCGTGCCTAATTCCTCTTTCAGTCATAATGACGTGGCCATGAGTGCAGAATAACATTCGAACTACTTTGTCGACCTCTATTATCATTCTTGTATTAGATTTCACCATCACTGTCATTATCAGTCCTAAGTTGCGGGTTCCCGCACACTTCCAATATGGGTATCAAGAGTACGAACACTGCCAGTCCTATTACGTTCAGTAGAGTAGAACTAGTATCCTTAGCACTAACAGTGAAAGTACTATTCACAGGTGCAATACAATTTGTCGGCCTACTGCTAGATTTAATCGCAGTAATTTCGAAAATACGACCTCACTGCCACTACTGCTATTACGGCAAGTACGACTGCTTCGAACCTCATCCTTCCATAGACTTCCCCCGCGGTCGAGAAATTCTTGCGGCGAGGGCGAAAGGCAATCACGTATGCGATTCAAACCATAAATATCACCCACATTGGATTCTGGCCGACGTTTTATCCGACAAATCAGTCCTATTTAAGGACAGCATCACGTTCCTCTGTGAGAGAGGTGGCTAAAAAAGGTGCCTCAGAGAGCTTCCTTCCCTTCAGCTGACGTGGTAGCAGGTGCGTCTATGCTGGTCAAGCTTTGTCTGAAAGATGACCAAGGATGGGGGACATGACAATGCCCACATAAAAGGGCATTGCATGCCTTAATTACTCTCTAAAAGAAAAATAATTGTTTTGGGTCAAGTCTTGCACGCGTCACACGTAATTCGAGAGGGTGTCTTTGCAGACTAGTGGTAATGGCCAGCTCAAAGAAGTCATTGGATTCGAGGCAACAATAATGACCCCGCAGCATGCGAAATGTCTGTATTAAGTTACGGCGTAGCTGTCTGTAATCCAGAGGAAACAAGGTTTTGTTGCGCGTCGTTGGACACTTTCAAGAGTTTTTCGGTTTTTGACTATCAAATGTCTCCAGGCTTGGATGGCATATACCAATTGGGGTCGCACGAACATGCCAAGGACCTTTTAAAGGCGCGCGTTTTTATCACGTATTTTTCAGAGAACAGAAAAGCGTGTTTTTGCGTCCGTAAATTTGTGTTTGGTGCAATTATTAGATATCACACTACTTTTGGAAAAAGAGGAGCGACATAAATTAACCAAATGTAATTTTGAAAATCTGCCAAGTTTATCGCCATAAAATTGAGTA